>CM028344.1:40058192-40139499 GCA_016618105.1 Dendrobium huoshanense
TTCCTTCCTTAGTAGCCGAGATTAACTACGGCTTCCATGAGAACGGCGAAGCTAAGAGTAAAACAAAGCGAGCGAAGGAACCCAAGATAAAAAATGGATTAAGAGCTAAAAATATATTTTAGATATTTGGTATTTAAAATTTTAAAAAATTTATTTTTTTTCTATCAAAACAAATTTTATTTTAATAAAATACTAACCTCCAAAATTGACTTCCTATGTTTATTTTGGCTTCATTAGGGTTAGGGTTTCATTTTTGGGTGTTTTTGTTTTCTCTCACCATTTTCTTACCACCACCCATGATAATCGGACATCATCCACTTAGTTCTCGTTGGAGTACACTCCATCGAGTCCCACCCTCCATCGAGCTCTTCCACCCTATAGATTTGTCGGAGTTATATCCGCTCAATCAGCATCACATTCGATATTGGGATTTCGACCAAGTTTACCATAGGTTTCCTCTTCCACAATAAACTTGAAAGGTCTTCTCATATCACACATTCCAAATGTTTCAAATCTATTCTTCCTATACTCATCCACCGAGCCCAAATTGCATTCATTGAACATAGATATATTGCTAATAATATTATCCTTGCTAATGAGCTTATCCATGTAAAAAGATGTGGAAACGATCCCAGAGCAGGAGTCGGAGAACAGAGACAAGAAACAAATAGAAAGGTAAAAGTTATTGTATTCACAGAGATACAGATACAATATATAGATAAATGCGTGAACTAAGATGTGATGTACCACAGTAAATACATAAGCTTATCATGTTACAATCTATTTGAGCTAATGTCGTTAGTTTGATGAGTGGGCTCTAATAATTTTAATGCTCTAGGAGCTCCAAAATATTTTTGTGCCAAAATGGATATCAGAAAATCATTTGATAAATTCAATAAAAATTTCTTCTATTTGAGAAATTTGTAACTGCTTTACCCAAATCTTCATCAAATGTATTATGGCATGAACTTCTAATATTTATTTTTATGTAATTATAACGAGAAATTAAAAGGCTATTTTCTCTCATTTACAAGGCTTCACCAATGGTGTCCATAAGCTCTTTTCCTTTTCCCCTTTATTATGGATGGTTTATCTAGACTCATGGAGATGCATAATGATAACATCTCTTTTAAAAGTATCATTGGAAAAAAAAAGCTCTGTTATTTCTTATTTGATTTATGTTGATGATTTATTTGTTTTTTGATTGGCTTATGAAAGAAATGTTCATTGCTTATAATACATCCTAGAGACTTTCAAAAGGGGTCTTTGGCATTGATATCAATTTTAATAAATCAAGGATCTATTTTTCCTTAGTTGTTTATATCTACTTGTGATAATATATACTTAATTCTTGACTTCACTATAAAAAACTTCCCATATGATTTTTGGGTCTCAACATTTCTATCATCAGATTAAAAGCTAATGATTGCTCTAAAATAGTAGATAAACTTCATACTTTGTAGAAGAAAAAAACTGCATTCTTTCATTGGAACTACTTACACTACTGACTCTATTTTACTATTATTTGCAAAAGTGACATAAAGAAAATTACTAATCTTAGTAGTTTCATTCATAATATAGGTGAGTGCTAGAAACACAAACTTATCTCCGTGAACACCACCACTAAACCTATTGATAAGGCTGATTTAGGTCTCCTTAATATGGACTCCTTCTATATTCTAAGTAAATGCAAACTCATATGGAGACTTCTCAACTCAATTTTCTATCATTCTTCTTAGTTCCTCAATTATTACCCATCTCTTTGGATCAAGCCCACAAATAATGCTATAAAATTTTGGAAATCTTTGGGTGACATAATTAATAAAACTTACTCTTGGCTCTCTCTTAACGTTGAGAACAATGGTCCTCTTCTATCCTTTCATGACCCTTTGAACCATGTTAAAACTCTCTTAAAAAAAAATGGTGACCACTCTATTTAACTGTAATTATTATGCTAACATAAATAATTTCATTCTTAATGACAGATGGACCTTTCCTTCCTCTAATTACCATGTGTACAATGGTTCTATTTTCCAAATTGCCTAAGTTGAGATACTCTCCTCTATCTCTAGGTGCTTGGTTGGGATCAAAATGTTCTCTTATAAATCCTCTTATAACCCGCAATATCATGCTGAGCCAAAAGTGACTTGAGAAATTTATTTGGTTTAAAGAGTGTTCCATTAAATATGTTACGTCTCTTTGGGAAATTTTAATTGGTGGATTTATAATCAAAGATGTACTTCTGAATTGACGCATAAATGTGGGGAAGACTTGTGCGGTTTAAAATAATTATATAGAATCTCATAATCACTTATTCTTTGAATGTTTATACTCATTCAAAACCTTTTAAAAGTGCATACCTCAAAGCTCTATCTTTCACTTGGGCTACCACACCAATCAAGCACTTATGTATAAAGATGATATATTATGTAAGATCATTAGAAATTTTTTATCTCATTGCTATACATATTATTTTCCATCCTCTATGGAATGAAAGAAATTGAAGGATTTTTCAAGATAAAATCTATGAGGTTGATTGTTTAGTTCATAAAATCTATTTTGTTGTTCGAATGAGAAGTTGAATATGAAAATTTAAAAGAGACATACCACGTAGCCTTTTTTTGCTTTATTTCTCTTGAGACATGCTATATTTTTTTACTTTACTATTGATCACTTTTGTATAAGGGATTCTTCTTTTTTTAAACTCTTTATTAAGCTTTTATGAATTTTTTTTTCTACTTCTCGGTTGCTGGATTGTGAGGTGTTATAAAACTTCCTTGGTGAAGTCTTTGTTATTGTTGTTATATAATGCTATGCTCCTACAATATACATGACTCTTTCAAAGAGTTTGGTGGCAATGATTAATTATTTGGGTTGTTTATTCTTTTTTTACTATGAAGTGGGAAATTAAAGCTTTATGCCCTCTCTATGTTTTCAACAATTTTAAATTTTTTTCATTGAGAATATTTTTCTAAGTGAAATTTTCCTTGCTTATTCTATATGTTTGAGGCCATGCTATGCAATAATTTGCTAGGGAATACTTTCTACTGCTTGAGGGTGCTACATGGAGGTTTATTTATTTGTTGATTCCTTGTGACTGATATACATGATTTTTGGATATGAAAATTGGTCTTTGCACTTCCATTTGATACATTTTCACATTAGCAATGTAATAACTTTGTAGATCTTTAGACACACATTTTACTTTTATGGATGATGATGTTAATCTTCTTTTATCAGATAGAATTTAAGAATAATTTGAAATGCAACACATATATCTCTGCTGCCTAAAATTTTTTACAGCTGTGACAACATTGGGAATGATTGTGTCTCATCTTGGCACAACTTGATACTTAATTTCTTACGTCTTGACCCTATTGTACTAGGATGATACCATAGATGATTTAACCTTTATACTCTTACTCTAAGCCCCATTTGCTTCCATTGTTATTTTTTTTCTTATTATTGCTTTGATAACACTTGTGTATATCATAGTTGTTGTTGTATTTGTTTTTTACTCTATAATTGGTTATGTTTTAAGTTTCTATTGCTATGAGTGACACTCAAACCCCCCCCCCCCCCCCCCCCCCCCCCCCCCCCAAAAAAAAAAAAAAATTAAGATATTGGAATTATAAAAATTTGAAAATGATATTTTGGTAAAAGGATAAATTATAATTACTTATTTAAAGGGATAATTTACGAAAAAAAGAAATTTTCACATTTTATAATCTTTATATAAGGCTCACTAGTTTGGGAAAGAAATATCCTTGTATATTAATTGAAGATTATTTTAATAAGATAGTTAGCAAAAAGATTCAAGCATTTATACATGTAATATACATATATTTTGTGTAGGATTTCAAGTAAATCATGGAAGCTTTCATGATATACCAATTTGGTTAGGCCACTTAAGGTTTTAAAATTATAAAAAAATATCAGTTTTTTTTTGTTTTTCATTCAACTTCTCTCTTATTCACTCTCTCCTCACTTCCTCTCCTTTGCTATTTTCCTCTATTTTGTATATTTATTTTGTTGTATTCACTTCCTCTACTTAGCTGTTTTCATTCATCTCCACTATTTTTTTATTATGATAAGAGCTCAAGATGAGTGTAGTGCAATACTAAAGAGACAAAGAAATATGTGAATGATTGAAATTATTATATATATGTTGCGGGCTAAAATATACACGACGATGGAGTTAGACAGTTTTCATCTCAGTGTTGCACGGATATTCAGCACACAAACAGAATGAAAAAGAAAATACCAGTATTTTTACGTGGAAAATCCTGTCAAGGGAAAAATTACGGGGCCACGCCCAGTTGATAAGATTCCACTAGTATTTGCTTAAGTTATAAATGGCTGACTCGTCCCTGAAATTGAGGACAATCGGATTACAACTCTCGAGTTGAAATTCAATTACAAACAGATATCGGAATTCCGAAGATGTTGGGTGATTAGGCAGAACTCTTGCGTCACGTGAAGGTCGGGCGGAACTCCAACATCACTTGGAGTTCGGGAGGAACTCTGACATCACTTGAAGGTCGGGCGGTACTCTAGTGCCACTTGGAGTTCGGGCGGAACTCCAACGTCACTTGGAGTTCGGGAGAAACTTTAGCGGTGGTCGAGGAGTCTTTTCCTTCTCTTCTTCCCTCTCTTCTTACTTCCCTTCTTGCCTCCTTGCTTAAATCTGGTGTCGGTCGACTGCTGGATGAAAATCTGATGGTGGTCGAGGAGCTTCTTCCTTCTCTTCATTCTCTTCTTCTTTCTCTTCTCTTCTTGCTAGGCTCCCCCTCTTAAGAGAAATGAGGGGCTATTTATAATTTTCTGAAAGTGACATGACCAATAAATATGAGGAAGTTTAAGGGCGAATTGGGAGTGGATTGAATGGACGGCCGATGTTGAATATCTTGATCATAGACTATTTATTAGACATTTGAAGGCACTAATTATATTGGAATTCGACAATCTTGGGTTCGTTGGATTCATCTCGTCGAGCCGCTCGATACGACTATAAGCATGCCACATTTGGAAACTGTTTGGTAATCCAAATTATGGATTGAACCTTCCAAATGTGCTTCAGGTCTTTGATTTGGACCAATTTGAGCTCAGATTGGGTCGAGTTTGGTGTCATTGGGTTCGTATTTCTGAGACGTCCAGTTTGACTGTAAGTTTGCTAGAATCAGAGTTCAAATGATCTCAAATTTAATTTTTGAGGTTTTCAACATGATTTTTGTCTCTAGATTCGTGCCCGATATAATTTTTTGATGATATATCAATATATATTTTAAATAAATAAATTAAAGTTTATTTTAATGATGATTAACTCATTTATTTTTTATTTTTTATTTTCACAATATAAGTGATATTTAACACTATAAATATATTTTGAGCACAGTTCTACAAGGCAGTGTTGCGTTGCGTCTCGGTGTTTGCTGGCCACACACACGATAACCCAACTCGGCGCCCTCTCCCCCCTTGCTCTCTCTCTCCAATTTTCTCGCCGCACTTCCTACAGATCTCTTCCCTCCGTCGAGGGGTTGGAAATGGTCGGAGGATTCTTGTCGATTGCTTATCATCCCATTTCTTCCTCACTTCCAACCAATCCCTTCTCTGAGCCTACTTCACCGTCGATCGCTTCTTCTCTAGAGTGGCCCAGATTGTTCCTGAAATATCCAGTTCGATCTCAAAGGCATTTGCAGCCTCCAGTCCGAATTGGCTCCCATATTGCAAGGGCGAGGGCGTCGGTAAAGGGCATAACAGTCATGGATGAAAATGGTCGAGGCGCGGGGCAGTTCTTGCAGAGCAACTCTATTTCGGATTTCATGAGGTTTAAGACAGGATATAGAGATGGTATTGAGAAAAGTAGTGGGACTGGGGAGTTGCAAACGGCTGTGGTTAGCTACAGGATGAATTTCCCTTGGTCTCTGCTGAATCCTTTTCTTCAGGTTGCTGCGCTGCTATCGATATTTTCTATGCAAATTTTCTCTTTCTTAAATATTCAATGAGGTTTGTAAGTATTTGGCGTAGGTGGATTTGGTTTCAACAATTCACATTGCGGACAAAGAGTAAGTGTTCTCTTTATGATCTTTTCATTTTATAGGCGAAGTAGTGAAGTTGATTTTGACACTGTGAATTTGTGATTCTACAATTGTCATTACTCTTTGGCATTGTATTCTAAAATTGGCGGAGATACATCTACTACTTAACTGCAGCTGCTGATATTTAATATTCAGAATTGGGAAGTGTAAAATTTCAGCCCAGGGGAAAGCAACCTATATCTTTAATTAATGCTCATGTAAAAGCTGAGATCTATCGTTAAGAATAAGCTTGACTTAATTCTTTTGCAATATGTTGGAAGGGGTTATTTGGCTTTAATTAGCTTGAAATAGTATTCCAGCGAGAAGAGATTTTATTACAATTATTTTTGGAGGTAGGGATGTGAATGGGATGGTGTTTTTGGTACTGTGGTAGTAAAACATACGTAATGAATCATCTTTCTTTCCTCTTATATTCCTCTTCATCATTCCCATTGAGCGGTGCCCACTTATTACACCATCATAACCTTTCAAGGTCTCATATCCAATCTAAAATGTTTAATTGAGTAATAAAAAACATTTAGAGATAAAAATACACCAATAAGTTGCCTCACTTTTATTGATTTCTTTTCACTTAATACTATAATCCATGAGCAATAGCAACTATATAATGAACGCATGCAGTTTTTTTTTCTATTAAATCAACTTTGTCAAAGTTTTAGATTGTTAAACTGCTTCTCGAGAAATGTTAAATTGCAGGTATTTTGATAACCTGCAAAAGGGACTTGAGCTCTATGACTGTGTCCTTTATGAGATGGTGGCAAGTAGAGAGAATTTAGAAAATAGGAGAAGCTCTGGATCAACTAAAAGCCTCAAAGCTTCACGCTTCAGAAGTTTCAGTATTCTGGGATTTATCCAAAGGCAGATGGCCCGAATTCTTGCCTTAGACTTCCAGTTGGACTGCCTCAATTACCAGGCTGACAATTGGTTACATGCTGATCTTGACTTTGAGACCTTTAAAATGCTCCAGGTATTGTCCTTTATACATGTAATAAGCTTGTAAAATTTAGTCTCCTACTATGTCAATAGTGCAGCTAGAAAAGATATTCTAATTGTATTTATTTGTCCACAACAACCATGGCCATTTATACCATTCTCTGTCAATGGTAACATTTCTTTGGGATGAAATTTCAAATACTTGCAGAAGATTGTTCTTCATGGAATTATAACAGGTGATTAGTGGTCTGATCATTTAAAATGATTCCTGATACCTTAATGCGATGAATGGTTTAGGAATTTATTCTGATTGTTTATGCTGTGAGGTTTTCTTTCTCATGGTTTTTTGCTCATTTGAGTCCTTGTTCTTCTTGAATTATGAAGAACTGAAGTATATTATTATCATGACATCATGAGGTAGTCCTGGAGATAACACAATCTTAATGGACCAAAGTTATATACGATGAATAGGTTATGGTCATATGTGGAGCTTTTGAAACAAAACGTGTGAGTGATTTTGTGTTAACCTCAGAGACATTGTAATTTAGTGTTTCTTAAACATCCTTTTTTTGGGTTTCATCCATAGTAGAGGTATGATAGTTGATATTGAGTGTGGGAGGGGTTGCATCTTGAGCATTTTTTTACCAAGTGAGGGAGTATCTTTAGCTCTCATGTTTGGTTCCATTTATTAAATTTTGTTTCACTCATGTTAAAATTTATTTAGCGATTGCAGAAGCCTTTCACAAGCTCAATTTGATTGCCACAAGAAAAAATCTCAAATTAGAGTTGAAGTAGATTAATGCTTTTTTATTTATATTTTACAAGATGGACGGCACACGTCATGTTATAGACTTCTTTAATTCAATCAAGGCCTTAGAAATTTAACATTAACATAATCCTATAGCATTTTATTGATGCTTTTGTATATTTCTCCTTGATTTGATTTCTCTTAGTAGATTCATCGAAGTTTATTTGTTTATGAATTAAGCTCAACTTCTGATATTCCACTTTAATTCATGCAGCTTGAGAAAGGTGAAAGCCTATTCACATTTGCTAGGGATATGACCTTAAAATCTACAAAAGCATTTGTGCAATCAACTTCAATCCCAGATGATCTTGATCCTTGGAGATCGAAGCTCTTGCAGGTTTCACGTGTGCTACCTATGCCTCTTGTTGGACTTCTCATTATAGGTAGCGTCTGCTCTGCAGCAGAAAATCAGGTCTCTGAATACTCTGAGATAGAAGCACTCTCTAGACTTGATATCGGAGCTGCGTTAAAGATCTTCTTGGCAAAGAGACTAACTTCAGAGTAAGGATATAAACCACTTTAAAATTTAATTCAATTATTTTTTATTTGTTATCTATTTAGGGCCTTAATGTGGATTTGAGGTTATGATATGCCTAATCTTGAGTTTCAAGTCCTCATTTGGATGTTTGGCTTGAGTGCAATGGTTTGATTGCCACATTTTGATTTGGTCGTGGGTTTCTATTCGAAGATGAGCTCTTTGTTGTGTAGAAATAGTTATAGGCCATAGTGGTGGTGGTGGGGTTGTGCTGTGCATTTCATTGGAACCTCCTATACTTGATATCTTGATGTTTTAAAACCCTCACCTCATTAACAAACTTGAAAATTTTCCAAATTCAATGTCATAAAGAGCAATAGGTTAAAATTTTGATTGTATAAACATGTTTAGCTCAATTGAATTGAGTAAGACTTTACATTAATGTTAATGGAACCTTACTTAATATTCATTTCTTATATCATGATATACATTTATACTGAAAGTATGCTAATAAGAGAGTCAACAAGCTATAAACAGAATTTTAATGATCTCAATCAACTGCACTAGCATATATACTTGCACGCACAATATGCAACTTACAAGAGGCACACAAGTGTCCACTAAAGCTATGCAATGGTGATAAAAGTTTATAATGCTCGATGTGATAATTTTTAACCTATTAGAAAAAAATATTATAATACTCTTATAATATATGAGCATATTAGTATCTACACATGGATTATTACACAAGTAAATATGGTGCAATTAGTTTAGTCTAAGATATAGTGCAAGTAAACATAATGATTTTTAGATGATTATGCTCAACCTAGACTACGGTCATGCTTGAGCCTCCTAACTTAGTGTTCCACTCATAATTCCTCCTTATAGCAAAGAAGCGTCCTCCATGACATAATAGCCAATAACATCTTATTGAATTCCAACAAGTGTACCTCAATTTTATTATTCAATGGCTAGGACAACCCACATCATGATTTCAAACAAGAACATTCTCCAATACCTTACTATGACTTGGTGATGTGCAAACTAAACACCTTACAAGAATAACATTCAATTTAGACTTAAAATGATTGAAAATAAACAAATAAAACTAGGAAACAAAATTGATTATTTTCAGAGAGATTGTAGGACTTAATAAATTCTCTTTGATGAACATTATAAGCCTCTTTCAAATGATTTGCATTAAACATTTTTGCACATTATTTCTTTTATTTTTAAAAGTCTAAGACTCTATGAATTATGTGATATATATAGCCAATAGAAGTTTTAAAAATCACGCCAAAAAAGCCTCTCTTGGATGCCACATAGTCCAAAGAGTTGTTTCTTGCCAAAATTGTAATTGACGATGGGGCTCATCGACTTTCTAGATAGCCCAATAATGGGTGATTGCATGTAGGAATATTGAACCTATAAATTATGATTCTAATTTCTTTATAATCGTGGAATACATATTAAAAATAATTTCTTTACATATAGAAAATGCTCAAATTAGCTTAATTATAATGTTCATCATCCTTCAAGTCTTAGATTAATCAAGATATCAATCTTGACAAAGAAATCAATCTAAACAATAAGTAGTGAGCCGTAAAATATTCTTTACATCCTAAAGCTAGCTAAATTGTTCTCTTGAAACTCAGGTTGCAATAGCTCCAAGCAAGCTTTTAGCCATTGGTCGATCATCTTAATGGTCGCCACAGACTTCATAAATCTATTAAATATTTTGCAATCCATAAATTGATTTTGCACAAAGTCTGACCCAAACATATAACATATGAAGATGCTTAATCTTATGGGGTTAATAATCTCTTTCCATTTAATGATGATAAATCGATGTTGATATAAGAGGGATAAAATGTAAAAAATATGTAACACTAGCTTCTCTTCATTAGAGACATTTTGTAAGTATAATTGCCCCTGTAAGAGCATGCATCCACTGACACCACACATGAAATGCACTAATACAATAATTCTCTCCTTGTTTGATGTCATCAAAAGGGTGTACTATAAAATTTATAATTGGCGAAGCCGTATATACATGAAAGTATGGAACTCCCTTTAATAAAATTAATAATATCTAAAGAGCAAAAAAATTTATTCATAATCATTTTGAGGTAAAATCATTAAAAAAATAACTTAATAAATGTGCTAATATAAATCATTTACAAATCATTCACTTTGATTCTTAGACTTAACATTTTCATTCGTTAAAGGCATAATATTTTTTAAGAAAAGATTCAATATCATGTTCAAATGAAAATGAATTAGAAGTTGACAAATCACTAAACTTTATTTTTAAGTATTTAATCATCTCATCTGCAATCATTGAACATGAATCTAAATTTTCATCCATTTTAACTATGCCATGCTTGTATTGATTATTTTTATTTTAAATAATATCTATAATTTCATTACTGTTATATATATATATTAATTGAACTCATAACTAACTGATCAAAAAAATCAGAGAGCTTTTCATAAGATAGTTCATTTATCTAAATTTCTTCATTTGAGTCATATCTAGAATTGGGATGGACTTGTACTTTACGTGGGATTGTTTTCCTTAGTTTACCTTTTCGGGTTTGTAGCAAATTTTTAAGAGATGGATAGATATTTCTATGGCTATGTCTGCAAGTGTTTACCTATTTGAATAAAGATAAATTGTGTATTATCCAAGTAGCTTCATCAGCGGGCATCTTTTGCGGGCTTTAGATGAGATACATGCCTACGAGATTATCTCATGGCTTTATTTATTTTAGGAGTTAGTCATATCATTCTTGATGATGCCTAATCTTTTGACATCATTTTTAAGGGCTTTATCATTCTGTTATAGCTTTTGCGCTCAAGATTTTATGTGGCTATTTTAAATCTTGATTTGCTCTATATGTGTACTTGATGATTATCTAGAATCAAATTGGTTTGATCTTGTGTGAACTTTATTTATTAATCTAGGGATGGAGAGTTTTATATTTTGTTGTTATGAGGCATGCAACTTATTAATTTTAATTGCATAAAATTTCTTGATTTGAAAATTAGATGTGCGATTCTCTTGAGTGTGTCATAAGTGCGACTACTTAAGGGGAAGCCTTCTTCTTGTACAGATGTGAGGTCTAGGTTTATTACTTGGGTAAAACCTTTTCTTGATTTGATTTCTTATACATAACTTGTTATTTGTTTGCTTGTTCTCCTAATTTTACTCAAATTAATTAACACAACTTGAATTCAAAGTATAAAGATTAAATTACATTTAATCACTAAAGTTGCATTATTTGAATTTATTGTTGATTTCTTCAAATTAGTCTAATCTTTATATTATCATTTGGGTTATAATTTTCATATTTATTGTTTGCATTTAAAGAGAGCAGTTGTTGATTTATTTAGTGGTTTGTGATGCGCATTATAAGTTCCCTTATTTGATTTGCTTATATCTCTTTATTCTAGTTGCATTACAAAACCCTAACTCTAAATTGTTCTGCGTTTTTACTTCTTCCTCTTCTTCAACATGTGATACTATGGCAATGTGTGGTTTACTTTTTGTCGTATGCCTTTGTAGTCTTTTTCTTTCTTTCTTTTTTCCATGGAGGAATGACTTCTAAATTTGCTTTTTTGAGGGTTGATGGCATTCTCTACTGGGCTTGATGTTTCTTCCTCATTTTCTCAGAATTTTCACATCTCTATAAATAGTGCAGAAAGAATTTAAGATTTATTTATGGATTTATGGTTAACAACTATCATTTGAGTTTCTTATGAAGGAGCTTAATAAAAAGACAAGTAAGATATTTGAAATTCAATTATGCAAAATTGTTTTCTTCTTGCGACCCAAAACCAAATGGCTTTTCATAAAATCATTTTCAACATAAAATCTCGGTGATGTATGTCAAACCATAATAATACGACATTCTATTATCAGTGGATTGCAAAAATGTGATTATTCTATTTTTCTAAGGCACAAAGTGCATACGTTTAAACAAAGTGTCCCATCAGGATTTACTCTAGGATGCTAAGTGAAATAAAGAGCCAAGGCTTTGATAACAATAGTAGATTCAAGGCAAACTAAGGGAAGGGGTGAAATGGGCTTGTAATTGATTCTTCTTTTGAAACACTTTTAATTCAAACCCACAATAAACATAATTAAATACAGTTATAAATAATTTAATACATAACTAATACAGAAAAAAAAAAAAAAAAACAATCCATCATGCATGTTTCTTCAGCCAAGAATCGCTACCATTCCCTAACGACGAGGACTCACCAACAACATATTCATGAGTTGGTACTTAGCTTCCTAGAGTAATGGAGATGGAGATGGAACAAGTGAATAGGAATAAGTACCAACACATGTTTAATTATTTGATAATTTCTTTTTATATCACAAATTATCTGATTTGCAATGTTTTTCAATTACCTTACTGTATATGGATGTTCGATCATTGTGTTAGAACCAAGCGATGTCTTTGAGCAAACAGTTGAGTTCTTGGAATTCTTTTAAGGAAAATATTTTCTAATGTTGTTTAATTATAATTATTGATCATCCAATCCTCTTGAAACCATAGAACATGCTTTAGGAGATACCCTTTACAGGATACTGACTACAACATTTGAAGTTCATTTACTAAAGAGATTGTAAAGAGTTGGATAAGCAAACAGTAATGGCCTTTGATCTTCATCACTTTTTTTATTTTTTTAATGAGCTTAAATACAATTTTTGTTAATATATAATCACTAAATTAAAATTCAATTAATTTTCTATCAGAAATAAACCCCTTCAAGATATATCTATGTTTATCCTTTTGTTTAGACGATTAGAGGGATTTTTATTTCTAAAAATTGAAAATGTGCCTATGTCTTTGCTAAATTCAAACCCACATAATAAGCACAATGGAATACACTTATAAAGAATATAACACATACATAAATACATGTGTATGTTGGTAAACAAGTAAAGATAATGCTAACAAGAGAGGGGATGGGCTATAAGCATAGTAAAAATGATCTCACTATTTGATGAAGTCGAGATTAATTCCTAATACAATGAAACCCTCATCATTTTGTGCGATCATGGAATAAACTGATAGGAAATACTTGATTTCGCAAGTAATCCAAGAGGAAATACTTGAGTTCGCAAGCAACCCTAGCAATAATTGGTAAAAACAGCGAGAATAATGCAAAAATCTAGATGAAATTAATCCAAAACAATAGATTGTAACAAGGGAATCAAAGCAAAGCAAACACAAAGCAAGATACAATTGATCGTCAATTAGAGAGGAGGATCGTTCTCTCCCAATCTCTAGACGATGAGTCTAGAGCCCAAGACGTCAAGGAAAACTCAAATAGAACAACTCAAAGCATGCATGCCCTAATCCTAGCCTCCCTCTTCTTTGAAATACATAACTTTCTAATAAAAATCCAATGAAAACCTTCCTAGAATAAACCAAAAGCAAAAGAGTTTCCCAATGTGTTAGCCGCCCCCTTCCCTCTCTCTAATTTCCGCCCTAGGGGGGCCCACAAGCCTTGGTGGCTTGTTTAACCCGCCTCCTGTAGACTTGAACCTGCCTAAGCGGGGCCGGTTTGATGGTTCAGGAAGAACCATATCATAAACCTTGGTGCCTTCATATTATACTTTGCGCATCATGACATTACTACTGGTTGGAAGCGCATAAAAGTTCAAGTGTTTTTCTAACATGTTGACCTTTTGTTTGTCCTTCAGTGAGGTTGTATATGATTTCGTCCATGGAGTAAAAATATTTTATAACAACAAAGGTTTAATATATAGATTTGAGTATGGTTTGATATAGATTCTGAACTGAGTTGAAAAGGCATAAGAGTGACAAAGCTCTTTCTCTCTTTTTTATTTATTCTAAATGTTTCTTGTCAGAACCATAGTAATCTTTTTTACTTTTTTGTGCACTGAGCAACTTCATTCTTTTGAAGGTTTACACAGTCAACTGCATCTGTAGAAGAGAAATCAGTCATCATAGGTGAAAGGAACAGAGTTGCAGCTGAGACCCTTCAGAAGGCAATGGACAGTGGATATAAGAAAATAGCCGTGCTTTATGGCGGCGGCCATATGCCCGACTTGGGAAGGCGGCTTCGCGAAGAGTTCAATATGGTTCCCTCTCGGGTCCAGTGGCTAACTGCTTGGTCTATAAGAAAGAGGGAGCTTGACAGCCAATCTCTGCCATTTCTAAGGACTTTGGCCAAACTCTCCGGCTGGCCTCTCAACAGGTACCAGACCCTGGCCTTATTTATTTTTTCATCTATCCTTGCTGTGGATCTTTGGTTTTGGGAGCTCTTTTTTGGTACTGTTGTGAATTGGGCAACATGGGCTACTACAGAAGTAAACTTACTTACTGATAACATATGGGGCTTTTGATTGATAATGGTAGGGAAATTATTTATGCATTTATGTGGTTTTCAAGATGTATCATAAATTGACCACAATCTTGATATTCAGTTTTCAATATATATAGTTCCATCCATGTTAATTTATAGCTGATTTGCTGTGTCATGATTCATGAGATCTTCTAATCAGTTTTATTTACTGAAGAACATAATTAATGGTTCCATTTTTGTTCCTCTTGGATGCTATTAGTGTGCTTAATGAGCTTGCAGAAAGAAGAAAGCTAGAATCTTGGATGATAATGAAATAGATGTATAAATAACAGAATAACTTGCCAAGAAAAAGCAAATCTGATTTATGTTTTGGTAGAATTGTGCAAATTAAAGGTTTAGGATAGTATTAAGGTTTGTTTGGGACGGGTTTTTTCTGCTTTTTAAAGCAGTTTTTCAGTGCAAAAATTAAAATGTGTGTACTAGAAAGCTGTTTTAAGAAGCAGCAAGAAAGCTGTCTCAAACAAAAGCTTAAGCATGATTTTGGTGCTTTATTGAAGCTTTCCATCGAATAAATGATGATAAAGTTTTCTTATTATCCATTCAGTTTTTGTTATATGAAAATTTTTGGAACTTTGTTGAGGACCTTTTGTTGTGATGGAAATGTGATGATGGAATGTATGTAAATGGGAAAAACAATTGAAAACAATAGCAAAAACTTATTTCATAAATATGCTTGAAACACTCACTTAGCTTTAGAATAAAAAGTCTAGAACAATTGGAAAAGTTATTACGTCCGGATAAAAAATCGAAAATCCGGATGTATACGAGTGCTCGGTATCGAGCTCCAAGTGACATGGCGCGTTGTTATTGGTCTCTGGACTCGTTCGGTGTCCGGACACAATAATTACTCGAACAATTGAGGGTATGTTTGGGATAGTTTTCTGTCTGTTTAACTGTAATTTCATTTTGTTGATGTTTTCTTGCTGCTTTTTTATTATTTTTCAGATATTTTTTTGGTGTAAAGCAGCTTTTTGTAATTATGATTGCGAAATTGCTTTCTCTATGATAATTTTACAGTCAATTTTATAAAATGTTATAACCGTCCCAAAAAGACCAAAAGTATTAACATAGAAAATGTTGGCCTAATTATTCATTCTGATCAATCAAGCATGGAGATTCGTGCATCACGATTAATGCATTTGATCACACCATTGGATGAAGCTCATAATGTATATGATAAGAGTTATATGATTTGAATTATGAATGAAAATCGGACGGCTAGATGGTGTTTGTGAACCAAAATTGGCACATATTTTAATGTAACATGAGATGGCAGGATTTCATTAGTTGGGCTTCGCTGCAGAAATCTTAAGGATTTAAGAACTTGCACGAATCTTGAGCCTGATGACATGGAGCACAATAAATGCACCGAGAGCTATTTTTAGAATTGTATTATTAAAATAACATCATTTGAAGTTCGTGAACAAGCTCGACATTAAGCTCGATTAGTGTTTGATTTTGAACTCGTGAATAAGCTCAATAAAAATAATTAATATTTGACTATAGAATTAATAAATATAAATAATCATTGCCTTTGTTACATAGACAACTGCTTTTATTATAAATGTGTTTGTTCATAGATATGTTTATGAACATGTTTGTTTGATAGTTAAAAAAATTCGTTAAATATGTTCGCGAACAAGCTTGATAAGCACTAAACGAACGAACATGAACTGAACATGAAACGAACATGAACACTCATTAATTTAAATGAACCAAACATGAACAAAAACAATAAAGCTCGAACAATTATGAACCAAACTTGAAAAAGCTGATATTAAATGAACACAAACATGAACACTCCAATACTCGGCTCGATCGGTTCGTTTGCAGCCCTAATTTTATCAGCAAAAGGGGCATTACTACCAATCAAGAAATATAGTATATGAGAAATTAATGAAATTTATATTACACTTATTTTAAAATAAATTGAATAGTTTTAAAATTCATTTAATAAAAAATTAATTCAGGATATTCTGAACTTCTTATTTTTTTTTCAAAAATTTAAATTATTAAACGATATACTTAACACATTCTCTGCTGCTTATATTCATCTTAAATAATTTTTCTCTAAAGTTGTTTATATTTTATATGACTTTTATTTGATAAAAAAAAAAAAAAACAAATTCCTTTTTCTCTTAAGCTAATAAAAGTTGAATAAAAAAATACAATTTAAAAGAAAATTGATATTGTATCAAATCTTAAGGTGCTATTTGCTAAACTTCAACATAGCTAAACGATACGCTTGCAGCTAAAAAAGCTGAGCTAATTAGCACGTGAGAGATTACCACTGCGTTGCAGATCAGTAGGTCCGAAGAGTATTTGGGTAACAGAGGTGTCAATTTCGGGTCACGGGTCGAGTTCGGGTCGAACCCGGAACTGACCCGGGTTCAAACGGGTCGACCCTAACCCGATCCGGGTGGATAAACGGGTCGGAAATCCGAACCCGGACCCGACATTTCCGACCCGGCGGGTTGCCGGTTGCCGGGTTGACCCGACCAGACTCGATTTTGGGGTTGCCGGCGCCGGAACGGCGGCAGGCGGACGGCGGGGTCGGAGGCAAGCGGGCGGACGACAGCGCGGGCGCGGTTGGGCGAGCTAGGCACGCGGGCGTGAGCGGGCACGCTGGGGCATGCGGGCGCGGTCGAGCTCGCTGGGGCATGCGGGCGGGCAGCTCGCGAGTGCGGGGGCAGCGCGGGCAGCATGGCGGACAGCACGGCGGGCAGCGGGCAAAGGCGGGAAATTTGAAATTTTTTTAAGTTAAACGGGTTGGCGGGTTGACCCGGCAACCCGCCGGGTCAACCCGAACCCGACCCATTTTTTAAACGGGTCGATTTCTGGAACCCGAACCCGACCCGTTTTGAAATCGGGTTGGGTTCAACCCGGATTTTCCGGGTCGGGTTTTCGTGTCGTGTCAAATATTGACACCCCTATTTGGGTTGGTGTCTAATTTTTCTCAATTATTTTAATAAAATTTAATTTTTGTAAAATCAAAATTTAATTCACACATAATTTTTTTATTAATCCCAAAAAATAGAAGTAATTAATATTTATAAAATATTATTTATTATTTATTTATATTTAGATAAAAATAAGGGGAGCTCATAGATGCCGACAACGAAGTGATAGAAAGTTGATAATTATTTTGGCCATTTATCACTAGATTACCAACCATAGTTAAAAAGCCAAAAATAATCTGACGTGCTTTTCTCTATCTCCGATAAGCGTAGTCGATAGAGGAATCATGCTCTAATTTAAAGGAGAGATTATTAGGTGTGGAGTGCTGATGGGAGAACCGTCCGCACAAGTATTGAGTACCTAGCTAGATACCACTCGGTACAGTTGGGTACCCAAAACTTGTGCGGATGGTGCGCACTCCGCACCTAATAATTTTTCAATTTAAAGATAGAGCGAGAGGACTAATATTAGTTAATTAAAATAAAAAAATATTTTATATTAAATAATTCTATTATATTGTTATTATTATCATAAATATAAGTGAATTTTATTGAACCAACATAAACTTTTTAATATTTTTTTCATGAAAATCTCCTCCTTTCATTGAATACTCTCTCTCTTGCACGCAATTTAATACTTTTCTCTCTTTATAAGCTTTTATTTTTATGTATACAGTCACACAGACTCGCAGAACGAATGCTCGTTTTTCTATATCACTGAGAGGCTCTCCACCCATCAACCTTTCATCTGAATATGATCCAAAGGCCCAAAAACCTGTTCTGTTCATATGTTTACCTGCAAAAACCATCTTGAATTCTGTCCATTTCCCTCTGTCTCTTTCTCTTTCTTTCTCTGTTTCTCATTTGTTGCTTTCCTTCACCTTTTTTGTTTCTTACATTCTCTCTCTAGAAAGCAGTATCAAGCCACCCTTTTACATTTTCCTATGTTGATGATCTATACAACAACCTGCTAACTAGCTCTTAATTGTGAAATGATGACTCTTGTTAATGTTTGGGACAGCTTTCTTACTGCCGCTTAAAGCAGTTTTTTAATAGAAATATTAGAATTTTGATAGTAAATAGTCACTTTAAGAAACAGTAAGAAAACCGTTCCAAATAGACAGCTTTCTTAGTATTTTTTAAACTAACTTTTTAGTACAAAAAGCTGCTTCAAAAAATAGTAAGAAAATTATACTAAAAGAAATCCTAGTAATTAATCATTAATATCAATTATAAAGAGGTGGTTAGATGAGAGTTAGATGTACCAAATAGACATAGCTTGTCTTATTTTAAGAAAAAAGTTCTGATTTGTCAGCAAAAAGGTTCATCTCCTTGTTTGGGTTCAAATCAAACTTGATTAATGTTTTGTGATGTTTGAAAGCATTTATCAATTTGAGATAAATGGTTGTGTCAAATTCATTAAAAAAAAATGGTAAGAAATGTACAGAGATGGATTACAGTTTTACAAGACCTTGAGATGTTTACTTTCCTTCACCAAAAAGCCATCACATTTATGTTGTGAGAGATGTGGGAGAAGGAATTATCAGGTGTTGGTGTTTGACTAAAAACTTAAAAGTCTAGGTCATGCATGCACCTAATGAAGAATCATAGATGCAAGCAAGCATAGCTAGTGATGGAGGAACCTCTTTCTGTCTTTGTGGAATATGACTTCATCTCCATCTCCTTGTTGAAGATGGCTACTTCTCCTCTCATGAACTCATGTAGCCTCTCCGTCGTCCTCTTTTTTTTTTCTATCCTTCATTCTTTTTCTATCTTTATCTCTCACTTTCACTTAACCTACACAAGTACTCACTTATGACTCTCTCCATCTCTTTGCAAATCATTTACTTTATCCCGTCATGTTTTCTTCTCTACTTTGATCTCTCTTCATCTGATCAACCTCCCACATGTCTATTTTTTGTGACCGTAGTGTCAATTTTATTGAATCAATATTATTAGTTCAATATAGCTATTTAAATAAATTAGCTTTTATATTGCTAACATTAGGGAAGTCATCAGTTGACCTTTTATATCCCTTTCTTCCAAAATCTTATAAAAAAATAGGAATATTGGAGATGAATGTTCCATCTCTGGTAGGATCCAATAATTTATGAAGATTTACTTGATAATAATCTAAAAAATGTAACAAAATGTCATAGTTAACATTGAGAATGCTTACTGGCTACATAGTACTTCTTTAAAAAGTGATAAATTGAACTCCATTTTGGAAAAATGAAGTATGGAATTGACTTTTGTTCCTTTTGGTTTTATTGATTTTTTTTTTTTCATAATTTCAAAGCATTTTATCCCATCCTAACTTTATTTTTTTCATCATTTTATTCTTTAGTTAAGGTTCCTACACCTCTTCCCTCTTACTTAATTTATTACATAACACTCCACCTCATTGATTGAACATAAGGGAATGCTTTTATTATTTAGAAGCCTCAAAAGCAACCAATTTATCACATCATTCCTCTCCTCCACAATGATCATGATCACACCACCCATTGCAGAAACATGCCATGCTTGCTATCTGAAGCTTCATTTGAGATAATTTTTATACCGCTTTCTATTAAATCAGTAAAAGATAATATTAGAGAGAGTCACTTTAGATGGTTTGGTCATACAAAGCGGCGACCTTCCGATGACCCGGTTAGAAAAGTAGATGTATTATATTTGACTTATGTTAAGAAAGATAGAGGTACACCTAAAAAGATTTAGTTAGAAAATATTAGAAATGATATTTTTTTATTATATTTAAACCAGAATTTGACTTTTAAGAAGGCACAATGGAGAAAAAAAATTCATATACGGATCCCACGTAGTAGAACAAAGGCTTGAGACTGAATCTAAATAACAGTAACCATTTTAATCTATTAAGTTTCAAGTTTGTTTAACTTAATGCAATCATAAACTAACCATAATTTTCTCATTTAATTAACAGATGGAGAAAGATCAATTACACTTGAAGAACTTAGTACTTTCCTTAGTTAAGAAATACAAATTTTGCAACCATAATCACAGAAGAAAATCAGTAGCCGAATAGAAGTTGGGATATATCAACAAATGCTCTGAGAATAACAGGATGATTCTGAACAGAGTTTAATGAAAGGTAAGAGTGAAGCAACCACTGAAGCTCTCCAGCTCCAAATATTTGCCTTTCTATTATCATCTCCACCATCGAGCTATGGAAATCACCATATGGATCACTGGATTTCTTCGTCACAGCGAAACTTGCTTCTTTTTTCTCCTCCTCTTTCCTTCTACAGATGGAAACCAGAGGTTGGAATCCATCATCAACCCAAAAGCATCTGCTTTTCTTCTCTCTTCTTCTCCGCAGCGGCCGGCGAGAAAAAGGCTTCATTTTTTTAGCCTTTTTGTAGAAATCAGAGGAGTCAGAGGAGAATAAGCTTCTTGATGAGAAGAAGGTTTCGATATCTTCCTCCTTATTAGCTTTTTCTTCTTCTTCTCTCTCTTCATGGGTGCTGAAGAATCCGAGGTCGTCAACGCTTTCCATTGCAGAAGAGCTAAAAAGCTCGCATCTTTTTGATCTAGGGGCCATCATCATCATCTCCTTTTTCTTCTTCTTCTTCTGCTGCTGCTGCTGCTGTTTCTTTGCTCCGTTTTTTTCTTCTTCTTTGAAGTAATAGTAATGGTCGTGATTGATTTTAGACGAAGGAGAGGAAGGAGAAGTGGGAGGACAGGTTCTTCCTTCTTGATCAGCTTTATCTCCAGTCATATAAAGCTTACCATTTTCTCTAACTCTTATTTCCTTCTTACTGCTCTTCCTCTCCTTTCTCCCCGGAGATGAGCGACGACCACCGCAGTTGGCGGAGAGGAGGAGCACCGGCTGCCGGAAAAGGTGAATTAGGCGGTCTTTTAGCCTGAGTTTGATCGCCATTGATTCGACAATGCAGGATAAGTGGGCACAGAATGCTGAAAGAATAAGGGGTTTATATAGAGAGAATAATGGGTTCAAATTAAATATGCACTATGACATATAATCATTAGAGGTTGATTGGCTAAGGAAATTATTTCCTTATTTAATTTAATGACTATAGTTTTTTTTTGCCATATTTATTGAAGACTATGATGTTTTTTCTGTCTAACTTGAGAGTAATTTATCTTTGAGTTTAACATATTGTTTTTATTGACCACTAAAATGTTTATTTATTCTAAGTTATCATTTATTTGGGTCTTTAGTTTCCTCTAAGAATAGAATTATTAGACTATATGGTAGATTTAATTATTGAAATTTCATACTATCATCATAGACTTCTAAGTAATACACTAATTTTTCGAGCTACTAATATGTATTAAATTTGACTTATGTTGAGAAAGGTAGAGGTAGACCTAAAAAGATTTTATTAGAAAATATTAGAAATGACCTTTCTTTATTAGATTTAGATGAGAATTTGATTCTTAATAGGACATAATGGAGAAAAGGGATTCATATAGCTGACCCTATATAGTGGGATAAAAGCTTGTTGTTGTTATTGTTCTTGTATAAAGCTTGAAGATCCGAAGAATTATATAACCCTACATATCTTTCATCATCTTCATTTGATTTCTATCATCCAACCATCATTGGCCACTCGCTATTGTTCAATTAGTACCGTATGATTAGCATATTCAATTCATTGTTATTCGACCATCATCTTTTGGTTGACATCTTAGATCATAATGTTTGACTGCTATCATCCGACCACCATTGCTCGATTATCATTGTCAGAACATTGTCTTTTGATTAAAATCATTCAATCATCATAATCATCACTTCACTGATACTCTTGCATTCTTTACTATAATTATATGAGATCAAATTTGAGTTCATTATTTTGTATTCCTGTCTTCTCAAATAGAGGGGAGAAGCAAACATTTGTACTTTCTATTATTCGATTGCCAACATCCTCCATCCACTATCACTCTTGCAATCTTTATTATAATTACATGAAATCAAATTTGAGTTTATTATTTTGTATTCCCGACTTCTCTAATAGAAGGGAGAAGCAAATCTTTGTGCTTTCTATCAACATGGTGGTTCATTTCATCAAGGCAAGATCTTATGATTTTTTTTCCATTCATGGGTTTTTTTTCATATAAAAATTCAAATGTCTCCCATGTTTCTCTCTTTTATCCATATGTGTTTAAATTTTTTGTGCAAAGTTTGATGTAAAATTATCTCTCAGTTGACATGAATTTTTTAGCACGCAATAGTTTAGTGTCATTTATTGAAAATAATTCTAAGTATGGATAAAGTCATTGAGATAACCATAAAAGATCGTTCGCATCAACATCCCAGGCACAATTATTGCAGTGTATCCCATTGCCATATACTATTTCACCAGTTTTAAAAGAAGCATGACAGGGCTAGAAGGGAGCATCAACTATAACTTCAAGTTGACAACATCCTCGGTTATGTTGTAGTAAAAAACTCTCTCATTCTATCATCCATTATTGCATCAATTTCATGTAAACATATCAAAATTGACATGCAAACTTGACTGCAACTTTGAAGGAATTCTCATCTCAAGCATGATAATTGGAGAAGTTCTTGATGCATAAGCTTTGACAACTTCTATCATAGAGTCTATCCTCAATAGTCTATATGCATTACATTATTTCAACACATTTGCAAATTGAAGGGAAGAGCATCATTAGTAATCCACAATATACAATAATGGGTCAGATCCCATATTATTTTACTTTTTCAAAATTTTCACACACACACATATATATATATATCCCTTTAATAGGAGACAAAGTGACCAGAGTTGGCTTGTGATGTGGGTTGAGTCGACTCGCTAACAAGATTGTGAGTTGAGACTATCATGGAATGATTACTCCAGTTCAAACTCGAGCTCGATATTATATAAGCTCGAGCTTGGGCTTAAGTTGGCATAGTTTGTTAATTTCGAGCCTGTGGACCTCCGAAAGAGCACCGCGCGAACGGGCCGATTGGAAGAGACAGATTGGATCGCGTATACGACTGACCATTTAGGATAGAGGCTTTCGCCAACACATCTCGATGGGTAGTAATATACATGACCAAATCACGGGTTTCCCCCACCCGATGCAAGAGTTCGAATGGGGTTTAGTAGATGTGGGACCGAGTTTCCCACGGGCGCAAGCCCCCGTGGTTAATTACATCCCAGGCCGGAGCCTGAGAAAACTCTCGATTAAGGATCATACATTATCCTCTCCTAAAGTGGGATTGACACAGGGGTATAGACTAGGAAATCCTACTCAAAGGGAAGAAAGGTCCGAAGGGCTGAATCGACATGCGTGGCTCAAACCAACATTCGGAGGCTCTAGGGTACTAGAGAGAAACTGGAGAAAATCAAAATCAAACATTCGATCACATGCGTGAGAGAAGGATGGAGGTGGCGTCATCCTATGACGCGGATAAGTAGGATTTATAGTCCCTGAAAGGAAGGGACCTACCTACTATTTAAAGCCTACTACAAGACCAAATGTAGTAGCCTCGAATCCTAAATCTAGGTTGGACTTAGTGTTCGACACAAACTAAGACCAGTGTCCTAGCTAATGCGATGCGAAGATCTGGACTTATCCCGGCCTGGATTGGGGGAGCCAGCTAACCACCTAATCTCTTCAAAATCATGCTATCAGGTCAATTATGAAAGATGGGTGGGAGGTACAGTTTATTAGAAAGAGGACCGACATCTAGAGAATTTCCTAAGTGGTCATGGACTTATGTTGGGTGAATGCCCCTAACTAATGCAATTAAATATTAATTAAATTGATTTCTAATGCAATGCATGCTAGTTGAATTGTCAGGTCATGAATGCTATAGAACTTTAAAAACAGGCTTATAGAAAATAAATTTTTAGAAAAGACTGAGTCTCCCTAGGTCTGGCACTTCATCCTCATAGGCCAGATTATCCGGACTCTACCCGCAGGCAGGGAGATGTCTTATAACAAGGAAAGAAGAAATGCAGTAATATGCATGCGACCCCGGACGATTCCGGCAGTTCCCTAGGTTCGTTAAGTTTCTATGTTATTTAAAGCCTTAAAATATTAGAAAATTAGTTGAGTATAAAATTTTTATAATCCTTAAAGAGCCTAACGATATCTAGGCGAAAACAAAAGTCGGCATGCAATGAATAAACCTAGAAAAGCAGGTATTTCTACTGCGCAATCAAGTAAACACATCAATATAAATCAAACCAATCAAGTAAATGTCCATAGGCCAACTGCCCTTTATGTACAACCCAGGGTATACAGAAAAGTAAAGTGGCCAGGCACCACTGCCAACAACCCGGATTTCTAAGCCTATGACAGACACCAACAACTTTGAGTGGGATATTGGGTCTTCAATCTTCAATATCTTCAGTCTCCTAGGTATCCTCTCCTTGGACTCCTTGGATCACTCCTCCTTAGACTCATTGGATCCGTCGTGGCTTGAATATCCAAACGAAGAGACAATTCCCCCCAGTAGGGGTGTATTGCCTTTTCTCTTTGGATATCTAAAGCCATCCAGCTCGATCTTCCAAATTGAAGAAGACTCTCCCCTTAGGGATGCCTTCTTCTTTTAGAATACGAGCTGGATAAGAATATCCAAACTCATAGTTGTTTTCACAACTCTTAACAATTATTACATACAAATTTTTACATTAATTGAAAAATAATAAATCTAAGAATCCCTGCAAGGTTATCCTAATGAAAATCATCCCAAGCAGTTTATATAAAAATAAAAATGCTAACACCATTGACCCTGTGCCAAGCCATGCTCTTATGAGGGCTAAGCAGCTCCATCTGTGCAGTTATAATTATTAATTTTAGCCCTCATTTTTATTTAGGGGGAGCTGAGCAAGCACCTGCATAAAATATTATTAGAAATAATCATAATGCTCCCCCCTTTTTATTAGCTTGAGCATGGCCACCTGCACGGAAGAACAGTATATATATGGAGCTCCTAACCTAGGGGTAAATCTAGCGCTCACATCCAGAGTGCAGAGAAAGTAAGCAAACACACCAATCATTTTTTTCAAACAGCATGCAATGAAATCCGCGAAAGCTCCGGCACACAGTAGAAAAGTAAAACCCAGCGGCCTAACCTAGATCTAGAAGTGGTGCCCTAGCAAACCATTCTATGTGTGTAAGGCTTGTGTAGTTTGGATAGGTCCTAAGTGGGGTAATTAGTTAAAATTGTCTAAAATTCAGGTCTGTTGAAGACCAGAAAAGGAAATTTTTGTTGAAATTCAAATATCAGTGAATTGGGGTGCATTTTAGTTAATATAGTTTGTTGATCAATTTTAGGAACTTAGGGTGATGATATTTGAAGTTAAAGTTATATTAGCCAATTTTAGAAAGTTCCGGGTCCTCCTAGGAACAAGGTTAAGGGTCCAAAAAGTCACTATGGGAAATAGTCTAATTCTGGGTCTCCTATCACCTTAGGAAAATACTAGACCTTAATACGAGTAGTTAGACAGGTAGTAGGCTGAAATCGGAGTTCTCTAGGGAAAGTTATGAATTTTCTAAGTTTCGGGCCCTAAATGAACTGCGGTTGACCAAAATGTTGACTTTCTAATCAAAGCCAATTTCTGGAAACTTAAGATTTTTAACAAATACTAGACCCTATTTGGAGTCTAATGCAAGTGAGTTTGCCTAATTTGGAATTTTCTACAATTAGTTATGGATTTCTAAAGATCGGGGTATTTAAAGGAATTTTCTAAATTTCCTAACAAAGGGCCTTTTTTACTGTTTTGCTCCAAACAAGCTCCAAACTGATTGGAATCACCCCCAAAGGTCAGGAATGACCAGAGAAAGTAATCCCAAGTGTTTGGGGAAAATTTGAGATTTTTAATAATTTTTAATGATTTATTAGGAGCAAAACGGTAATTTTTACCTATGGTCAAATTAGGGGTCAACCTGAAGTCAAACTAGGGAGCCCTATTTATCTAAGGTCAAGGATTGGATTCTGGTCAGTTTGAGGTATTATGGGTAATTTTCTGACCTAATATGTATTTATTGTATTTTTCGGAAGGTCTCGGGGCCTTACTTAGCAGGTTAATTAGGGTTGGTTAATTAAGGGATCTAACAAGCCCTAAAAAAAAATCCTAGAAAATTCAGGGAGGTTTATGATGTCGCTAAGTTTAAATGTTGAAGTTTTCATGTCGTTCTGGGATCTATCCTAGCTCCTAGAAAACTTCTAAGTTCGCTAGATAGGTCCTTAATTTTTGTCCTTAGAGTGTCGCTACGTTGTAGGAGTTTAAAGTGATGTTTACACTAACCATCGGGATAATAAATGCATGGGAGTACAGTAATGAAATAAACACACCATGTCCTTAGATCTAGGAGAACCTAAGCTAAGTGCTCGTGGTGCGACCTACGCATGCAATCTACGAACGACAAGAAAGTACAAATACCTATGTCTAATTAATGAAGGGATTAGTGAATGATTGGGACCCAATCACCCACTAATCCTCTCCCCATGATTGCTCTTCATTCATAGAACCTATGTCTAAAATTTCACGAAGTAGCGAGTCTCCCAAAATTAGGATTTATGTATAAGTAGTTTTAAAATAGTTTCAAAATACTTGTAAACATAAGTACACCTTTTTGGAAAATAAAGAAATTAGAAAGTAAGTCAATTCATAATACATATATATAGGGAGACCCACTAAACACTCTCACTAGTCTCAAAATGATTTGAAAATAATTTGTATCATGAAAATAATTATTATGCTAATTAAATAATAATTAAATAATCAAATATTACACCAAGTCAGAAATCTGCCAAAAACAGCCAAAATCAGGGGCTGGAAACGGTTTCAAAACTTAAAGCTCGTCTTGCTGAAAAGAACGAGGGGTCGCACATCGAAATCCGACTTAAAACGACGAATATATGATTTTCTGAAGTCTAAACATAATAAAATAATATTTTAGAATAGTGTTGTTTTACTTTTTTGGACCTATCAGAAAATCTAAACAGAATTTTCACCCAAAAGTGATTTCAAACTGTACAGAATTTTAGATACACCCAAAACAAGGTGTTGTGCACAAAAATCCGACTTAAAACGAGAAATCTACGTAATTTCAAAGTTCAAAGACAATAATTAAATAATTTTAAAATAGTACAGCTGGCTGTTTTGAAAACAATTGCACACAGACCCAAAAATTTCAAGTAACACTAGTTCCAGAATGTAAAGAATCTAAATACGCTCAAAACAAGATGTTGTGCGTTAAAATCAGGCTTAAAACGAAGAAGTTATGCAATTTCAAAGTTTTGAATACAATAAAGACTTTAAAATAATTATATTTATAGATAATTAAATAATTACTAAATGTTATTCATAATAATAATATTAAAATAAATCTATGATATATACCAATAATTTGAAATAAGATAATGATGTTTTTTTTTTTTAACTATTAATAATATTTTAAGTAATTTAATTAATTACTAAAATTAACCTTTAATTAGAAATGAAACATTAACACTAATTTAAGACTAATTTCAAAATAAACTAAGATTAACACCAATTTAATAATAATAATAATAATAATAATAATAACTAAAAAAAAACAGCAACAAATAACATAAAATACAATGGTTATTATAGATATAATTAAAATAATCATATACCAATAATTATTATTTAAAATATAATTTAAATAAATAAAGATAAAAGTGTCAATTGACTGTTTTATTAATAATAATAAAAAAATATATGTTATTTTTATATA
Source organism: Dendrobium huoshanense (assembly GCA_016618105.1). Classification (NCBI taxonomy): domain Eukaryota; kingdom Viridiplantae; phylum Streptophyta; class Magnoliopsida; order Asparagales; family Orchidaceae; genus Dendrobium; species Dendrobium huoshanense. The sequence continues at coordinate 40,086,582 of CM028344.1, forward strand.
AAAAAAAAATTTATATGTAGAGAATGAAAATACGATCAAAACGAGATATTGTGCGCGAAAATCGGGCAAAAAACGAATTTTCTATGATTTTTTGAAGTTTTTAAGGTTTAAAAATAATTTAAAAAATCGATTTATGTCAAATCGGACGTCGGGCGACACGTGGCGGACCCGGATTCGATCCACGGTCCGCGGCCAATGATTGGCGCCGCCGCCAATCATTAGGCGATGATTGCGGCGGCGGTCTCCCACTTGACCACGTCGGACGGAGGCGTGGGGCGTCCGATCTTCCGCCATATGAGATGGACGGTCCAGATCAAGCTGGACGGATCAATCTGACGGCGGATCAGACCGCGGGATGGATGCGAAGGGCCGTGCAACGGGATCTGACCCGTTGATCACAGATCCGACGGTCTGAGTCTGTCCTGTGTACGCCCGAACCGGAACCGAAACCCTAATGCGTTTTTTGTCTCGTTCTCGCTCGATACTTAACCAAATTTCATGAAATTTTAAATATGAGTCCTATGTATGAACAGAAATCGTGGGGAGGTCTTGTTTCTGGGATTAATTTACTAATAGAAAACCTATTTAACTCGAGGTGATTGATCTATTCTAAGGGTTTTAAGAGGATCTAACCGTTGGATCTTCGAAATTTTCGTACGGTTGCACTTGTAGACTGTCCTCGTAAGTTTTCCTAGTTGAGATCACGAACCAACGAGCCCTGGATTGAGTGGATCGAACCCTTGGACGAATTTGGCCTTAGGTCGCCGGAATCTCGCCGCCGGCGAGTGGGATTCGTCGGGATTCAGTGGGGGAAGGTCGTGGGAAGGTGCAGGAGCTCTCACTCCAAATTCCAGAGGCTGGAGAAGTCTCTAGAGAAAGTAAGAGAAAAAAGATCTTAAATTGGCCTTGATTTTTGATATTTAAAGCCCCTAGACCTAAGGTGGACGGCCTAGATCTAATCCTCGGCTAATTGGGAGGGAAATAGGCCGGTTTAGGCCGTGGTTTCAATTTGAAATCAGGGGAGGCTTTAATTCCCACTAATTAGGTCTTAATTGCAATAAAATAGGTTATTTAGACCTATTTATGACCTGATTTGATCAAGTTAATGCTTGACTTGGTCAAACCAGTCAATTAGGTCCATGGGGAGGAGGCTCGAGCTCAAGAAAGGGTTTAAATTGATTAGAATTGGAATTAGGACTCAAAAGGACCAAATAGGTCAACCTAGGTTGACTTGGTCAACCAGGTTGACCCAAGGCTCGGGGTCTGGACTCAACAGACTCAAATCGACTCATCGAACCTATTGGAGAGAGTCTTGGGGTCTGGCTTGGTCAATTTGACCAAGTCAACTCTCCAGGCCCAATTCTGGGAAAAATCGAGGTCAACAGAGCCGACTTGATTAGAAACCTTAAATTTGATTTCTTTTTCTCTTGCTTTGGTTAACTTGGTTTGGAGCCATTTTCATGAATTCCTTTTCTTCTCAAAATGTTGTTGGGCCCATTGATTCCTTCTATAGTGAACCCCATTAACGACTTCCCAAAGCTCGACCCATCATTGCCTTCTAAAAATGAACTCTTGCAATTATTTTCTAGCCTTCAGATCTGTCAATACCTTCTACAACGAATTCCAACCGTTGGTCCTATCAATGCTTTTTTACAACAACGATATTTTTTTTTTGGGACATTTAGGTCATTTAAGACAAACTCACACACACAACGCATACACAAAGATTTGAACCCAAGATCTCTTAGTTGGAAGCCTAAGCTCTCAACCAACAAGCCAAGGTGAGCTGTGTACAACGATACTTATCAAAGAGCTCCTTTTCTAGTGAGCTCCCACCGATCATTTTCCAGTAATCTACATTAACAATTTTCTTATTTTCTCTGGTGATCTCGAGCTCTCAAACCAAGCTCAAGCTTCAAAATTTAAAAACGAGTAAATTAAGCTAGAGATTGCCGTATAAGCTCAACTCGAATTCAAGCCAAATACTAAGTCGGCTAGCCAAGCTCAAGTTAGCACTAACTAGAACTCAACTTGACTCATTTACACTCTGTAAGGTAACTATATATCATATAAATATTTAAAAAAAAAAAACCAAAAGCTATGATGCATTAAGTTAGGAGAGCCCAAACAAACAAAATAGTAAAATAAAAGTTAAATTTACATTTTTTTTCCCTCCAACTTAAAATTATGTCATGTATCTTTGATTAAATATTTTCTTGGTTTTTAGTATATATTTCATACTCCTAATGCAAAATATAAACAATTAATAATTTAATATGCACACCACACATCTTCCTATCACTTATCTCTACACTCCAATATGAAGGTTGACATATCAACATTATCCTATTTTATGCTATCCCTTTGGTATTACTGCATCAGTCTTTTTTTATAATTTATTTATAAACAACGAGTAAAACGTTTAACTCATTTTTCTCAATTTTCTTCTTTTTATTACCAAATTATCCTTTTTTTCATGTTCATTTAAGAGCTATCTGCAACAAGCAATGAATTATTAACTATGATAAATGGTGGGGCATATGAGTAATAATGTTCCAATTTCAAATGTTTGGAAATTTTTGAAGAAGAATTAATTCTATGATTTATTTCATCTAAGACAATTATTCTTACCACCTAATTTTAAGGTTCTAAATGAGCCGAATCGAGTTCAAGACAGCTCGGGCTTGAGCTTAATTTAATGAGTTCGAACTGGCTCTTTTGTAACTAAAGGGAGAAAATTGTTCTGATTCAGGCCGTTACTATAATAAAATTATAAAAACAATGAGAAATTAGTAGATAACTAATAAAGAATCACATAATATATGAACGTGAGATATAATTTTTAAATATATTTAATAGTTTTATGCTTAAACTCCTGAATTTTAATATATTTAGTGTATTTTATAGGAATATTTTTTAAACGAGTAGGCTTTGGAGCAGTCGAGCTAATGAGTCAAGTTGAGATTGGCGTAAGCTTGATTCGTTAACTCATTGAGCTTGGCTCGCGAGCCATATATCTAACTAAGCTTGAGCTGGCAAAGGGATCGGCTTGACTCGCTTACACCTCAACCTAATACTCTTTTGAAATGGCTATGCTAAAAGCTTAGTTGGAGCTGCAGTCATTAAAATTTTTTTAATTTTATTAGGTAATTAGATCTTATAAAGTTTTATGATGTTTAATTTTTCACATTTTTCTTTATTTTTTAGTAAATAGTTCAAATTTATATGATAAATAAGGTTAGAAAATTACATGAAAAAATTATTATTTTAAATAGAATGTGATATTATATTTTATAAATAAATATGAGAAAATTACACAATAACAATATCAGCATAATTATGTGCTCAAATGACTGTTTGAAAGAAAGATTGAGAATTCGATCTAGTGGGTCAAAAAAAAGACAATTATAGGGCTCAGTTATTTTTTAATTCAAACAATATACAATTCAAAGATTAATTCTTAATTTTTGTTGCAATTTGATCGCAAAATTCAGTTTTTTTTGCATCATACTTTTAACAACGGTTTTAACCCCTGCTAAAAACGCTGCTAAAGCTTTCCTACAGTAATACTCAAAAAATTGCTGCAAAAGTCTTTCTAGCGAACACAAATACAACGAATTTACAGCTGTTTAAGAACTACTATGAAGAATTTAGTAGAAGTTTAAACTGCTCTAGTTGGTAAAAAAAAGTGCTTTAAAAGTCTGATTTTTTAGCAGCGATAAAACAATTTATAATTATTTTTTTACTGAAGTAAAATTGATAAGAAAAATCAAAATCTCACCTAAAATCAATGAGACATAAGGGCCTACTCTTGGCACCAGATGGCACCACAAAGACACCTTTTATTACACTAAAATGAATAGAATTAATGCATTTTAAGTACTTCTCTCCTCTTAATTGACACCATATAATATCTATCACCTAACTTAGCTTAGTTAGCTATTTGCACATGATCATGCATTGATTGCAAAACATCAACATTTTTGAGAAATCAATTTGATAGAATGAGAATTATTTTAATTTTTTCCTTTCTCATACACTAAAAATTAAAGTATAGAATGCTCTATGTAAAAAATGCTTTAAGAAGGGAAAAAAAAAAGTATATTTCTTAGATGAAATTCACCAAATGTTACAAGATATTGTCTTTCGCTATATAATAGAAGAAAGATTTATTATAACACACAGAAGGTTAGCGCAGCTCACAGCATGGTTTGTTGGTTGAGAGTTTTAGCTATCAACTACGAGGTCTCAAGTCGAGTCTTACGTATGTTATGTATGTATGAATTTATCTTAATTGACCTAAATGTTCCAGAAAAAGAACTGAATTCTCATGCAGTGCCTGTCATAAATGTCACCCAAAGTTTATCATGCAAAGCTTTTCACCATGAAAAGTTCTAACAGCACTCAAATGAAAAAAAGCCACAAACAAACAAAGCACCAAACTAAGAAGCTGATAACCATTGGATATATATACACCGATCCCTCTTCTCTCTTTCTCTCTCAGATTAAGAATGACGACAATATCATTTCCTTATGATGAAATACCAGAATCATGAACATGCATTCCATTACAGTAGAACCAGAAGTCATTGCTGCAAATGAGAAGGTATTTGACCATGAAAGTTTGAGTAGTTCATTAGGTTCTGTGTATTGTTATATCTTTCAGATAAATTTATAAGAAAATAAGAACTTTTTCAGATTTATTTCTGAAAGATTGTTAGAATTTCTGAAGTAAATCGATCTCCAAGGTTAAATGGACTAGGGATGTCAATATTAACTCGACCCCAAAATTTCGGGTTCAGCAACTCGATCTGTTTAAAAATCAGGTCAGGTTCAGGTTGACCCACTAACCCCAAATTGACCCTTTTTTTACCGAAAACTCAAGATGAATCCGTTTTTTATCTGAAAATAGGAGATCGACTCTTTTTTTTTTTACTCGAAAACTAGTAACTTTTTGGTCGGTCCTAGGTCATGTCGGGTTGATCCAGACCGCGTTGACCCGAATAGTGCCAGGTCAGTTTCTGATTCAACCTAAACCCGACCCGATGACCCGAAATTGAAATGAACCATTCTCTCTCTCTCTCTCCATATTTGTCAGTCTGCAAAATGGGCATGAAACCAAGGCCAATAAAAATACAGCTTACAGCTTCCCACTTACAGACACAGCATGAGAGAAATGGTCAAGTATAAAAAGGAGGAGGACAAGCTGCTGTCTCTTCTTCCCCCCCCCCCCCCCCCCCTCTTTCTCTTTTATTTATTTTGTCAAAATCCATGCAGCAAGCGTAAGAAAGGGACAGCAACAGTGGCGTGGTACGTCGCTTCCCATGTCCTCGACGTCCTCCTCCCTTTGTCTCCTTCTTCTTCCCTTCATCCAAAGCCAATTAAATGACAAATTATGCTCTCATATACAGATCTTTCTCTCTGAAAGACTTGTGAAGCACTGAAGCACAGTGCTCCGAGGGAGCTAGCAGATAAGGAGACGAGAACGAAGAGGAGCAGGACGACTGCAACTCTTTTTAATTGTTACATTTTATTATGTGACTTATTATTTCTTTTTAGATTTTTTTATTTGGAAATTTATATAGCATTTTGGATTTGTCTGTTTAACCAAAGTGTGCATGGTAGAAAAAAAAAAAAAAAAAACAGAAAAAAAAAATTAATATTCTCATTAAATTTTAGTTATGATGGATTTATTGTATTGATTTTTTTTTATTAAACTTTATTTATAATGGATATTGATGCCATTAAAATTAATTAAAAATTTTTCTAGATATTTAATATTTAAATCTTTATTTTTTTTTATAACATCTTAATCTTTGAATCATATAAAAATTAATGTCAATTATATTAGTTCTTTTAAAATAAAATACAATTTTTTATTTTTATGTATGTATTTTGATAATATTTAGACATAATGGGTTGGATTCGAATTGACCTGTTTAGCTCCGGGTTAACTTGAGTTCGACCTGAATTTGACCCATCGACCGTTTTGACATCCTTAAAAAAGTCCAAAACGTAAAGGAAAAAGATAATATAACATTACTAAAAAAAGAAATTTTGTGTAACAACCCATCAAATTTTTAAATATCGAGATATTATCCGTTAATGACCTAATAGACTTAGGGGTGTCAATTCGGGGTCAACGGGTCGGGTTCGGGTCCAACCCGAAATGACCCGAGCATAAACGGGTTGACCCAAACCCGCCCGTTTAGATTGAAGGATCAGGACATACAACCCGGACTCGACCCGTGGGGGTTGCCGGGTTGACCCGACCCGACCCGCGAACCTGAACCGATATGGATTTCCTGAACCCGAGCATCTTGACGCGGACGACTAGCTTGGGCCTGGGCGAACTGCGAACGCATTACTCATGTGATGGCTGGCGGGGTGAGTCATGTGCGATGGTCGGAGGGCGGCAGTGTGAGACGTGTGAGTGCAGGCGCCAGGCGGATTGTGAACCGCGAAGGAGAGGACCTGCGAAACTTCGAGTCTTGCCGCGTGCGGTTGTGGACTCGTGCGGGGATGGAAGATGGTTAGCTAAGCCTAGCCTAACACTGACGGCTTTGACGCGGACACCAGATGGCTAGCTAGGACGACAGGTGACAGGGGATGTGACGGAAGTCCAATCCCTTAATTCCCTCCCATGCGACCTGAATTCGCCTCCCACACGCGGGAAAAATTAAAATGGGCGGAGCCGCGGAGCTATCCCTGGTCAAATTTGATCGCATTCGGGACTTAAATGGGTCAATTTCGGGTTACCGGGTCAAGGGTTGACCCGGTCCCGACCCGTTTTTTAAAATGGGTCAAAAATTGAAACCTGAACCAGACACGTTTATTAAACGGGTCAACCCTAATCCGGATTTTTCGGGTCGGTTTCGGGTCAGGTTGACGGGTCGGGTCAATATTTGACACCCCTAAATAGACTCACTATTTTGTCAGATTGGAGTAAATTCTTAGGGATTAACTGTCCCGAGAGTGCTCCTATAGGAGCAGGCTTAAATTTAAAATTCATGATGAAATTCCAATCATTACACTTAAAATTATCTCGATATTTAAGAGTTTAATTTTATTTTCTTAAAGAGTTTCACATATTGGGCCACGCCAGCCCAGTGACCCAATTTATACTTATAAAATACACTTTCAGTAAGGGCGGAACAAACCTTTCTTTTGAGGGTGCGTAAAATAAGATTATAAAATGCATATTTTTATATATATAAATAGAAAAATAAATTTATTTAATGAAATATGATCGATTGCATGCGTTTATTGTAGATGGAAAAAATAATTAAAATATTTATTCTTTTAAGAAAAAAATTTCCAGATAGGCAATTGTTCACCTTAGCTGTATTTTTAGGAAAAAAGAAGCGGCCAAGAGCATTGTGACGTTAAGAGTGATTTGTATGTATTCTGATGTCTTCTCTTACCAGAAGCCTTGGTTATTTGAATCCCGAGAGAGAGAGAGAGAGAGAGAGAGAGAGAGAGAGAGAGAGAGAGAGAGAGAGAGAGAGAGAGAGAGAGAGATTTATAAATTTGAATTTTGTAGTTTAGAAGAAATTTGACTATCTGTACGCTAACAATTATGATAAAGCTTCCCTTTGTTTGTTCTGTTGTATTCGGCTTCTTTTTATGCTCTCTCTGCAGTTAAGCAATAGTGAGTACATTCGAAAAAAAAAATATGAGTTAACTATGCTTGATTTTATTATTATTGTTGCAGGCCGGAATGTTCACGGCGGTAGAATGATAAGAAGGTTAATGTCTTAGTTTTGGACGAAGATCCAATATACTTACAGATAAAGAAGAGAGAGAGAGAGGATTCACAAGTCATAAGAGATATTAATATTTTTACATGGAAACTCCTAAAAAGGGAAAAAAAATCACGGGGCTGGCCTGACCTAGTTCAAATGATTCCACTAGTGCTTGTAGTCGATTACAAATGGTACCCTTCCTCGAGGAGAAGGCATTGACTTAATGTAATATATAGAGAATATTATATATATAGTTGGGGTTGGAAGAATCCAATGATAAAAGAGTCATTCTCAAGAGAGTGTGAGCCTGTTCATTTGGTTGTCAGGATTATATTTAGGCGACAGTGGTCGGAGGTATCGTAGTTGGTGGGTAACAGTCGTCAAAGGGACCGTACTCGGCAGACGATCATGGTTTGCAGGCGATGGAGGCCGGAAAGGCTGTATATAGTCAGCGGGCTACGGAGGTCAGATGTGTCATAATCTACAGGTGACCGTGGTCGGAGGAAACGTAGTTTGCTGGCGACGTAGATTCGAGGGACCATAGTCGACGAGCGATGATGGTTGGAGGAACTGTAGTCGACGGACGACGGTGAATAGAGGGATCATAGTTGTCGAGCTACGGTGATCAGAGGAACCATAATTGGTGTGAAATAGTGGTCCAACGGCTGTCGACAGTTGGGCAGTGGTCTGATGATGGTCTAGTGGAAGTCTGGCGGCTTTCAGCGACCTAACGATTGTCTGAAAATGGTTGATGGAAGTTTGCAGGCTGTGGTGCTTACGTGGAGCTTTACATCTTTGAAGCCTCAGAGCTCTTTCCAATCTCCAGCAAAAAGTCTAAGGCCCCCAACCTCCATTCATGTGGGAAGTAAGGGTTTATTTATAGATTTTTTAGAATGTCATGCTCTTCAAATATAAGGAAGATCCATAACAAAATCGGAGTGGTCAATCGAACGGCTCATATCGATTTCCTCGATCATAGAGCGTTCATCAAGCATTTAAGTTCCATAATGATGTTGGAATCAAATGTTCTTGGACACATTGGATTAGTCTTGTCGATCCACTCGATTCAACTGTAAGCATGATATATTTGAATATCATTTTGTCATCCAATTTATTTGGACCTTCTAATTATGCTTTGGGCTCAGATTTGAACCGATTTTGGTGTCGTTGGGTTTGTCTCATTGAGACATTCAGTTTGACTATACATTTGTTAAATTGGAGCTTGAATGGTCCCGTATTTAATTTCAAAAGTTTCCAATTTGAATTTGCCTTGAGATACGTGTTGGATCAATGCGATTTTTAGTGACGTGTTATTTATTATTTTTATTATTACTATTTTATTAATAGATTACGAATATTTTCTTCTAATGCTCTTTGACTGGATTAGTTTAGCTTAGATTACAAACTTGCTATCTAAGCTTAAATCTTGATAGCGGTGTGAAGTAGTTGAACCGAGTTAGAGCATCTTCAATTTGAATTTGAGTTTTATTAATTAATCGAGTTCGAGTTTTAGTGCCAAACGGAGGAAGATCAGAGGAAATTGTCCTCTATTTATAGAGTAAGGCTACCTCAAAGGTCCCTTTGGATCAAGAGAACTATTAAAGACAACTAGGAATTACAATAAGTGGAAGAAATAACATATAATCAATAGATAGGAGGTGAGTTTGGTTGACTGAATCAATCCGAACAGGTCCACCCCTTGTCAACCTTGATACAATGACTTTGAGTTGACTTAGGAGTCAACGCATTTATTATATATAAAAAAAAGATTATGGTGCAAGTAATTATAATAAAAGTATAAAGTATGAAAAATTATAAAAATAATAATAATGAATCACATAAAAAATGAGATATAATTTTTAAATATTTTTAATAGTTTTGTATTTAACTCATGAATTCTTAAGTATATTTTATATTAATATATTTTTTTAAATAAGACGCCTCAAGAACTAACACGCCAAAATTTGATCAATCAGAAGCTAATTGCAAATTAAATAGGTCTTAATTATAGATTAATTAACAGGTTAACCCGAATATGAACCAGACTACTAATTAAATAGGTCAGCACTCGAGTCGAGTTATTTATTGACATGCATAATAATATTTAATTAGGCATATTATAAATATATATAATTTGAGTAATAAATATTTGAATACTCTTACAAGCCAACGAACATAATTATTGCGTCCTCCCACATGACGTAGAGATGCGTCCTCCCAGAACTAAAATAGCACTAAAAACGAGAAATACCAAGCAAATACCGAGCAATACCAAACAATAACGAGGAATATCATCATGTGAAGACCAATACCGAGTTATACCGAGCTATACCGAGCAATACCGAGCAATACAAAAAAAATACATAGTTTTTCCTAGAGAAAACTCAGTATGTGCTCGGTATTGCTCGGTATAACTCGGTATTGGTCTTCACATGATGATATTCCTCGTTATTACCAAATAATACCTAGCAATACCGAGCAAAAACCGAGTTTTTTGGCGGTGGGAGGACGCATCTCTACGTCAGGTGGGAGGACGCAATAATTTTTTCATCTAGTGGTCGATCTAAATGAGGCTGCCAAGTCAATAGGTATATATGCACGTGCTCTATTCATAATATTTTCAAAAAAAAATTAATTTTAAATATCCGAAATTTAATAAAATAAAAAGTGAAAAGAATGCCAGACAGTGACTATTTTTTTAATTTTATTATTATTTTTCTTAGAGCAGTATATATATGTACTGACGATAATGACCCAATTTTTTACCGAATATAGTAATATTTCTATTCTGTCCTTCTTTGGCTAATATGGTAAAAAGCAAAGTCTAATTTTATAAAAAAAAATAATAATAACTTTTTCCATCATTGAAAGATTTTCTTTTTCTATTTATAAGAAATATTGTGCGAATATAAATATAATTCGGACATATTTATATTATTATTTATAGTAAAATAAAATGCAATGTAAAAGAATTGTAATGTATTTAAATTATTTGAAATTATTTAGATGAGTATAAAATAATTATATGTTATTTTTTTATTTTATTTAAAGTAAAAAATGAATGTAATGTAAAGTTTAAAGATGTTCATAGTTGATGATCAGCAGAAGGTGGTGAGCGGTGGCCAGCGAAAGTGGATGACGAAGATGGCGTTTGATGGTGGTGATAGCGGCTGGCTATGACTGCATGTGGTCATTAATGGCAGTGGGCAAAGGTGTCAGCGACGATAGCCGATGATAAAGTTTAAGCTATTTAGAAATTTCAAAATTTTAAATATTTCCAAATATATTAAAATTAATACTTTAGACCAAATATTACTATTCTTAAAATCACTACATTTGAAATATTTTTCATCCTTCAAAACCCCTTAATTCTCATAGTGAATAATAAACATAGATGGAGAATGAAAAAAGGAAAAAAAGGGTGAAAAAATCCTCTTCAAATTTTATTAAGAGTAAATTTGAAGAGCTTTAAATTTATTTTAAAATTGATAAAATGTTGGAATCAATTTATTGTTTAATATAGTTGAAGATTATTTTGATCATTCATAAAAGTCAATAGACTATATTTTGATCCTTTTCTCTTATCTGAAATATTAAACATGAGATGCATAATTTGAAATGCCATTAGATGCATCCTGAAAATTTATAAATAAATATGATCGCCGTGTATATTCTAGTCCGCAACAGTCCGAAATTCCGTGAAGGAAAAACGCCAGAGTAACGCCAGAATACAGATGTCAGATGTCACAGTGACACCAGAATTCTCCCCAACGCCCAAGTGAATTCGCCAGAATTTAACAGCCCCGATCTCATCAAGTGACGAACCGGAAACTCTACATGAATCAACTAAGACATAGTGTATCTTGATTTCAATATAGAAGTGATTCAATGTAATCTGATCGTCAAAACTTTTACGGATGAGTCAGGCTCTTGTGTCTCAAACAAACACTAGTGAAACGTTTTCAACAGGGAGTGGCCTTGTGGTTTTTTCCCTTTCCAGGGTCTTCCACGTAAAAATCATTGTGTTATTTTATCTTTTGTTTATGTGTTGAATATCCGTGCAACGCTAAGACGAATACTTTCTAACTCTACCGCCGCGTATATTCTAGTCCGCAACAATGATTAATAAAGAACAGTAAATAAAATAATCAATTATTTACTCATTTGCCTCCCTATCCCCCTCTGCAGTGAACAATATTGATATTTCAGCATAAATATTTAATAAAGGTTTCTATAAAAATAGCATTTGAAATTATTATATTTGCTTTGAGATTAGTTTAATATAAATTTTTTATTTATAAAATCAATTTTGAAATATATAAATTTGTAATTTTGAAGCTCATCATCATGATATTGAAGAACTCTAGTTTGAGCTAGAATGAACAAGGAGCTCTTCTGTACAAGAAGTAAAAAGGAGTAATTTGCAATAACATTTTCCATTCAGGTTTTCATTGCTACAGTAAACGAACTGTAGAAAGCATCAGCTTGAGTTAGCTACAGAAACAGAGAAGATACACATCCGACTGTTTACATTGCATGGTTTGTTAGCAATGGCAGTAGTTGCAGAGAAAGTGGAATGCAGAAGCTTTGAACACTATAAGGAAAAATGTAAATTATCGGCGAAAATTTACGGCGGATTTTTGGTGAAAATTTTCCGGCTGATTTTCGATGAAATGTTTCCTACAGATTTCTTGCGGATTTTCCGACAGATTTTTGATAGATTTTAAAATTTTCTGGGAAATAAATATATATTTATAATTAATTATTTCCGACTAGCTTACAGTTTTGGCGGGCATTCAGCGAGCGTGGGTGCGCGGGTCGATGGGCAGGCTTACAGTTTTTGGAACCATTTTCCATTCAGGAATGATAAAAAATAGATGTACACTGGCGGACAACCATACCAACAACAAGATTAAAATGTTGTCATTATTCTGAAGATGATGTTAATGATGGTTGTTGGTGGTAATAGCTGGTGGTGGTCGACAGCAGCAATGGCTGGAAAATGCAAAAAAAAAAAAAAAAAAAATCTTTGTAATTATTTTAATTTGCACAACTAAAATGAGTAAAATTAAAATTATTATTTTCTTGAAAAATATATTTTCTATCTACAAATATAAAGAAGATGAACTATGTTTATAATGTATTGATTTGCATGGTTTAGATACATAATGTACTAAGATCAATAGCTTCATATTTTTGCATAATACCTTCATAAAAATGACAGTATTATTCTGATTTAATTAACTCCTTTTTTTTTTATCTATTTCAAATGCTTGAAACATAAATTTGGATCAATGGATGATGGTAAAAAAAAAATCTATTGAATTCCAATTGAAGTGTAAATAAATAATTCCACATCTTTAAATAAATTTGATAATTAATCATGCAAATTATGAGCACTCGCGTCGAAGTCTATTGGGGCACTAGTCCATTAATTGATTGTTCTACGCAAGAGTTGGTGATTGAGAATAGTAAAACGCTACAATGATATAAACAAGAAAGTAAAAGCAGCGGATAGTAAAAAACCCACTTAAAATGACTGACATCCCTTTTGCTTCCCAACTTGAGCTTTTTATGGCCAAGCTCAAAATAGTAATCAATAATCTGCTACCAACTAATAATCATCCACATGAAAAACCTAAATAGACAATATCTTCAAAGAAAATGAGTTTGATGATTATTTTGATGAATCTATCTCAAAATTGAACAAACTGCTCCTAATTAAAGATGGCTGATCAATTTATCACAATTCACGTTATAACATATGGATGCTTATTAACCAAAATTTACTTGTCGCCCTCTACTCTACTATCTTTTGAGCACTTCTTTCATATGTTTATTCTTGCAAAAAAAACTCAATCAACTATCAAATGGATATCTGGACCGCCGGTAGTACCGGCGACACAACCGGCGGTTTGGCCGTCGGAGTTTAACGACGGTTGTACCGGTGATTTTGCAAATATAAGCCGCCGGTAAGGGCGGCGGTCCATAAACCGACGGTAAACCGCCGTACGTCAACAATAACCGGCGGTTTACCGGCTGTTTAGACCGCCGTTGATAAGTGACTTTTTACCAGCGATCAAAACCGCCGGAAAATCGCCGGTTTAAGCCCTAATACACCGAGCCCCGCGTCTGGCATTTCATTTTAACTCTTTCCTTTTCTCTCTCGGTCGCTCGCTCTCCCGTCGCTCGCTCTTTCCTAGGGTCGCCTCCGCTCGTCCGACCACCGGCTAAGAATCTCCTCTGGCCGCCGCCCCCAATCCGACGCCGCCGACGACGTTTGTCCGCCCCAAATCCGACCGCCGCCCCCAATCGGAATCGCCTCCGCTCGTCCGACCCCAAACAGTCTGATTTCTATTTTAAGGTTATTTTTTATGGTTTTTCTTTGATTATTGTTTCTTACTACACATTTGCAAGGATTAGAAATATTTTGGATGATTTAGATAGTATTATGTTGTAATGTCCAATCCGAATGTAGTAATAATAATATTTTGGATGATTTTATTAATGTTCTATTAATTGGTAAATGCCACTAAACTAGTCCCTTTGTTTATTTTGACCCTAGGACCCTTGACCATGCTCATAACCTTTATTATGATATATTTACCAATAAACTATATTTTGCAAGTTTTAGTTTAACCTAGAAATATACATGTTATTTTTTTTCTTGGAAAAATAAACCCAAAAGTTATGTTCATGCAAAAGTTTTTCCCCTAGAATTTAATGCATTTCCCATTTATTATAAACTATTCTCTTGTAACCCAACTAAAATCTAAAATCTTTCCCAAATGATAGCCACTAAGACTTTCACCTAAGGGCTTGGATCAGTAAAATAACCTATTATTTCAAAAATGTAAATGCGTACCCATAAGTCACTTACATGAAAGATTTAGAGACTTAAAATTGGTTTACCTATAAGTATAACACAACACAAAAGTTAGTGAAATAAAAATTTAAGTAATTAAATAATAATTTTAATTATTTATTCACAAGCATTAAAATCAGCAAGCTAATTAATTATTTCTAATCAAATAGATAGATCTTTTCACTAAAACTTTCACAAGTTATGACTAATATGTTCGTGCTTCTAATCAAAACTTGCACTAACTTAAATTAGCAAGCTAGACCTAAAATAGTTGACCATAATGGAAGCCCTAGCTTCCATTTTGCTATTGAAATCACGCTTAAGAACCTTCAAGGGTACAGTCAAGTTATCAGTCCCACCTACTTATAATAAAAAGAGAAAAAAATAAGAAAATGCAATACAATAGGCTATGTAGAAGGCTACAAAAGAAAGAAGCAATATTACTAATATAAGTAGGTATTTTAAATAAAACATGCTAGTGCAAATTAATAAAATTAATTAACTACTAATATTTTATTCAAAAATTAATTAGCAATTTAATTTCATTCACTAGCTTGAATCAAATATTAGATAAGCCCAGCTACCTCTTTCTCCCAAAGCCTCCTTAACCAAGAGGCCTACCTACCTTAACCAGCGTGAGACAATGAAAGAATTTGGTTCCAAACACTATCTTAGTAAGTATGTCGGTTGGATTCTCATATGTATAAACTTTCTAAACTTCCGCAGTGCCTTGAGCTAGAACATCCCTAATAAAGTACACTCTGATATCAATGTGCTTTGTCCTTTCATAAAATACTCAATTCTTCGTTAGTTGAATAGCACTTCGACTATCACACCATATAATATATAGATTTCATTTTTATTTTCTCATCCTCTTTAAGAAACCCTTTAATCTAGATGTCTTCCTTTATTACCTCAGTAGTAGCCATGTATTCTGCCTCTGCAGTTAATAAAGCCAACACTAATTGAAGATTATATTTTAAGGTAAATGTGTTACTGTAAACTTGAAATACATAAACTGTCAAAGATCTATGATGATCAAGATTATATACATATATATATATATATATATATATATATATATATATATATATATATATATATATATTATATATATATATATATATATATATATATATATATATATATATATATATATATATATTATATATTATATATATATATATATATATATATATATATATATATATATATATATATCCCATATATATATATATATATATATATATATATCCCATCGCTCAAGTGCTCTTTCCAAATTATTTGGTCCATATTAACAATAATCTCTAGGGAAAATTCTAGAGAGAGAAGCTATGGGAAATTTTAGAGAGAGAAACTTCATCTTAATTTTGATTTTTGCTTTCGCGAGCTTTCTGCGATCGGATCATCCTAGGAGTATGGTGATTCCTGACCGCCAGCAACGGCTTGCCGGCGGTAATCCTACTCCTGATCTTCATCATAATGTTCATGAAAGTATAAAATCAAAGCAGTGCTAACCGCCTCAGCCCAAAAATATTTAGGAAGATATTTAACGTCACCCTATATAATATAGTAATAATAATATTTTGGATGATTTTATTAATGCCCAGCTTTGCCTATATTATAACACGTTGGAGAATTTCAGGTATGTTTTTTTTGGTATGATTTCAAATATATGATTTAATTTGTACTAATCTTTTTGATATTGCCTAAATTTTTACAGAAAGAATTTAGGTGGTTGCCTGAGTACAGCACGAGGATCAGATCAAATTTTGAGAGGAGAGGAGCGACCCGTCTCAGAGACATGTTCACGGACATTAAAAAGTTCGGGCAGCATCCTGATTGGATTGGAGAGGGTGTTTGGGTAGATTTGAGTTGTGCTTGGGCTACCCCGGAGTTTATAAAAATGAGAGAGCAGAATAAACAGAACAGAGCCTCTGACTGCGGCGGTTTAGGAAGCTCTCTTCATACTGGTGGATCTGTACCTCATACGGAACATAGGCGGCGACTGGTAAGTGTTTTGAATTGGTTTATTACATATATTTATGTTAGTATAACTAAGCATCAAATTTTTAGAAAGAGCACCTTGGTCGGGAGCCAACACCATTGGAGTTGCATACAAGAACTCATCAACATCAAGCTGACCATCAGTGGGTTGATGAGAAGTCTAAGAAGGCTCATGTGAGTAAAATTTATTGGAGTTTTAGAATAAAAATTTATTTTAATAAAACTAATTGTAACTCACAGGATGATTTCGTACGAGCTAGAGAAAGTCGGCAGTCCACTGGCGAGGGATCATCTTTTGGATCGGCCCACATTTTTGAGTATCATACATGGTCAGAAGTTGTTGGTGGAAGACAGAGGGGGAGGGTATATGGCATGGGTTCACAGGCTTTTGCTATTGAGGGCAGTTCATACACCTCTGCATTTCATGATCCAAGTGGAGCTGAAGAATCTGTAAGCGAGAGGGTTGCAGCGCTTACTAGAGAGATTGAAGAGATGAAAAGGGTTCAATCTAGAGAGATTGAAGAAATGAGAAATGTTCAGAATGAAATGCATGCAGAGTTGCAATCCTACAGAGCTGGAAAACAGAGGAAGAAGGACCAACAGGAGCAGCCATCTATAGACAGTGAGGATACAGATGATGATTAGATCTATTTTATGTTTGATGATTGTATTAATTAGAACTTGTGAACTTCAGAACTTGTGATTGTAATATTATCATGAACTTACTTGTGAACTGTGATTGTAATGTTATGATGAGCTTGTGATTGTATTTATAATTTATGGTTGTGATGAATATAGCGGCGTGTTGCCCAACATATGATTGTGATGAATATAGCGGCGTGTTGCCCAACATATATTGCTCTTTCTGCAGGTTTAGATTTTAGGGTACTGAAGCTCCCTCAAATAGAGGGGATGCTGTCAATTTTTTTTTGCAGGTGCTACAGGTTTCCGGCGGCTAACCGGCGGTTTGGCCGCCGGAAACTACGATACTGGACGAACAATAGCCAACCGCCGGTAATGGCATCACACCGTCGATTTATTACCGGCGGGTACCGACGGCCACCGACGGTTAAACGGTGGACATCCGGCGATTTAGACCGCCGGCAATACCGACGGTTAGACCGCCGGCTTTCGCTGGTTCAGTAACCGGCGGTCTACCGGCGAAGGCCGACGGTTTTAAAAACATACGACGGCTAACTAAATCGCCGGAGCACCGTCGGTAAAACGACCGCCGGTAGGCCATCAGTTAATTAACCGGCGGCGTCACAGCCGGGAAACCGCCGGCATTAAATCCGGTTTAAACCGGCGGTCGGAGCCACCGGAAAACCGCCGGCTACATAAACCGCCAGCAAAAAACCGCCGGTAATAGTTTCCTACGCAATTTTTTCCGGCGGCGCAGAAACCGTTGTAAAGCCGCCGGTAGACAAAAAAATTGCCGGTTAATGTAGGCTAACCGCCGAAAAAAACCGCCGGATTTCAGCATTTTTCCTGTAGTGTCGCTACATTCTACAATATCTTTCGGATATCAAAGCAAAGATTGATGCCATTGCTACAATTGGGCCACCCCTTGAACTTAAAGTTGTCATTATATATACCCTTAATGGTCTCCCAAACCTTTAAAACTATCCGCACTGATCTCCAACCAATCAATTTTGATGACTTATATTCTCTCCTCTATAGCTAGTAGTTGAATCTTCAACATGAATAAGCAAAGAACATGTCTTCTCAGCTAACACTAGGCAGTCATCTCGACCTTTTAACAGTAGAAAAACTTTCTTCAAAAGTTAGGAACTCGACCTGCAAATAAGTGGAAGTCTAGTCATGTTGGCATTGTACTAATCTTTCATTTGATCCAGGGTGGTTGCATTTCTTTCATATAAAGTGAAATTTGTCTACTTGAATATCAATCATTTTCTTTTGTGATGACTAAGAGAAGATAGTGAGGCCAAGTTCACAGGCAATTAAGGAGCACTCATCTTCTGATATTGCTTGTCTCTACAAAAAAGTCTATTAGATTTGAAGACAAGTCCTTATACAACAGTACAACTTTCTTCCTTGCCGGAGGAGAAGTTAGTATCTCATCACTTATCTCAACAAAAAGTCTTAACCTTTTATGAGGAGAAAAGTCGATAATGTCTTTGCTTTTTCCCTGGACTTCCCTGGGATTCTACTGAGCTTGTCTCTCTACCCTAGCAAACTCATTTATTTAGATGATGCCTTGTATTTGAGGTCTGCTAGAGGAGCAATTATTACGTACGGTCAAAACCGAACGTATCTGAATGTATATCGAGCAATACCGAGTTTCAGGTGACGTGACGCGTGGTTATTGGTCTATGAATGCGTTCGGTGACCGGACGTAATAATTGCTCCTGCTAGAGGGAGAGGCACTCGTAGGAGCTTATATCTACAATCATATATGTAGTCAATTCTATAAAGCTCAAGTCTCAACTTAAATCTAAATATGAGGACAATGATTAAGTTCAATTTACAGCATGTCAGCAGCACAACTCGTGTTTCATGTCTTGTCGTGTCAACCCGGCAACCTGGTGGGTTGGGTTCGGGTTACACTTTTTTGACCCGTTTGGAAAAATGGGTCAGGTTCAGGTCGTGTCAACTAGCTCCCAAATTAGTTCCGGATTCAATCCGAATCAGACCCGTCAATCCAAATTGACACCCATAACTATCTATGCTCAAGCTCATTTTATAAAATTCTTAAAAAAACTTCACCCTTAAATTCATTGCTCTCTTTATTCGTGTGCTCCATATTTACTCAGTATTCTCAATACATGTTGTGATTCACATATAATTATTTTAAACTAAGACTTCGTTTGGGACGGCTTTCTTATTGCTTCTTAAAGCAGTTTTGTAGTACAACAAATAAATTTTTTTATATTAAGAAGCTATTTTAATAAGTAGTAAGAAAACCGTCCCAAACAAAACCTAAAAAAGTAGCTCTTATCTTCCTCCCCTAAATAATAATATTTTTTTTTTTTGGAAAATTTGGGGCCTAAGCCCAATTCATTAATAAATGAAGAAACAACATAAAAAGGATCTGCAATCACCACAAGCCGGTGGCAGACCTCTAAACCATATCAACACTAAAAAAGAGCTGCTTAAAAAAGGAAAACTAAAGCAAAGAGGAAAAATGATAAAATTGGAAGGACTCAGAATTGCAATTCTTGATTCGATCTTCTACGCGTCAAAATTCATCCAAAAGGATGTGTAGGTCCCCTGGTTGCCAAGAGACCTTCCAAGGGGTTGTTTAAAGGATTGCGTACATAATCGTCCTTCAAAAAAGAAAAATCTGGTTGCCCAAAAGGACCATCCAGAATTTGCCCGAGAAACAGCAGGGTCAAGAACCGATTCAGCTTCCACCGAAACAGAAAGGTGGACATAGCAAATAACCAAAATAGAGTTATGTCCATTTAACAGTTTTTTGAAGAACTGCCCTTTTGATCTTGGCAGAAATGGTAGATAGACAATCAAAAGAATTGCCAAATAGCCTGTCATTCCGGGCTTTCCACATAAAATAAACAGCAGCACAAAGCAACATGAAGCAACAGTTTTTACTGCTCTTGTCTATGCCCCAATCATCAATACAGTGAAATACTTGAGCAAGATTCGGCCTTAAAAGCATACAGCTCATGTAGGGAAAAAGTTTAAGAAGAAAATTGAATGTAAAATCACATTCAAAATATAGATGCGAATGATTCTCCTTAGAACTGTTGCAAAAAGTGCAAATGGGATTAACAGTCAGCCCCCTTAGAGTCAAATTATCAGTAGTTTTAAGCCCTTTTTTAAAAACCATCCAGGTGCTAAGAGAAAAACGTAAAGCATAGTGCTTATGCCAAACCAATTTATGCCAAGGAACAACCTGAATGTCTGAAAAGAAGCAGTTATGAAAGGTTTTAAAACCAGGTTTGGTTTTATTGGTCCAGTGGCAGTCCCCCGCAATACCAGAGATAGGCACCGTTTTAATAATTTCCACTATGTGTGACTGTAAAGTTTGTGGGAGAAGCCAAATCCTGTTCTTCAAAACAGTATTCATTGCTAAATTATGGGGGTAGATCAGATGATCCAAATTTTCCAATTTAAGTCTGTCAGCAATTAAGGAACCAAAGCACCAGGGTTCCCAAAAGAAGGTAAGAGAACAATTATCGTTGAGGCTAAAATGAAAAGAATCCGGCAAATTAGCAGCCACCCCACAAAGGAATTCCAATAAATTCCCTTCTTCTTAATACCAGAATTCCAAAAGGATATATACTTAGCCTTCCACCACTTAAAAAGATAACTTTTAGAATTGTAAAACCTCCAAATTAAAGAACATCCAAAACCGTAGTAAAGAGATTCAATGGTAGGAAGGCCTAAACCACCACATTGTTTAGGCAAGCAAGTATTCTTCCAATATATGACATGAAGTTTCTTTTTAGGAATGTCCCCATGATATAAAAATTTAGAACACATGTTGTTAATCACCTTACTACATCCTTTAGGGATGATTGTGCTTCTAATCCAATACGCCAAAATGTTGAAAATAGTGTGCTTAAGATATTGGAATCTACCAGCCAATGATAAATTTCTTGCTTTCCATCCTTCTAAAGAGACTTGAATTTTCTGTATAAGGGGCTGAAAATTAGATTTTTTAAGTCTCTTACTGAAGATGGGAATGCCCAGATATTTGAAAGCAGAGTGGACTAAAGGGATGTTCAAGGTTTCAGAAATAGCCTCTTCATTGTGCACGTTGTTAGAAATTAAAAGAGTGCTCTTGGAGGGATTGACATGAAGACCAGAGATAGCAGCAAAGTCCTCAAGAATGTTATTAAGAGAGAGGGCATTATGAACAGAAGCCCTGCCAAAGACAAGCAAATCGTCGGCGTAAAGGAGATGAGAGATGGAGACATTATCAGAATTAATACCATGGAAAGAATGGTTAGAAGAAGCCTCCTCAAACAAATCCGAGAGACTATCCATGGCGAGGCAGAAGAGGTAAGGAGACAATGGACAGCCTTGTCTCAATCCAGAAGTAGAGTTGAAGAACCCTTCAAGAGCACCATTGATAGCAACCGAGAAATGGATATCATAAATACATCCCTTGATCCAAGAAACAAAGAGGGGAGGAAAGCCCTTAGCAATCATACGATTAATAAGAAACTCCCTTGAGATAGTGTCAAATGCTTTGTGTATGTCAAACTTAGCGCAAAACATTTTATGTTTATTCTTAACCTTAAAATCCAAGAGAATGTCTGAAGCAAGCAAGACATTATCCGATATAATCCTTTCATGAATAAAACAAGCTTGGCTAGGATGGATGATGTAGGGCATAACCTCTCTCAATCTGTTGGCAAGAATTTTGGCTATAATCTTGTAAAACGTGTTACAAAGGGAAATAGGCCTATAGTCTAAAATGTTATTGGCATGAGGCTTCTTAGGAATTAGCACAATGGCCGTAGCCTTGGCTTGCTTAGGAAGAGTTCCCGTATTAAAGAAGGACCAAATAGCTTCACACAGTTGCCTGCCAATGATATTCCAAGAAGACTTATAAAATTCAAAAGTAAAACCATCAGGGCTCGGAGCAGAATGATTAGGAGAGGAAAATATGACATTCTTGATTTCATCCACTGAAATGGGGCCAACCAGTTGCGGTACAAGGGTATTGGGAAGTTTATTAAGAGTTGGAGCATTGCGTCCAATGTTAGAGGTAGGTGAAGGGGTGTTAAAAAGCTTTTTAAAATGATGGATGATAGCAAGAGAAATGTCATTGTGATTGTTGAGAATACCATTATCAGTGGAAATGGCTTTAATATGGTTGAAGTTATGCCTCACATTGATTTTGGAATAAAGAAATTTGAGATCATCTTCCCCACATGTCATCCATTTAGCTTTTGCCCGTTGGATAGTCCAATCGGCCCACACCGCATTTTTATCAGCAAGCTTTTGGTTAATAAGCTTTAAAGCCCGGTTGAGTTCAGGATCCAGGGGAGAGACTTGAAGCTGGGTAAAAATGGTGTTTTGTTTTTGGTTAAGCTCAGTGATTTCTCTATTCAATGTCGTGGATGAGGCCCAACTCTTAGATTTTATCTTAAGCTTCAAGGACTTGAGCTTATGATAGAAAGAGTGGATAGGGCTGCTGTGAAACTTCTGAGAGAAAATGGAGATGAGCTCATCCCAAAATTCCGGTTTGTACACCCAATAGTTTTTGAATTGAAAACGATGTTTCAGATTAATTTTAACACCCTGCTGCACCACAATAGGTGAGTGGTCCAAAATATATGGATCATCCACAATATAAAAGGAGTTAGGGTATCTATCCAGCCAGACATCATTAACCAACATCCTATCAAGTTTGATATGGATGGGGTTATCAGTTCTTTGATTAAACCAAGTAAAAAAGTGTCCCACATAAGAAAGCTCATGGGCCCCAATGTCATAAATAAGATTTTGAAAATCTAAGAGCTTATTGTCCTGGAAAACCGATCCTCCAGCTTTTTCATGATTAAATCTACAACAGTTAAAATCGCCGAGGATGATCCAAGGTAAAGAAATTGAGCTGGTAATTTCAGTTAGATCATTCCAGAGAGTTCTCCTATCCTCCAGAATGTTAGAGGCATAAACCACAAAAATGAAAAATTGTTCTTTACTGTTCGTAGTCACCAAACCATGCACCAGCTGACTAGAAGTAAAAATATGCTTAAAATTGACAGTATTAATATTCCATTTTAGCCAAATCCTGCCCGGAGAAGCACAGGCAAAGTTATCATAGGAACCCTCCAGGGGGAAGATGCGGTGGTTAGAAAGGAACCAACTATTAGAGATGTTGGCAGGAGAAATTCTGGTTTCCAGAATGAACAACATGTCAAGATTGAATTTATTGACCAATTGTTTGCAACACAATGTTTTGTCTGGGCTGTTGAACCCACGAGTATTCCAGGCAGCCATAGAAGGGAGACTGGTCATTAGGATTTTGAGGTTGAGGAGGTAGCCTTTTTGGCTGTTTTGGATCTTGTGGTTTTTGTGTTAACAGAGATGGCCGTGTTTTGCTTTTCTTTCCCCATACTGGAACTGCCAGCTGAACCTCCACCCGCATCAATCGGGTGATCATAAGCAGGGGAAGGGAAGGTATCACGGTTGAGGGTCAGGATAGAGGTGTGGTCATTTTGGTCAGACAAAATGGCAAATTTGTTGGTAATGGGAATATGTGGTGACTTATGGGGAACAACATCTAAAATAGATGCTGGATTTGAAATTGGGGATATAGGAGGAGATTCAGTTGTTGGGTTATTGAGGTTAGGGACCAAAACTTGGGAAGAAGAAGATGAGGTAGAAGGCAAGGCGGTTGGGGCCACAGGTTGTTCAATAGGGTTGGGCAAAGGGTTTGCAGGAGGTTTGGGAATATTAAGTCTTGGAGCTGGGTTAGGGTTACGTGGTTTGCGACTTGAGCTTCTACCACGAGTTTTTGGAGGTTCGGTCTGAGGTGGTTGGGGATTAGGGTTTTTGGGCATGCATTAGAGGCATGCATAATAGAATTGCAGAAAGAGCAGTGGGCTGGCTTCCAGTCATATAGAACAGAGAGGGGGAAGACTTTTCCATCAACGGTATAATAAATCTCGTCAGGGAGGGGAGAGTTACTGCAAACCTGAACGCACACCCTGGCAAAGGTGAGCCTAGTCTTGGCTGCCGTGAGCGCATCGACCGCCAGTGGAATACCAACACAGCTTGCGATCTTGGAGATCCCCTCCGGCGTCCAACAGGAAAGGGGAAAGTTTTTAATTTTGATCCAGAGAGGTATTGACGGGAACTCTTCACGGACTGGAACAAACTCTGGCATCCACTTTTGCAAGATGAAAGGCTTGCCAAAAAAGAACCAGGGTCCACCCGTCCAGGCCATATCATAGTCCTCCCTGTTGTTGAACTTAAGAAGGAAAAAATCATCATCTAGGATCAGCAAAGAGAGCGTACCCTTGAGCGACCATGTTTTTTTGATAGTAGAAAGTAGGGCTTCGTAATATGGTCGACGGCCGATGGAATATCCGACCAGAGAGAGAGCCCACTCAGTGCTTCCGGCGTTGAACTGTGCAGAAGTGAAATGAGCGGTGACATTTTCGGTCGGATGATGCGAGATCGAAGAGGTGAACTCATTCGACACAAGCGGCTGGGTGGCGATGAGGCTCTTCCAATCTCTGGGTAAACCAGCAGAGGAGGAAGGAACAGAAGGATGTGGGAGGAGCGGTGGGAGAGTGGAGGAGACATCCCAACAGAGATCCTCCTCGGAGGAGCGGAAAGGGAAGCGGCCAGGGAACGCAGGATGCAAAACCCTAGCAGAGCGATTTTCCTTTCCAAAACAATTTTTCGCGCTGTTCCCTAAATAATAATATAACATTTAATTATATGGAACTGAAATAAGATATCGTATGATTAACATACAGTAAATGCCACTAATTTTATTGATAAAGGTAATTTAAATTATTATTATTATTTATTAAGATTCACCGTATATATGCATACTGTGACACACAGAATTCTATTAAGGTGGGCTGGAGCTTTGGATGGGGCCCACAACTGTAGACACGTGGCTCTCGTTTATCATGGATTCTCGCGGTGGCCCCATACTCCTGGAAATCAACGAACGCTTGGCCACCTCACGCCAGCAGCCAGCCGGCCAAGACAAATCCTCTGTTCCCATTATAACACATGACGTCCAAACAAACCGTTCAAAATTTTCTTAGATTGCCTTAAGATTCGCATATGAAATGATCAACGCAATTTGCACGGCTCTTAATTGTAATCCAAGGCTTTATCCGTCCTTAGATTATTTAAATACGCTCCACCATCACATGCGATATTTCTTCTCTAAAGCCCGCAGGTCCCATTTGACACCGAATATTATAATTTTTTTTAAGAATATTGAGTGAGATATAGAATCTATTATATATATATATATATATATATATATATATATATCACTAAAATGATTATATATTCATAAATTGATTCATATTTTTGAATAACACAGGAGCGTGGGTGGCTCGATAGGTCAGTCTGAGTTTTCAAACTGCCAAGCGTATTGGGCGAAGCTTGACGTGGCAGCAAACAGTTCCTCGTCACTAATTTTTTTTAAATATTTAAAATTTGAAATAAATTAGTTTTTTTTCTTAAATTTATATCTCATATTTAATTATTTTAAATCTTAAAAATTAAAAAAATGTAAATCTAACTTAGAAATACAAAGCCGTGTAGAATATCGGACCAGTTAGGGGTGTCAATTCGGGTCAACGGGTCGGGTTCGTATAGAACCCAGAATTAACTCGGAATTGACCCAACACTATTCGGGTCAACCCGAACCCGACCCGTTTTAAAAACGGGTCAGGTTTTTGGACCTGAACCTGATCTGATTCGATTCAGGTTCGAGTCAACCTGATCCAACACGAATGACCCGAGTTTGATCCAAAATTGCTAGTTTTCGGGTCAAAACGGGCCAATATTAAGTTTTTGAGTCAAATACGAGTTTTCGAGTCAATTTCGGGTTGTTGGGTCAACCCGAACCCGATCTGATTTTTAAAACGGGTTGATTTGTTGAACCCGAACCCCAACCCGGTCCAAGTTGACCATAACCAGGATTTTTTCGGGTCGGGTATGGGTCAAGTTTCAGGTCGTGTCAAAAATTGACACACTACGACCAGCCCACCGCACCCGCACCCTGGCCGCCCATTTGTGTTCACTGCGGTTCTCTGATCACTTATGTCGCTAACTCGTCCGCATCACGATTAATTATTCTTTGCAGACATCGGACAACATTCGATGTCAAATCAGAATATATCATGTCACCTCCTTGTTGTGTATCGATATCCTTATTGTTTTCCCAAAAAAAGATATTCTTATTGTGTAGCACGGCTATATACCTATTATTTAACCTGATAATGTGGCCCTCTGATTCACCTCCAGAGAATAATTTCTCCGGCTTCACATATCCCCTAATAAAGAAACAGAAAAAATAGAAAGAAACATACTGTACAGTACCGCTGCTTTCTCTCCACTCATGTAGAGTTTTAAACAGAGAAGGCTCTTCTTCCTCATCACAAGAAAACCGGAAGCCTATATAAGTCGCAGAAAGCGAGATAAAGGAAGAAGGATTTCGTGGCATTGTGATCCAGAGTTAGACGCCTCGGAAGGGAATGTTGGAGCGGCGATGGAGTTCTGGCCGGAGTTCTTGGCGAGAAGCTGGGGAAGGGAGTTCGTGGCAGGAGGGCTCGGAGGGATGGCTGGCGTCGTCGCCGGTTATCCCTTCGATACGCTTCGAATCCGCATACAGCAGCCGGCTGGACCTGCGGCTGATGGCTGCCGACCTTCCGCCACCGCCTTATTTCGATCAATCCTGCGCTCCGAGGGCCCCGCTGCTTTCTATCGCGGCATGGCTGCCCCCTTGGCTTCGGTTGCCTTTCAGGTCGGTTCCCCTTTTTGGTATTTTCTGTCTGTTGTACTTTTGGAAAGCAATCAGGATACGGAAGTGTGTTGGATGATTGGAATCTAATGAAATATTATGAATCTCAAATGTGTTTTCGGAATCTCGATAGATACGATCACTTCAGAATGTTTGGATCCTTTATCGATCAGCGGGATGCATACTCTGGGCAAGTTTCTCTGTTAATTTTCGATCTAGAATTCGAGTGATGTGAGCGTGAACGATCAAGTGGTACCCTAAAATAATATTTAAGCAAAATCCGGAACATTTTGTTGTTGTAATAACAAGTGAAATTATCAGTATTGTAGTGTAGATCAGAAATATGCTTAGTTCTGAACCTGCGAATTCTATGATGAAAAAGAAAAAATATATATTTATATTCATCTCATTTTTTATTTGGAGTTGAAATAAAAAATGATAAAATATATTTTAATTAACAACATATATTAAGAGGAAAGATGCATAAGCTCGGATCGAGAGAGAATAAATTATATCCTTTTTTTCGATCCTGGGTACTTTGGGTATCAAAATTTCTCTGGCGAATTCTTTTCTCTCCTGCTGTATGATAATAAGAACAGAATCATTGTGGGTTGCAATTGAAGATCTGCTGTATGATGAACAAGTTCAAACTTTTCTTGATTTGATGTGCCAGTTAATTACTGAAAGTGTCTTTAGATTTCTTCTCCTATTAAGTTGAACAGAGTGAATTCTTTAAACTCTACGATTACATAGGTTTGTTGATTGGAGTAAATAGCCATTGCTTTATGGTTAAGTGCAGCTGAATTGTATTTGATTGACGAATAAATTGTCTGTTTTTCTTTTATCCAGCTTACTTATTGTTAATAAGATAAACAATTGTTTATCATTCCATGTTTCCTGTAACCTGTAGGTAGACTTCGAGAAATGAATCAATAACAGGTACTAATTCAACAGAATATAATAGAATATCACAAAGATTCTTCTGTTATCATTGTGATCATATGTCTTCTTAGATTCTACAATGATTAGATATTATTTTTTATACATAAGAGTTTATGGTAGGCAAGGTATTTTAAGTAGATGAGTGTTGGTGGCTACAAGTAAAAGAACTATTCAACAGGAAACTACAACTCCAGAACTAAAAAAAACCACTGCATGACTTACAATATGCAGCACATGCCTTGGCTTCATCTGGAGGAACGAATCCTATTCCTATTTCACTAATTTAGACTGGCCCAAGGCTGGATCCACTGCAGGGGGCACTGAGGGCACCTGCCTCCACTGGTTTGAGTTTATTCCACATGTTGTTGATTTAGATAATCCTTTTTTTTTTTTTTTCTGTTGTGGGGGGGGGGGACATTTTCATGTACACAAAACTCGAACCCAAGGTCTCTTAGTTGGTAGTCAAAGCTCCCAACCAACTGACTAAGATGAGCTGCATTAATTACTCAAACTGACCAGCACAACAACAAAAACATCAAGCCTTTGTCCCACTACGTGGGATCGGCTACATGAATCTTTGATCTCCATTTTGTCATGTTAAAAGTCAAATTTTGGTTTAAATCTAATAAAGAAAGATAATTTCTAATATTTTCTAATCAAGTCTTTTTAGATCTACCTCTACCTTTCTTAACATAAGTCAAATCTAATTAGTTACTCAAACTGACCATTAAACTTTTTTTTAGTTTATGACATAGGATTAAAATATTTGTAAAAAAAATATAAACATCTAAAATATCCGGAATGTAGAGGGAGGAGTTGTTAACGCATGTGTCAGCCTTTGAGATATCACCGGAGGCATTGCAGACCTATCGCCTAAGTTTTCAAGACTTCAACTAGTGCAATCTACAATGGAGTTTAAGATTATAAAACTTAATTATATTACAGTGCCCCTGCTCCAAAATATTCCTCCAGTCATCCCTGTACTGGCCCCTATGGTTTTGCTTTGATTTTTATATGTTACCAGCCGGAACTAAAACCTCTGATATAAAGCATTTTCAGCCATTTTTAGTAAAAGCAGGTTATGTTTGTTGAAAATAACTATATTCTCCATTATGAATGCAGAATGCAATGGTTTTCCAAGTATATGCCGTATTGTCAAGAGCTTGTGATCTAGACAAGAAGAACGAGCCTCCTTCCTACAAAAGTGTAGCCCTCGGTGGGTTTGGAACTGGAGCCTTGCAAAGTTTCCTGCTAAGTCCAGTAGAACTTGTAAAGATCAGACTTCAATTGCAGACACTGAACCACCACCATCATAGCCGCGGTGAGTCTGAGGGCCCTCTCACCATCGCCAAGAGAATTCTGCAGACCGAAGGCCTGCGCGGAATCTACCGAGGCTTTGCAATCACCATTCTAAGAGATGCTCCAGCTCATGCAGTTTACTTCTGGACTTACGAATATGCCAGGGAACATTTGCACCCTGGCTGTCGAAAGCGGGCCGATGAAAGCTTGGGCACAATGCTCATTGCCGGAGGACTGGCCGGAGTTGCAAGCTGGGTATGTTGTTATCCTCTGGATGTGGTGAAGTCTAGGCTTCAGGCGCAGTCGCCACCTCGAGGAAGCCGGCCACCGCCGAGATACAATGGAATCATTGATTGTTTTCAGAAAAGTCTTCGAGAAGAAGGCTATTCAGTGCTGTGGCGTGGACTAGGAACTGCAATCACCAGAGCATTTGTTGTGAATGGAGCTATATTTTCTGCATATGAGTTGGCTCTTAGGTTCTTGGTTAATGGTGGCCAAAGAATAAGCTTAGAGAAATAGAAAACAAAGGTAATCTCAAACATTTCTTTGTGATTGGATTTTCAATATGTTTCTTCGATTGAAAGAATATTCTCTTATTCATCTATTTGCAAATCATGAATGTGTAACATAATGCATACTACTATTTCATGAGATTAAAGATTTGTTTAAATGGTTTGGGTGACATTCTTTTTGGACTGAGCAGTATTGAACAGAGTTGATTGGTGAATTGTGAGCTCTTTATTTTACATACATAACACTTAAAATTATTTAAAATACATATTCAACACTCAAATTATTATATTTACTAATATATCATCTCAAACCTTCATTTTCATCTATTCCAACACTCCGTTCAAGCCCCATTACAAATCCCTACCCGCCTGTGTCGTCTTCTGTTTGTTCGTGAGAAGGAACGTCTTCCCCCGGCACCAGAGGAGGCGCCGCCGCGGAACATCCGTTCACCCTCGCACCCAGCCTTTTATTCCTCTTCTCTCCCCACCTCTCCTACTCTCCCTACTTCAACTTGTCGTTACCTCCTAAGCCCGGCATCACCGTAACCTTCAACCTTGCCGATGATCCCAACGGCACATCGCCCTCTACTCCTTCCTCAACTCCTAGTTTGCATCATTGAGTAGGGGTGTCAATTTCAGGTCACGGGTCGGGTTCAGGTCAAATCCGAAATTGACCCGACACTATTCGGGTTTACCCGAACCTGACATATTTTTTGTAAACGGGTCGATTTTTCGGGTCAACCCGACCCGCTTCGGGTCCGAGTCAACCTGACCCGACTCAAAAGACCTGGAATGCACAAAAAAATACTAGTTTTCTGATCCAAAAATGGGTCTATCTCTGCTTTTCGGGTCAAAACGAGTCAATTTTGGGTTGACGGGGCAAAAACGGGTTTTCGGATAAAAAAAACGGGTCAATTTCAGGTAATTGGGTCAATCCAAACCCGACTCGATTTTTGAAACGGGTCTAATTGTTGAACCCGAACCCGACCCGTTTCGGGTTCGGGTCAACCCAAACCCGAAATTTTTGGGTCGGGTTTTCAAGTCGGGTCCAATATTGACACCTCTAATATTGAGGTTATGCCTCCTCAATTCAACACCTCTGGTGAGATCTTCATCGACCGTCGTCAACCTCAATATCAAGCTCCAACCACCAGGAGCCACCACCTACTTTTTATTGACCTCTTCTATGTCTGACTCATCTCTCTTCTCTCCTAATCTCCTTTATTTTTCACCAAGATCCTGAAAACAGGATCAAAAGAGAGATTCAACTAGTTATTTCAAGAGTGAGTGTATGTTAGCATGTCTGATGATTATGCTTCTTTTCATGTCTTTTTTTTTTCTATGTAAATTATATTATATAAAGGGTCAAGTAGAACAGTTCATAACCTTCTTTTTTTCTCAATCAACTTAAAACATACAAAAGAAAAATATGAATAAATTCCTTTCTAGAGACAATTATATTTAGTTTCTATAATAGTAAATCCATAACCATAATGAAAAAAGTTGAATTTTATAAATTAATTATTGCATTTTAAGTACTTTATATGAATTATAAATAAGAATTACATAATAATTAATTATTATATAAAAGTGATATTTAATTAATACAACATCACAAGAGCAGCAATTAATTAATGCAGCTTCAGCCTTCATGATAATTAATATAGTATATTTTACATTAATAAAAAAGTAATATTATAGTTATTAATAATTCATAATAATTAAAATCATTAAAAACTAATAATCATATTTTGAGATCTTTCCTTGATAATCATAGTTGAAAGGAACATCATACAAATTCACCCCCATGAAATAATATATTGAACAAATAAATATATAATAAATAAATAAAATGTAATTCAAAAGGTTCAAATATAATAGGTAATTTCTTGTTCCCCAAGTAGTCATTCATCCACCATTTGTATCAATTTATTAAGAATGATAATTTAAGACAAAAAGATAATTTCATATTAGATATATTATTATGATAGCACACAAGTTAGTAAGGTATGACAACTTTCCTTCTGATTAAGGCTTCATTTGAGGCAGCTTTCTTTCTGCTTCTTAAAATAGAATTCTAGTACAAAAATAATAATTTTTATACTAAAAAGTTGTTTTAAGAAGCAGGAAGAAAGTCATCCCAACCGAGGCCTAAGTGAGTGTTCCTTAAATGTCACCTCGAACAATAGTAACCCAATAATAGGCTAAGCATGAAGGTTCTCCTATGGCTATGCCCATAAGTTATAATTCATAAAGCTCACTTGACTAAGGCTTCATTTGGGACGGCCTTCTTAATGTTTCTTAAAGCATCTTATTAGTGCAAAAATTAAATGTGTGCACTAACAAGCTGTTTTAAAAAGCAGTAATAAAGTCGTCCCAAATGAAGCTTAAATATGAAGCCTCCTATGTTAGTACATGTCAACCTTAAAAATAACCCCATCATTAAGATACATCATGTTTATAAGGTTCTCTTAGATTATGCAGCTTCTATTTGCTAAAAAGAATCATTCAACTAAGTTGTGTTGCTACATCTATTGACTAAGTAGATCAATATCTATAATAAATTCATATGACAGAACTATAGAATCCTGATTGAGTTTGTTCACTCCCTCAAAATTCACTCTAAGATGTGAAATCTGTGCCACTAATTCTCTCATACAATATTTTTTTTTTCTATGCATTATGTAACCAACTAGAACTTTTTAAAGCCCTTATGCAAGCAATAATATTAGTTAAATATCATCAGAGTTGAAAAAAAAAAAACTATAGTGATAATGCCATAGGAGTAGTGAGCATCAAAGATTTATAAAGATGCATGGATAATGAATTCATATATTTGATGTTCTTTGAACATTGATGATGTAAACTAGAGAATGTGCTATCATTATTGAAACTATGCTATCCTTATTATCGTCTAAAAAAGACTTATTAGAATGCCCCTCAATAAGAAGCAAGTTTTTTAAAGACACAGACTATCATACACAAACTTTCGTATCTAGACGAATTGATCTATGTCGTCAAGGACCCTAACTATCATAATCAATCGTAGTTGATTAGACGATACGAGGCTCTCTAGTCTTTTTTTTTTTATTTAAAAAAAAACCATTTTATAGAGAACTCGGGCTACTCCTATCAATCATGGTTGATTAGGGGAAGACCTTTTTTTTTCCATTCATCATCAAATCAAAGAGTGTTCTATCCATACAGTCAAGTCAAGTTAGCTAGGCATAAGCATTGAAAGTCATTAGGTAGGTAAGCAAGCCTGCTGAGGAAAAAATAATTTAATATGAGGTAAAGGCCAAGGTTTCCACCAAATCTGATAAGCCAAAAAGTGTAATAAGTCGATCACATATGTGTGATTAGGAGATACAAGTGAGGTTTCCTAGTCTTCAATTTAACATGTAGTTCCACTTAGGACATAGGCTACTACTATTAACAACAATTGATCAAATAATGCAAGTGAGATTCATAAACTTTTAATAATTGAACTAATTATTAAGAAAATATTATGCGCGGACACCGAACCGATCGGAGTCTAATCAAAACGCGTCACATCACCCGGTACACAGTGGTACATAGCGGCGGTACACAGCAAACGGGTGATGTGGCGCATTCTGATTCGCCTTTGAACGGTGTCCATATCTGCAGAGAATAATTTCACAATTTATTCGACCATGAACTTAGGCCACTCCTACTGGTTGTGAATGACCAAGGGATGTAAGTAAAGTTTTTTTGGGTAATCCTATAGAATCAAGCAATAAGTTCGATAATATAAAATGAAAGTTTGTGAGCAAAATATAAAATACACAAAATTATTTAAATAAATTAGTTTAAACATTGGTCACCTCATTTTTTGTGCCAAATATTTTTATTTCAGGTCATAAAATACAAAAATTATCAAGTTGCCTATATGTAACACAAAATTAGTTTTCACCCCCATTGTAGGCATAGTTACTAAAAGTAATAACTGAGAGATTAGTACCAAGAACAAGTCATAAATAGATCTATTCAATATATCATTTGTCCCATATGAATGATATGATTATTACAAAGCATAGCTAAAGAGGACCATTTTTACAATCATGACCCTCTCAACTCATAATAGGTACAACTTGTGTAAATCTTAATTAAGAAGATTATTATGTGCTAGAAATAGCTTCTAAATAGAATTTGAATAAATGTTTCATTTAGTATTTTATATCATTTCTTTTACACAATCAACAAAATAAACAATCACCATGCAAATTGAAGGATTTTGTCATTAAGAAGATTCTCCCACTATTAAATTAGTGAGTTAATTAAGAACTTAAACCAAATCAATAGTTTTTTTTTTTCTTTTTAGCCTTAAGTTTGAGTGCTGAGAGAATAGCCAACCTCCCTTTATGAAATAAATTTGAGTATTTATAATCACTAGGGATGAGGAATATTTTTGTTACTTTTATTAGAATGGATGACAAAGAGGAACACTTCAATCCAAAATCCAAGCTAAAAGGTATTTTGGTCCTTTGCTTTGATCAATTGAAGAGTAATGAAAGAGCAATATCATAATCAGGAGACATTGGAACACCTCCATTGATTAATGATATAATTGTATCTTCAATGTCATAATTTCAATCACATATTTGATGATTTAATATTAGTCATTTAAAAAATAATTTCTTTATAATATAAAAATTTAACTAAAGCCTCAGATTCTAATTTGGATATCATATATATAAATATAGCTTTAAATTTAGCATTGCAAGAACCCAAGAATACATTATTTTCCTTAAATTAAAGCTTCATTTGAGACCATTTTCTTACTACTTCGTAAAGCAATTTAAAAAAAAAAATTATACTAAATAGTTACTTTAGAAAGCAATAAGAAAACTGTACCAAATAAAATCTAAATTTGAGTTATCATATATATTGTCAAATTAGGAACCTTTCACTGCTTTAAATTCAAAATCAGTTCTGGAAACAAAACATTTCAGAGAACTTCCAAAGTTGCATAAATATACTTCATTGCAGGATCATAAGCAAGTGAATGTCACACAGCAGTAAAAAGAGAACAGCTGAATGGTATGTTGAGCTCTGAATATAGTCTCTATATTGAATCCCTTTAAGTTACAAGTACAAAACAATGAATTAGTGAAATTTAGGGATAAGCATCCTAACTACAATGAATTTGGGTTAGCAATCACAAGACAATATTAACTTGACTACTTTTGTACGCAGCTCATCTTGATCTGTTCGTTGGGAGCTTTGGCTACTAACCAGAAGATCTTGAGTTCAAAGCTTGCGTATATGATGTGTACTAGTTTGTTTTAATGGTTCAAATGTCCCCCTCCCCGCCCCCTCAAAAAAAAAAAAAACTACTTTTGTCAATAGTGTACATGTCCTAGAAAGTGAAGTGTTAGGGTTTATTTTCATCAGAATCAACATCAGACTCCATAAAAGTAAAAGACCTTCGCCCCTCTAGGCAGAGAAGCAAAGTTCCAGAATTTTCTTCATTGCAATTAATAACCTCCTTCCTTGCAAGGTTCAGTACCTGCAATATCAAACAATATTTGATGGTTATTTGGTCAATTAGTATCATTTTTTTCTTTTTCAGATTTGTATTTTATTATTTTCTGAAAGGTTATGATCAAAAAACATGAAAAAGAAAGTTAATGGATGGTTGTAGAGTTGTAGTAGCTAAAGCTTTTGGACTTTAGCTGGAAGAAAATGTAAAACAAGGCATCAAAAGATTAAAAAAATGAATAATCATTCATTTTATGAATGAAAATGGAATTCATGGCCGAAGAAAAAAATTTAAGTTGCTCATACCGCCTGCTTCAATTTGCCCAGTCCAACACCATCTGTGCCACAGCCGGTTATAACCCTAAGAAAATGGACGGCTAGGAAATTTTTTTACGAATAATTAGCATCAGCAGCAAAAATATTTTCATATTTAACAATAGAATAAAGTAAGAAAATGGTCTCTAGTAGGTAGCATGAGATGCATACAAGTAATGTAAGTGCAGAGTAGTAGGTGAAGCTTCAAGAGCCGAATAGCTTGTTTGACATGCTGGCCGTGTAAATCAATAGCGATTGTGTTTTTGATGCCCTTATTTCTGCATGAAAAATATGTTAAAAAGTATGTTATACCATACTTCTTTCAGGAAATAATTTTAAAGAAAATGGGATTAAAAACCTGGCGGCAAAAATCTCCTGGCTGGCTTTCTCATCTGCCTCTTGGGCCAACTTCTTGTAAAATTTTCCCTTAACGGAATTAATAATTTTTTTTACCAAAACAGTGATCCAGATTGTAGCAAAAAAATAAAATAATAAAATAAGACATCCCAAAAAACTTGCACTTAACAAGTTCATTTTTATGGATATTGCATATTTATTACAAGTATGGCAATCTCATTCTCATATAGTAACAAACTAGGGCCAAATCTAAATTATCTTTGGTTTTCCAGATTCTTATTTGCTCAAGTATCTTACTATATTCTTATCTCTCTACGTATTATACATCAGGTCCCAAAACTAGGGTTGTTATAATCATCATCATCATTAGACTTATCCAAACTATTTAGCATTAGTATTATGATTCCTCTAATTATCTCTATTTTCCGGATTCTATCCTATTCTGGTATCTTATTATATTCTTATATCTCTATCATCAAGGCTTCCACTTCAGGTTTATCATAATCATAATCTACTATGCATAAGCCTAGGAATCCCTATTCTCCGTTCGTTCGTATTGTATTGAGGTGTTAACATATTTTGCACAACTTCTAATGTTTTACCTTTCATCTCGCTTTTCCTCCTTTAATTCGATGATTCATATTGGGTGTTTTTTTTTTCTTTCATTCTACTTGCTCAAACAACGCTTTCATTGTCAGGTCCCAAGCCCTAGATGAGAAAAGTTGAGGGTTACGTTAGGGAGTTCACGACCAGTGTAAAAATTTTCAAACAATCATGACATGAATTATTTAATACATTGTCTTAATGTTAAAGCGTTCCCTGAAGGCGACACACTATATAGCCTGAATATAGTGAAAAGTATGCAAGAGCCACTACACTGATATCAGGATGTGTAGTGTTAAACAAGCAAGGGTTCCCACATCATGGATAGGTGTGCACAAAGAACCTAGTTCATTAAACTAGAATTAAGATAGGCATTAAAAATATAGGTACTCTTATAGATAGATAAATTAATAGGATTAATAGATATTATGATTCATAGGAAGATAAAAGTTCTATATACTCGATAAACTAAAGAGGTTGGAAAAGACTATGGAGATTGATAGTTTAAAATTTAAACTATGATATTCAAGTAAGAGTCAACTATAATTAGTATATGTGTGATTATAAATAAGAGTTTGAAATATAATATTATAGAAATTAATATAATTGGAGATATAATTATAGCTTTAAAGATTGTTGTTGATGCTAAGATTAATAATATTATAAGTGTCAATGCTCCTCAAATAAGTTTGGACATGCAAATTGTTGAATGACTTACAAAAATTAATACAAAGGATATCACTTGAAGAAAGAGTTTTTGTTGGAGAAGATTTAAATAAACATGTTGATAGAGTGATAGAAATTTTAAGGGAATTTATGATAACTATGGGTTTTGAGCAAATAATGGAAGTAGTAGGACCATACTAAATTTTGATTTAGCTTCTCATTTTATAATTACTAAAGTTTAATTTAATAAAAGAGTATTTCATCACTTAAAAGAATGGATAACGTAAATTTTTTATTTATTATTTTCATATATGAAAAATAATTCTTTCAGATTGCAAATATTGTAAAATTATTTTGAGTAAAAGTAAAAGTTTAATCAGTCAGTATTGCTTATTAATTTTGGACTTTAAGATAGAGGGGTGGAAAATTAAAAATGAAGTAAAATATTATTTTGGAATTAGATTGAAGTATTTAAAGAATACTAATAAAACATTATTTTTAAAAGTAAGCTTGAAGATCTCAAGGTTTGAGTTATTCATAAGGAAGCAAATATTATATAAGAAAAAAGTAACTAGTGATATTAAGAATTTTATAAAATATGTGCTTGAAATGTTTTTTAAAAAATAACTCATAAAACTAAAAATAGATGGTGGTAGAATCAAAATGTACAAACAAATATATATATATATATTATAAAAAATAATTTAGATATAAGAACTCAAAAGATTGAGAAAAATAAAAAGGAGCCTGTGGGAGTCTACAAAAGTAATATATAATATAAAAAATTAACTTTTAGTAAATTATATAATAGATTATCCGCAAGGAATGCAAAAGATATATGTATAAGTTAAACAAGCAAAGAAATGGGAGAAATAAGGACTTAGTTCAAGTGAATTGTTTTAAGGAAGAAGATAAAAAAATATTTTCCTTAGAAGAGGATATTCAACATAAACAGATGAGATATAAATAAACTTTTCAATGAATATGATCGACTTTAATGGCCTTAGGCCCTTAGCACCCTACAACAACAACAACAACAACATCAAGACTTTGTCCCACTACGTGGGGTCGGCTACATGAATCCTTTTTCGTCATTGTGTCCGGTTAAAAGTCAAATTCTCATTTAAATCTAATAAAGAAAGATCATTTCTAATATTTTCTAACCAGATCTTTTTAGGACTACCTCTACCTTTCTTAACATAAGTCAAATCTAATACTTAACTTTCCTAACTTGGTCATCGGAAGGCCTATGTTTAATGTGACCAAACCATCTAAGGCGACTCTCTCTAATCTTATCTTCCATTGCAGCTACTCTAACCTTTTCATGTATATGCTTATTTTGTATCCTATCTTTAAGGGTCAAGCCACTCATCCGCCTAAGCATCCTCATCTCTGCAACACTTAACTTAGTATTATGCTTCTCTTTTAATGGCCAACATTCGTCACCATAAAGCATTGCAGGTCTCACCACCATCTTATAGGATTTTCCCTTAAGTTTGAGGGAGACTTTTCTATCGCGCAATAAGCCCGATGCATTCCTCCACTTCAACCATCCAACTTGAATTCTGCTAATAATATCCCCATCTATTTCACCATCACTCTGAACAATAGATCCAAGATATCTAAAACATGTACTCTTATTAAAGACTTGATCGTCCAAAGTCACAATCCCCTCACTAGGTCTATTGCTACTAAAATTACACTCCATATATTTAGTTCTAGATCTACTCAAGCGAAAACCTTTAGACTCTAAAGTTGACCTCCATAATTCAAGTTTACCTCAACTCCCTCTCTAGTCATATAAAACATCGGCCTTACAATGACACTATTAGGAAAGTAGATGTATTAGATCTGACCTTTGATAAAAAAGGTGGAGTTATAACTAAAAGGACTTGGTTTGAAAGTATTAGAAATGATTTTTTTTGTTAAATTTAAATGAAAATTTAACTCTTAATAGAACACAATAGAGAAAAATGAATTAAGTACCTTACCCCACATAGTGGG
The DNA here is from genome assembly GCA_016618105.1 of Dendrobium huoshanense. Taxonomy (NCBI): domain Eukaryota; kingdom Viridiplantae; phylum Streptophyta; class Magnoliopsida; order Asparagales; family Orchidaceae; genus Dendrobium; species Dendrobium huoshanense. The sequence continues at coordinate 40,125,834 of CM028344.1, forward strand.
ATAAGGGTTTGTTGTTGTTGTCGTAGTTGTATTCTACCTGTTCAAATTATCTTAAGTTTATTTCACATCTTATCTTCAATAGATGACACTCTCACCGCCCTATAAAATAGTTATTACTTATTAATCCATATATATTCCCTAGTTTACCCCAACCCACACCTATCTGAATATTTTAATTTCTATCATACTCAATTCATCAATCAGTGAGTTTTTTTTTTTACCCCAGAAAACTCTAATTTGTATAAGATGACAGGCCTAGCTGCAATTTAATAACAGTAAGGGGTCGTTGGGTCAGATGAAAAAGAAATGCAAAGTAAAATTGAATACAATGTAAAATGAATACAACTAATTTTTATTTTTTTCTCAAGTAAAATGAATGTTGTGTAAAGACCAACGATGGTGGTAGTCGGTGGCCTATAAGCAACTGCAAAAACTACCAGTTGTGATGGTGATAGTATCCAGCGACGAGCGTCAATTGGTTACAACTGGAAAAACCTGGCAATGGCTGACGTCAGTAATAGAGGTGGCGAGCGATGAAAGCCATTTGCAAGAGATAGGTGGTAGACAGTGGCCGGCGATAAGCATTGGTGACGGCGATAGTGTCGGGCAATGACCTACCGTGGTCGCAGTGGCGATGGAGGCTACTGGCTGGCAACAGCAAGTGGATGAGGCGGCAGCCGGTGGCGATGAGGGTTTGCTATGATAATGGTAAAGATTTGCAATATATTTAAAAATTAGCTATACTTAACGATTTTCAAATATACAAAAAATGAACTAGAATATGACTTTCATATACTTTAAAGTTTTGCTCAGCATTTTTATTACTTCAGACCAAATGCTAATATTTTCAAAACCCTTGCATTGAAAATACATCACACAATTTTTACTTCAAACCAAACAACCCCTAAATCCCCATGATGTTCTTACAATATAATTCTATACTCTTAAGGCACATCTACCATTTAACTTCTTTGCCTTAACTTCAAAAATTAAGTCATCATTTATATCTTCATTCTTTTGTATTATAGATATAAAATATTCAAGGTAAATATACATAGTGATAACTTTATCTTCCAGTGATATTGACAAATACTTATTAATATCACAACCACTAGAATTGCATATCATATTCTACTAATCTTATACTATTTATCTTCTAAGTATTTTTATACATTAAGACACCTTTATTTTAATATCTTTTACAAACATCTTTCAATCTTAATGCTAAACTTTAATGCAATCATGGTATACTTGAAAACTCTTTGGACACTCCCTAATTATTTATGATACCATTGTTTTAAATTGTGCAATACAAAGGGTACATCGACGTATTTCAAACCACAAATGCTATGAGGCGCACACCTCATGGATTTCAAATTATTTGTATGCCTCACATTTGGTTAGGTGGCGTCGCTTCATTTTACATGAGATATACACCTCTTAGAGTAAGGATTTTTTAATACAAATAATACAACAACAACATCAAGCCTTTATCCCACTACGTGGGGCCAACTACATGAATCTTTTTTCTCCATTGTATCATGTTAAGGGCCAAATTCTCATTTAAATCTAATAAAAAAAAACATTTTTAATATTTTCTAACCAAGTCTTTTTAGGTTTACATCTACCTTTCTTAACATAAGTCAAATCTAATACTCCTACTCTCCTAACTAATAACACCAAATATTAATTATTACTATACCTCCTCTTACCTTCACTCACTCACGCACACATGCACGGGAAACAGAGTGCCCAATCCTTCCTCCGCTCCTTCCATGCTGCCTTCAACCATCTCTAATATTGTCGTCTCCTCCTCCTAGCCAAATTCTCTTCTTTCATAAGGATCTCTACTTCACCAAATTTTTTTTCTCTACAGGGACAATTTCTAAACCCTAATTATTTTTTCGAGTTTAAATATAATTTCTTTACATGGATTAGATAGTGTTTTTATTTCTTCGAATATTTGCATGTTTTCATATTTGTTTAATCAAAAGTCTCACTCTAGGGTTTTATAAGAAATAGTTAGAGACAAGGAGAAATTTACAATGGGTCATAAAAAGTATTCGTCATGGATCCATAGTGTCCAATTCAACTTTAGAGGAAACGACAAAATATATGTTTATTTGAAGTGCAATTACTGCAAGAAATAGGTGTTGCAAAGATGAAGAAATATCATTTGACTCACGCAAAAATGTTGCATGTGGCAAGTGTCAAGCAGTGAAGAAAGAAATCTGATCATATATGAAGATGTCAAAGACGGCAAAGCATCCAGAACAACAACAATTTAATGATAGAGTTTATGTTGGCTCTTATTATGAGAGTGAGCGCAGTGGTACGAACTCCCACCAACGCCACAAGTAAAGTTATAAGAAGACCCATGGATCATTGTATGGTAAATGTAGAATATGACAAGGATTATGAAAAGAAGGCATTTGAATCTCAAAAAATGTCTCCAAAGAATACTAGAGGGGCATGCGAAATGTTTGTATAAATATTTAGAGAATTTTCTATTTGAATGTCATTCCATTCAATATAGAAACCAAAGTAGAAGTACTTGGAGTCAAATTGGAGTGACAAGCATATTTGATGGCTAGTGTGATATTAAGAATATAAGCCTGATTATTATTTTGATAAATAATCCCTACAATACTATTTTCTCAAAAATCTATAGAAGCTTCTAATTGGATGAAAGATTCAAAGGACATTTTGGATTGCTGGACAAACTAACAGATGAGATTAGAGAGCAATTGGTGATATTGGTTGTGACAGATATAGTTGCAGAATGTTCTACAGGTAATTTTTAAAAGAAAATGATCAAAATTGTCTCTTGATTCTTTATGAAAAATCAAAATGGCCATATTTTGATTCTTTTTTAAAAACTTGAGGGACCAAAATAATTCATTAATATAGTTGGGAACCATTTTGGTCCTTCATAAAGAGTTAAGAGATCATTTTGATCTCTAATTTTTAACCTTTAATGTCTTAATTAAAATAAGGACCCTTCAAATTCTAAATTTACAAGTTCTAACTGCACCTTTGTCTTTCAAAAGTAGTTGAATTTGATAATGACACTACAGAGCTACATCATTTTACTATTAAGGTATTAGGACTTACATGCTTAAGGTATTAGGATTTACATGCTAATCATCTAGGAATAAGTATAACTAGAGCACATATAATTAAGTTCAAACTAAAAGGAACAACCGTCTAACAACCCTTAGGATGAACTCAAGATAAAAAGATAGAAATTTGAAAGGGTAACAAGGATCCCCTATTTTGTGATGACATTTCATCATATGATGAATAGTTCATAGATGATGATAATGAGATCACACAATCTGATTTGCAACAAGAAGATCTGAATGTTGATCATTCAATTACTTATTTATTATTATTGATTAAGAAAGAGGAAGATGATTGAGATTAAAGAAGAGAAAGAATGAGAGAACTTGGACTTAGCTAAAAATCAGGCAAGAGAGAAAATTATTCATTACAATGAAAAGTCCATTGAAGACCCCCTAAGTGATAAAAGTGTTGATGACTTTTGATTACTTATTATATTCTTAATTGAATCATTAGATGTTGTCATGTTGTATAAGCGAAAGAAAAACTTATTATGTTAAACTTATTTGATATCTTTATTTGATTTGATTTATTATGCTACGTTTGTTTGATATTTTATGTTATAGTGAAAAATTAATATTTGCATTACACTTCTACTACACAAAATTTGTTACTTGATATATACACAAATTGTTACTTGTAATTATGTTAGAATGTTAGTATATCCTTTTTTTAATATATTAATAGGTTATGATGCTAATATATTACTTCTTACCTTCATTTTGATTTTATGCAATTTTTTTATTGTAAGGCTTACGACTCAAAATAACTCTTAAGGTTTTTACCTAGTCTCACAAATGAAAAAAAATGCCTCATTGCACAATTGCGCAATTTTAAACCTTGTATGATACTAATCAATGCTTCATTTTCATCTTTAAAAATAAGATAACAAATTCCATTTAACAAAGGTAAAACTTGGAAAATTGAGCATGCACAGTCAGTAGATGGGGTTGCAACGGACAAGATAAATGCTGGGAGATGCATACCATGGACACCTTACAAGGCTACAAGTACCAAGAAACAAAATGCAGAACGTTCACAAGCAACTCTTATCAAGCACCATTCGGTATGATGTTGTATACCATTTACCTAAAGTACATTTCTATCAATAAATAAAATGCGTAAAATGATGGATTTCACCATTGCAGATGTATTTCAACCATAAGGCTCTAGAGAGTACCTTTTCCGAAAGATAGGATGCTTGGGCCCGTTCTCCCCTTGCATATGCCAGAGTAGCCTGAAAGTGAGAATTGTAATTCACAATGAGCTTAAAAAAATATATTCTATTCCACGCAAAAGTAAAATAAAGTTACATTTAACACGAGCATCTCACTTTGTGGTAATAACTTCTCATTGTGTCCCAATTCTTTTTGGCCACACTCCTAAAAGCATGATAATCTTCTTTGCCAACTATAAAAAATAGTGATGAAATAAATGTCAGAGATTTTTTTTTTTTAAATGTCACATGGCATAAAAATTGATCAAAGAATTAACAAGGTTAAAATTGAGAAGTTGAAGACCCAAGATCGTTTACATGATCAAGGACCTTGAGAGTTAAATGTAACAAATTAAAATTATTTAAAACCCTAATGATGACAATGTTTACATTAAATCTTAACAAGCGGATATCCTATTTTCAAAATGTCATCAAACTGCAAAATAAAGTATTGTTGCCCAACTTCCAAAAAAAAAAAACATAAATCATAAAAATATTCAACTGAAATATATCACCCTAAAGCTAAAAGAAATAATTTATCCACCCCTCGCAACAGTTTCACAGGGTAAGAAATTTAAGATTAATCTTGGCTTATAAAGAGATAATGTCGTGTTGAGCATATTGCTATAATTACTCTCATAAAATCTCGCATCATTAAGGATGTGACATATGTCCTATAATCGGACGCTACCAAATAATATCACTAAATAAAAATTATGATCAAGGACATTTAATCAGGTGTTTTAGCCATAAAATGACACGATTATTTAGCAGTCATGGCATGGAATTCCCCAACGGCTCCAACCCCCTAAATTGTGAATCATATAATGCACTTGATAGAAATAACAATCTATATATATATATATATAATACACTTGATAGGGCACAAAGCTCTCTATTAGTTAAATCGACTTAAAATTTCCTCTTAAACAGATGTCTATCACAGGTCTACAAGATCTCATTGGATGAAACAACCCATGACTGCCGACAAGAATCTTTTGATCAAGTTGTGTTGAACAACTCTACTGACAACGCACACTATATTCCATGAATACCCGAGAGGAAAAAAGCATAGGATCTTAATCGTAGCTTGTCATTATTTACCTGATCATTCTTTAAGCTAAAGGTAGTATATTTTCTCATTCTTAAATTCTAAATTGTTGTTATTACATGATCAACATTTATCACTCATCGACTAGCCTTAATAAAAATTTCTCATTATCTCGAGAGAATTAACCACAGGGGCATGCACCTATGATAAATATCCACTTGCAAAATCAGGATATCTCTAGAAAATCTCTTATATGCAATCTAATATATCTTCTACAAATTTAACCTGGACCACAAACTCTCTCAAATGAGGTGAGCATGACTTTTCGAAGCCCACGTTCTCCTCATTGTTTTGACCTCTAGTTTCATGACCTTCTTAGTCTTTCGTGTTTCCATGCCGCCACAAAAAAATAAAGCTTTTATCCAACAAAATAATAAATGAAAGATGTCACTATTTCCAAGTAGAGGATCAAAGTCCGCAATCACTGCCAGAGTAAGTAATGAAACAAGCCCTTCAACCTGAAAAATGCAATACCCAAGGATCAAAGGACATCATAGGGGTATAGTTAAATGAACTATATTCTTCTTCTTATAGCCATCACTATTTGGTATCAAATCCATGTAGGTTTGACCACAAACTTTAATGTAACAAGGAATGAGATAAGGACCAAAATAATCCTCGACTATTTAAAAGTCTCATTTAGTCCCTTGACCTTTCAAATAAAGATTTAATGATACCAAGAAAGGACTAATTTGATCCCAATTTAAAGAATCAAAGAGACCAAATTGATACTTTTATAAAAAAAAATATAGTCAGGGACAATTTTGGTTCATCAGAAAAGTAAGTTTCTTAACATGGAATGAAGGTGCTTGTTAATGATTCATTTGACATTGATACAGGTGATTCTTTTCCCATCAGAAATTCAAGAATTCCAACTCCTCACTCCTTAATTGCCATAAATAACTCCCAAAAACAACCCAATTAGCATATTTCTTCTCGTTGATGTGATTCTTGAAGAAGCAGAGATTCTTAGCATCTTTTTTGTGACCAAAGTATACACACCTCATTCCTCTTTCAATTCTCTCACATCTAAATAGAGATTTCAAGGAAATTCAAAGAGAAAATGAAGATCGATTAAGGTGATCATATCAAGGTTCAACAACAACTTAGGACTAAATCATTCTTCCTACAAATCATTTAATATCAAAGCTAAAATTTCTAAAGGTAATTGCATCCAAATCCTAGCCACCCATATCCATTCCTTACCATTATCCAGTTCACACCATCACAAAATTCCAGAAAAAGAGAGGAAAAAATAAAACCTAGAAGTTCTTTGCTTATCACCATGGCATTAATAAAACAAAGAAAAATAGCATATATAAGATGCATAAATTATGCTAGGCGACACGCATCACAAACATATAAACTCATCTATGGAACTCTCCTTATTTACCTGGGAATTGACATAACAAATTATTGACATGTTTCATGAATTCATATGCATCTGAGTACAAAACATTAAATATCATCATGAATGTGTTTAGAGATTGGAAATATATTCTTCTCATCATTATAAGTTTCTCATCTTTAGAAACCTCGGGCATCATTATAAGCCCGTGGTATCAAGAAAACTATCATATCATGAATGATTGAACTAATGTGTTGTTGACCTCTAAGTATTAACCAACAGAACAAAAAAAAAAATCAAAATACCTGTAAACTGTCGGATCCACGAACTCCACTGAAAATCTCCCGCGAATCCTGCCAAATATCCGCCGAGGTACTGTACACCAGCGCCGAATCAATCGCTTCTCCGTAATTTCTGCTCAAATCCCGCTTCGATCCTTCTCCCTTCGCCTCTTTAAAAGCCAACCAGAAGGAGCCTTCAAGATTCATTCGCTCCTCTCCCGAACTCTCTCGGCTCTTACTCCCGCTTCATCTCCCTCTCTCAGTCAATCGGAAGCGACGACACCTTGGATCGGAAACAATTGCAAGAGCTCATTGGCTTTGGAGCTTCGACGACTCGCCCTTCCAGTCGGATCGGACGTTACGACGTTTCGATCGGAAGTAAGAACGGAAGCTGCTTGCTGTGGAGGTGACTTTCTCCCTCACGATCGCTTCTTCAGCTCCTGGCTGTGCGACTTCGTTCCTTCTCCGACTTCCTTTCCCGTCGGGGTCGGAAGCTACAACATTTTGATCGGACGGAATAACGGGAGCTCGCTGCCTCCTGTGGTGTCATCCGACGTCGCTCCTTTGATGACTTGCTTCCTGACCGACCGAAAGTTACGTCATTTTGTTCGGAAACCTGAACGGGAGCTCGCTGTGGAAGGTAACTTTCTCCCTTTCCCGCTTCTTCGGCTCAATCCCGTGATAACAGAGAAGGAGAAATGGGGGGGGGAGTTTATTTGATATTAATAATAATATTATTATTATTATTATTATTATTATTATTATTATTATTATTATTATTTATTATTATTTATTGATTGATAATAAAAATAATTATATTAATTAAAATTATTTATGATTAAATATTTAATTACATTTAATTATTATTAATAATGATTATTTTTTTAATTACAATAAATTTTAATTAATTTTTAATGTTATTATAGTTAATTATTTTTATTAATAATTAACTATAATTACTTAAAATTAATTAAAACTACTTATTTTAATTTGAATTAATTATTATTGATTATAATTAATCATTAATTATAATTAATTTTTTTAAGTCATAATTTATTATTATCAATTATAATTAATTATAATGAGATAAATGAAATGCCTCCCCTTCCCTCTCCTTCCTTAGCGTTCGTGTCGGACCAGCAAACCACCTAAGCACGCCTTTAGTGAGCGTGGTAGGAGGGAACCCAGTGCGACACCTACGGCGAGGTAGGCGAGTGACCCCTAGATTCACGTGTCAACCACGACAACCCCGCGAAGGTATGAAATTTTCTAAACTCAAAACCCTACTTCAATGTCCGTGGCAAACTGGAGAACTACCCCATGCACGCCTTTATTGCGCGTGGTGGGATGGGACCCCGATGCGACACGTACGGCAAAACGGGGTCACTTATAAGTATCCCCGAGCGGGGGGAAAGCAAAACTGTCTCTTTTCATAAAAATGCTTTTTAAAACCCCATGCACGCCTTTATTGCGCGTGGTGGGAGAAAAAATAAAAATACAACCGCCGCGGTGTCTCACAAACAGCAACCGTGCACGTCTTTATTGACGTGGCGGGTAGGCGGCCTCTTGGTTTTTCCCCTAAACAGGGGAGACGTCGGGAGGCTGCCGAAATTTTTTTCTGAAATAAAGATAAGGACTTGTAACAATTTGGGACCTGGACTTGATTGAACTCAGAAGAACAACGAAAGACTTGTACTTGGACTTTTGAACAAGATCTAAGTGACTTAAATAAACTTGAACCCAAATGAATTCAATTCTAATTGAAATGAACAAGAACTTGATTGAACTCATTTTGGACTCGGACTTGAACTCAACAAGACTACGAGGACTTAAATGTGAACTTGGACTCTCATTTGAACTTCAACAAGGACTCAAATTTGATTTGGACTTGAGCTTGTTACTTAAACTCGAACAAGGAAAGGAACTCATTCTTGAACTTGCAAATGAACATGAACTCAAACTTGGACTCTACAAGATCACAGGAGACTTTGATTTGAGACTTGAGATTGAACAATTTGAGCAAGGAATTAAGCTTGCTAGTTGAACATTTGGACTTGACTTGAACCAAATGACATTAACTTGAAACTTAAATTTGAATCCTAACACTAAATTCTTAATGAAGGATAAAGAAGTCTCATTTCAATACTAAGTGAATTTGTGGAAAATTTTGGAATGAACCTCAACATATAATAGAATACTTGTGGCGGAAGATCTTCAAGTATAAGTGACATGAAATAGAGCATACTAGTTCCTTACATACACTACGTATCAATTCCAAGTATAACTCGCTTGAGAAATAAACAAGAGTTTCTACCTGTAAGCTATAGCACAAGATCTCCAACGAATGTCAAAGAACTGTCATAATGATTGAAATGCAAGAACTATCAAGTGACATGCCCACAAGCAGCAACAATTCAATGTCAAACAAATGCAAGGAGTCTCTGCAAGTTATAACATTCAATACACAACATGAAATGTTTGCAAGTAGAGGCAGACAACGTGTAACAAGTGCAAATGTCTGTAGAAGATTCACTATGCATACAACATGGAATTTACAGGGAGGATGCAAGGAGTCTACCACAAGTATTAAGATGCTTATACATCCTACCAGAAGGCAGTGGAAGGTAGATGCACCTATCTACCGCGAGCTGAGGAGATTTGATACTCAACAAATGCAAGTACCTACAATCATTTGTAGGAGGTCCGCCGTACATTCGACACAACACTCACAAATGAATATATAATATGTGCAAAGAAGATCTGCAACACACAAAAGTCTACGAATAGAGATTTGAGCACCATCTGTGGGTAGGTGAGAAAAGACTTTAGTAAATGCAGTATCCTGAAGTCAATTTCAGTTTGTGAAGGAAGACATCTACCTAACTACATGCAGCAGTAGCGGATGCACTGAAAAAACCAAAGACCACAATAAAATGCATGGAGGATACGACAAGTGCAAGCTCCTACGACCCAAAGGCAGGAGACTCGTTAGTGCACTACGATCCACCTGCAGAAAGCAACGAGTAGTGCACGATAGTCTACCTGTACGAAGCAGCGAACAATTCTATCCAGAAGCTGCTACGCCACGCCACCAGATCCGCAATATTCATGCAAGCGGACAGAAGGCGTTTATAAATATTATTATAATACCCCCGCACGTACACCGTAGTTTGTATACACATAGGTACACTAAAGGGAAAAATACAATCAATACCCGCATGGGCCCCCGGCGAGTGTGTTATTGATACACACGTGACGTCTAGAGATGCTGCGCGGGTTACTAAATTTGAACCCGATCCTCTTAAACAGGTAAAAAAGAGTAGACAGGGTATAATTACAAAATGCCCCCGGACACCCGCATGGGCCCTGACGAGCGTGTTATTGGTACACACGTGATGTCTAGGGATGCTGCGCGGGTCAACAAGTGAATTCAAGTTCGAACCCGATCCTTCTATACGGGTCAATAAAAGTCGACAGGGTTCGAACAATCAAACAAGTATATGGTGATGGCGACCGGTATATTTGTTTCAATACATTCATATTAGGCCTTCAAAGGTCTATAACAATACGAATTCACTAATAAGGACATAAAACATACGAAATTCGATCCTCTATCGATAATTCGATAGAGTCGACAAGATTCAATCAATAAAAGAGAAATGACTACAAACACCTCGATGATGGCCCCGTTGATTGAAGATCTCAACCGAAGGGGTCCATTCCAAACACTTTCAAACTCCACCCAAATACCCACAAAAATCCCAAACATACAAATATCCAAAAAATCCCAAAATCCTAGAAATATTTAAAATCTGAAATCTATCCATGAACGCTTAAAGTAAAATCCATCCACCCTCTGCAACAGTTTGCCTGGGTGGACAAATTTAAAACTACTTCAGCTCAGAAAGAACAAATGCCTAGTCTAAAATATTACTATGATCCATTCTCAAACAGTCTCCTGCCGATAAGGACGTGATACGTGTCATCTGACCGGCGGTCTGCCGCCAAATGGCACCGCAGGATAAACGGTTATGACTCGGGGTCCTCTGAACCGAGTGGTTTTGCCGCCAAATGGCACCACGAAATACCGGTTATGGTCAGCGCCGTTACGTTTCTTATCGGCATCAAATCCTTGAGATATGAATCAATAGGATATGATTGATAGGGCACAAAGCCCTCTGTTAGCTAAGGTGGATTTAAAATTGTCCTCTTAGACAAACATCCAACCCAGGTCTACAAGGTCCCCTTGGACGAACCAACCCATGGCTGCCGACAAGGATCCTTCTGTCAGGTTGGGTTGACTACCTCCTCTGACTAAGTAGACCAGGGACCACGATGGCCCGGGACTACGGAACCATGGGATCTTGATCGGGTCCATCTTCTATTCCCCCACCATCCGCTTTAAGTGCTAGGTGGTGAAATTTCCTATTTTAAATATCAAAATTTTCAAAACCTTCCAAACATTTCAAATACCTAAACCTATGCTGCTACTATATGCCAGATAACACGTATTCTCTACGTATCTGATTGACGACTAGCCTTAATCGAAAGTTCTCTCTTGTGATCGGGAGGGGTAATTAACTATAGGGACTTGTGCCTATAGGAAACCATAACTCAGATCATAAAGTCCTCACAAAATGATCGAGGGTGAAATCTCTGGGTAGTGTCTTATCTACAAATCCATCTGCCTTCCAAAATTTACCTCGAAACTTAGTTCGTTAAAACTCCCTCGCTGAAGAAAAAAATAAGAAAAGCGAGCGGGGAGGTCGAGGCCGAATTTTCGGAGCCCACATGTGTGAACGTACTAAAAGAAATAATCATATAATTATCATGCTTCTGACTCATTGTGGCCTCCTAAAATTCATGCCCCGGCCTCTACGCGGACCCTTTTCTTGCTTTTTTTTTTCTTTTTTGGGTCGTCGAGGAGAGTTTTAACGTTTAAGTTGTGAGGCAAATTTCAGAAGGTAGATTAGGTTTTAAATAAGACACTACCCTGAGATTTCGCCCTCATTTTGTGAGGAATTTATGATCTGAGTTCTAATTTACTATAGGTGCAAGCCACTATAGTTAATTACACCTCCTGATAACGAGAGAGAACTTTCAATTAAGGCTAGTCATCAAACATATATAAAGTATCTGGCATATAGCAGCAGCATGAATTTGGGTATTTGATAATTTAATAATTAAAATTAGAAATTTCACCACCTCATACTTAAAGAGGATGATGGGGGAGTGATGATGAGCCCGATCAAAATCCATGGCTCTGTTGTCCCAGGCCATCGTGGTCTTTGGTCTACTTAGTCAGAGAATGTAGTAGACCCAACCTGATAGAAGGATCATTGTCAGCGCCATAAGTTGCTTCGTCCAAAGGTACCTCATAGACATTGGGTGAATATTTGTCTAAGGAGACAAATTTGAATCCACCTGCTAATAGAGGGCTTTGTGCCCTATCGATTATATCCTATTGATTCATTGCTTAATGATTTAACGTCATTGGGGAACATATGAGCTCTGACCATGACTATAATTTAGTGGTGCCATTTGGCAGAAAAACCATTCGACTCAGAGGGTCCCAGTCATAATCATTTACATGTGGTGTCAGTTGGAGGCAAGACCATCGGTTAGAGAACACGTGTCACGTTCTTACTGACAAGAAAGAGATTGAGAATGAATCCTAGTGATATTCTCGATAATACATTAGTTCTTTATGAGATGAAGTGATTTTTTATTTGTCCACCTCGACAAACTATTATGAAGGGTGGATGAATATTTTTTCTTAAAATATTTGATGATTTATTTCATTTTAAATATCTTGATTTTGGCTGATTATTTCTAAAATTTTGAATATTTATGGACATTTGGAATGCATTTAAAATGTTTATGGATCCCTCAGGTCGAGATTTTCTATCAACGCGACCATCATCGGGGATTTCATGGGCAATTTTATCTTATTGATTTGAAGCTTGTCGACTCCGTATCATTTGCTGACAGAAGATCAAGTTCAAAGTTAAATTCGCCTTTTGAATCGTTTAACATTCTCAGATGTCACGTGTGTATGCATACAACAAGCTCATCGAGGCCTATGCAGGTACTCGTTGAATGCATTTTGTATGATATATTTGCATGGTGTTTGTATGTATGCATGTATGATGCATTTTCCATGTATTTGAATGAAATCCTCAACATCTTGTAAATACATGTGAGAGGGACACTTTGAAATGCATTAATAATGTCAAGCGACATGCTTGAATGGAATCATCGGTATCCTACAAATGCATGCAGGAAGTCTTTTTTTTTAATGCAATTGAAAAATGGATACAGTTGAATAAAACCCTTAGCATCCTACATATGCATGTATGAGGTTATTTTGAAATGTAATAGCACTGTTGGAGCGACATGCTAGAATGAAATCCTTGGCATCCTACAGATACACGTCGAAGGACATTTTTAAATGCAATAGCAATGTCAAATAGACATGCTAGAATGAAATCCTTGCTATCCTACAAATGCATGCCGGAGATCTTTTTGAAATGAAATAGCGATGTCAAAGCAACATGCTAGAATGAAATTCTCGGCATCCTATAAAT
>CM028344.1:40139999-40389999 GCA_016618105.1 Dendrobium huoshanense
TCTTTGGAACTAAAAAATACCTAGATTTGAATATCTTTAAGATGATTACCCAATTTGGCCTTACTTCCATTTGATTTACCTCGAGCACTTAAATAAACCTTTGAATCTATAAGGAATATTCTTTGTAATTAATAGATATCTATATGTGAGAAAACAATTTTGTATTTTTAGAACTTAGGGAAATTATGATCTCCTAATTATATTATGGGGGAATAGCTAGACATTTTGAGAAATATAAAACAAATTGCTTAATGGAAAGTTAATTTTTATTGCTTTCACTCAAGTGTGATATTAAAAAAATTTGTGCCTAAATATCTAACATGCAAACAAGCAAAAGACCCCAAATAAATGTCTTATCAATTTGTTGCTTTGCTAGTTACCGATAGGCCTTAGGAAAACCTCTATACGGATTTCATCTTAGGACTGCTTCGTATAACTCTAGGATATAATATCATTTTTGTGGTAATTGTTAGGTTCTCCAAAATGACCTATTTCTATTCTGCTTTTAAAATCTTTAATGCTTCTTATATTATTACACTATTCCTTTATAAAATTATGCATTGCATGGCCTTCTTTCAATCACTATTTCTGATTGTAATGCTAGGTTTGCTTAGACTTTGTAGAAAATATTTGTGACCAAATTGAAATGCAAGTATATTTTTTTATCTCCAAACTCATGTACAAACTGAATTAGTAAACCTAATTAGATGTCTTCTTAGAAATCCTAGGTTTGCTTAAGAAAATTAAACATCTGCATAACCTTCTTTCAATCGCTATCTCTGATCGTAATGCTAGGTTTTCTTAGACTTTGTAGAAAATATTTGCGACCAAATTGAAATTCTAGTATATATTTTTTTATTTCCAAACTCATTTACAAACTGAATTAGTAAACCTACTTGGATGTCTTCTTAGAAAAAGTTTAAGAAACTGAGATTTGCATTTGACTACATCTGAATTGCATACATTAGTATTATCTCAAAATAATAAAATTTACTTTTTTATAAAAGTGTATGGTAAAAACCCCAGAAGATCGATTGATGTAGCCAGCATTTCATTTCATGTATTCTCCGATTTTATATTTGCATTTGCTAAGTAATTTCAAAGTCTACATGATACCATAAGACAATAAATTATTTTGAGTGATGACAAATTTGCTTCTAAGATTAATTATAATTATTCAACAAAAAAAATTAAAATGTGATTATTTTTTTATTCAAATCCATCTTGGGTGTTATCAGATCTCTAAAATTACATGCAAGGGTTTATGACCTCTTCAAAATTCTTAGAAAATTAGATCTAATGCATATCATCTTGATTTAGTTGTTGGTATGCTAATTCAACCTATTATTAATATTGAAAATATTCTATCATATGAGGAAGTTAACAAACCTCAATTTGTTCAGTCTAATTTTTTAGCAAAAGATATAGTTCCCCACTTATAGGATATCTCATCTTTGGAGGTTAATTATGTCATCATTGAGAGAGTAACCACAAATCTAGTTGTTGTGCATAATTTTTTAGTTCATTGGAAGAATAAATTATTTACTAAAAATTTATGGCTGGGCTGTATCGATTTAGAGAGTCTGGCCCCACAATTGATAGAGGGCTACTTGGATTTTAACTCTATGTAGCATTGTTCAATTAAGCTTGAGGGAGTTGGTATAACAAATCATTTGGATCAAAGATAATCAAGTTAGAAGCTTAATTATAAGAGCTAAGGCTAAAATATGAGGAAAATATTAAAGAAAAGGCCCAACTATAAGAGCAAATAAAGAGTCCATAATTAAGATAATTTTGAATGTTATTTGTAGCTTATTATTTTTAAATTTTTATTTTTCACCTAAGAAATTTTATGCCTAGTTATGAAATGGTTTGGAATAGAGAAAACATAAAAAATAGACGGTTGGAATTTCTCCCCATTAATGGCCACCAATCCCCTTTTTTTCTCCCTTTTTTCCTTCCATTTTATCCTTTAAAAAGTGATTTCCTAATGGTATTATAACGCCTATAAATGGGCTGATGTACATTATAATTCTAGAGCTTGGAATGAAATGTTTTGGTGGAGAAGTATTTTTTATTTGTTTGATGTTTGATAGTTTCAAGTGTACGTCTTTTCTTTGGTGAGAATATGTAGTTAATTTTATTTTATTTTTTAATTATTCATTACTTCTCTCTAACATCAGTTCTAAACTTTTCTCACATCTTCCTTTACTTTAAAAGCATCCTCCAAAACCAACAAACCTCACGCACTCAAAATTATCTCCATATTGCTATTAGCCTCACCAGAAATTAATAGGACTTAGTTTCATTTCTTATACTTAGTCAGCGTTTTAAACTTAACAAAACTTTATCATCTAAAGTTTTCGTCTTAATTTAACCAACCACAATTATTTCCAGCATTTACCCTGCATAAAACATATTCCTTAAAGTAATATTCCAAATCAATCCAAACTGGCTTTGTCTTTACATTCCTTACACCGTATCCTTATATTCCCCTCACATTTCCACTACAAACTCCGTATCACTTCTTTAAACATTAAATTAAAGATCTGTAGTCAATTTCTTCTATTAATCTCATAAAAAAGGTCACCCACCATCATCAATGGGGCAATATGACCGCATTTCTTCTCTTTGCACCTTGCCTAAGCACCTAGGTGAATGCTGGGCTCCCTTTTAACAACGTTGATAAATAAGTTCTAGTTCTGCCATGTATTGCTCCACTGGTTAATTCCAAGATACGTGCACATCACTCTTAAATTAGAGTGAAGGATTTGGAAGGGAGGGGGCTGAGAAAGGGCATGAATGGAGTTAGTAGCGTATGGATAACCACAGTTTCTTGTTATTTTGAAATAATTCGAACTTATATTTGGAAAGGTTGTGTTATAAACATGATTGTCGATCAATCTTGAGATTAAATTCCTTCCTTTTATATCTTAGACCCTCATGGTCACCATTTGCAATAAAAGAAGTGGGAAATATTAGTATTGTTGGTAGAGGGTGAATCATGCTGTAAGCTAGATTCTTGTTCACACTTCCCAGTTGATCCTTTCTTGCACGCAGTTAAGTATTGTATTTCTTTGTTTTGCATTAAAGGTTGATGAAATTAACAGTTTATATGGCACATAAGTGAACAATATCTAAGCCTTGTACTTTCCTACTAATCCCGTCAACATTTAGCTATTATGTAACCCAGTTGTCTAGCAAGGGTACGTATTTGAATAACAATCAAAATTTAAAATGTACTGTGAAAATTTTCTGGCACTAATAACATCACTTTGAATAGAGGTATTTATCTAAATATATCTTTACACCCCATTGTCAAGGCATGGAATTAGAGCGTCTAATCACACTGCAGATTATTATTATCTGCAAATCTTGATATTGGTAGATTGATTTCAATGTTGAAAATTTTGTTATATTCATATGGAATTTCAAAGATGTGATTATTCTAGCTCAGGGAGTACTGAGCTTCAAGCTAATTTGCTAGTTTTACTCCTATTGAAGGTTTCAGTTCATTTTCTTGGTTCTAGTCAAGCGACTGTTAATGAAGATCCAAAACTTAGGCCTATATTTTGAATCTCAACCGCTTATACAGTAGCACCTTCTTTTTATAAAGCATGACAAGCTGTCACATTTGATTGCTATGCCTATGAATGTAGTTATTGTTATCATAAACTAAAGATCTTCATTTCAGTATGGTTCAATTTGTTGGCACAGCTGCAAATTAGTAGAGTTTCACTCCGATTGAATCAAACATTAAAGCAGGAAAAGCTTAGAGGGATACACTGATAGATAAATCAGAAATGCTATAGAATTTTTGATATTTTAAGAAGAAAACAATGGTTGGGATCTACTTGATCAACTATAAGTTCACACTATCTGTTATCACTTTATTTTGCTTGAAAATTTGATTCACATGCTACTTAATAATTATGTAAGGCACTTCATTCATCTCTTGGCCTTGCTGAACTTGCTCCTTTATTTATTGTTAATTAATTAAGGGACTTATCCAAAAAAATTTGTAACCTATACCGACATTTTGTTCTCATGATCTGCATTAAATCTCTTTACTTTTGTGCTTTATTGTTCACATGTGATAATTTCTTCCATTATTTTGTCCATTTTCAATAGGTGCGAACTTTTCAATGTGAATCTTGACCAGTACGTAAAAACACTGATTTAACACACGCAGGTATGTTGAACTAAAACTTTTCTTTTCTGTCCATTAATTCTTACAAAGTAGGTATTCAAGTTTCTCTAATTTATCAAGGTTCATTTCTGCTTCGTTTGGGTGGACTTTCTTCATGCTTCTTAAAGCAGCTTTCTAGTACAAAAAATTAAATTTTTTGTACTAGAAAGCTGTTTTAAGAATCAATAAAAAAGCTGTCCTGAACGAAGTCTTAATTTGATCAGGACTTCCTCGATTTTATCTCAAGATTGACATATATTTATTCTATTAGGTGGCATTTATTTAGATAAATTGTGTTTTTTTAATAACATGCTAATACAATGAAGTATATCATTATTGGATCTAGGTTCTCTGTATGAAGATCTGAGGAAGAATGAAGAGCAAACGTTAAACAAGTGGTTCCTCATTCTTAAAATGAAATATATCATTGATCTTTTGGAAGAAATTGAACTTTCAGGATGTAAATCTACTGACACTTCCATTGTTGCTCAAACCACTACCAATGAAAAGAAATTTTGAAAATGTCAAGACTAGTTGAGAAACTGCTCTATCTTACATTACTAAACTAAACATTTCCTTAATTGGAGTTTTGAATCAGTCTTTTCAGGCTTCGTTTGAGATAGCTTTCTTATTGTTTTCTAAACAGAGTTTTAATAAATAAAAAATAAAAAAATTGCACTAGAATAAAAAATTTGTACCAAAAAACTGCTTTCAGAAATAGTAAAAAAGCCGTCCCAAACGAAGCCTCAATCTCCTCTACCTAAGCTTCATCCTAATCCTTTGTAGATCCTTGGCCTCATGTTCTCTGCGAACTTCAGTACATGGGATTATTTATTTATTTGGTGGTAATTTTCATTTCTATTTTTCTAGAATTTATTATAGTGGTTGCAGTTTTCAGTGATTTGATATGCAAACTAACCTTATGGTTTTCATCCTTCCAAGCTCAGCACTCTACTAATTGCTTTTTTATCTAATGAAGCCCCTCTTTATCACATGCCCTTTTATGAGTTCATTTAGGCTTCGTTTGATAGTTTTTATATGGTTTTCTACAGCAATTTTTTTTAACAAAAAATTCTTAAAAATAGTGAAAAAGCAATGACCTAAAGTTGTCCAAGGCTTCGTTTGGGACAGCTTTCTTACTACTTTTTAGTATTAAAATCCCTTGAAAGTAGAGAAACAATAGTGATTTAAAGCTGTCTCAAACAAAACATTAATCTCTCTCTCTCTCTCTATTATATATATTAACTGGCCCATTTCTTCAAAAATGAATTTTTGAAATTCAGATTAAACTTTATTTTTTGTATATATATATATATATATTTTGTCCTTTTAAGCCTTCATTTGAAACAATTTTCTTATTGTTTTCTGAAGTAGTTTTATAATACATTTTTTTTTTTTAAATAGTGAAAATGCAGTCTCAAAAAATTATCCTAAATAAAACCTATGATTTCGTTTGAGATAATTTTCTTATTATTTTCTTAAGTAGCTTTTTAGTATAAAAATTGTAATTCAAAATTTTTTTGCGCTAAAAAGTTGCTTTATAAAATATTAAGAAAGTTGTTCTAAACAAAGCTTAAGACGGCTTTCTTAGTGCTTTTTAAAATGGTTTTTAGTACAAAAATTAAAGTTGTTTTAAGAAGCATGAAGAAAGCCATACCAAACGAAGCCTTTCTCTTTTAATGTTTCTTAAAGTAGTTTTTTAGTACCAAAATTTTTTGCTTTTTTTTTTTTTTGGGACATTTAGGCCATTAAAAGCAAACTCACACACACAACGCATACACATAGACTCGAACCCTGAACCTCTTAGTTGGAAGCCTAAGCTCTCAACCAATAGGCCAAGAAGAGTTGTGTAAATTTTTTGCTTATAATAGTGTTTAGCTACAAATTTTTTTAACTTTAAGTAGTAAGAAACCTGTACCAAGATTTGCCTAAATCTGATGATCACGGGAGTAGTGATTTTATATGAAGAGTGAAGGTTCAAATTATTCATGAACAGTACAATAGGTGTTTTATTTATATGAATATTAGCTGTATGTGTAAGCAAAATAATTAGAAATCTATTTTATGATGTATTATTATAGGGCTGCAAACGAACTGAGCCGAGCCGAGTATGTGAGTGTTCATGTTTGTGTTCATTTAATATCAGCTTGTTCAAGTTTGGTTCTGTTGAAACTAGAGGAGGATCTTCTTGAGAGAGATCTTCTTGCAAGATCTAGAGAGGGAGAGAGGAGGGAGAGGAGGGAACCGTGAGCCAAAAATGATCTCAAATTTTATTCCCTTTGGCTACTTATTACAAGCCTAAACACACCTATTTAAAGACTCCTAAAGGCTATACAAATAGCCACACACAAGCTATACAAAAACAAACCTAAAAAATCTGGAATAAAACCTAACAATCACCCCTTTAGTCCAGATTTAACAAAACACAAGATAACCACTGTTCATAAAGAACAACCAAAGAATGATCATGTCGGTCTCCTCCGCTAAAAGTGTCCACCGACATTCTATCTCCACCTCCCGATAGATCTCCTGTCGCACTGCGTCCAACGCAGCCAATCCCCGAGCACCCCTAGCCCGGCTTCCGCGCCCTGTGCATCCACCAGCACTCTGCGCCTCAATGCCCGCGCCCTGCGCCTCCAGCCCGCGTCCAAACGCCACAAGCCCGCGCCTTGCACTCATGTGGTCTGTCACCGACCACATCCTGCACGTATCCACCCGTGCAGCAAACCCTGTGCCTTCACCTGCGCTCCGCTCGTCACTAGTGCCCCGCGCTCCTATGCGGGCTCCTCGTGCACCGCACGACCACACATCTCCAAGCGCCCCGCACTTTCAACCCTGCTCTCCAAGAGCAGCCGACACTACCTCAGTGTCTCCCGGACTCCACCTGAAGTCCAAAATTCCACCACAAAAAAGATCTAATATCTTCTTTAAAGAACTGAACCGTTATTTTAATCAAAGAACAAAAAAAATCTGCTTCCAAGCTTTCTTTGATTGAGCCTGAACGGATCAGGCCGAGCAAACCACCGCCTCAGTTCAGCTCCTCACCCACTACCGGCAACTCCGACTTCGCTTCTTTCTTGCTCCGGTCAGTCCGATTGAATAAGCCCACGCCTCCTTCCTAACCACATCAAGAACCGAAACAAGAAGCTCGGCTCCCTCAGTGTAATGTTGCTTGGCGTGACTCCAGTGACCGGCTCCAAGCACATGCGATCTCCCTTGTTTCTTTGCCACACAGGCCCGCTATTCCTTCTAGCCGGAGGATCCCAACCGGCCTCCACCTCCGGCCTGACCAGCCGCCTGGTCCAGTCCCGCCTCCGATTTCTTCCTCCTGGTCCGCCTCCGATAACCTCGCCGGATGTACGGCCTGCTCGGCCGATCCAAAATCCCGATCAAGAAGCAATGTTGACCAGTTCTTTCTCCGGACCTTGCCTTGCCTGCGAAATCACCGGCAAGCCGCCGTCTGTGCTCCCTTTGCCGAGCCCATCCACTCTGGTCCGGTGATCTCAACCCAATTCTGCTCTGCCCAGTCAGCCGAACCGAGTGCAATCTTCCGCTCTCCGTCTGCGATCGAGTCGCGGTACAAGTATGGCTCAAGAACCGAGCCTGAGTCCAACTTCTTCTTCTGCTTCTCTTGAATGCAAGAACTTCCTCCATCTTCCTAGCTCTGATACCAGATTGTTGAAACTCAAGGAGGAGGATCTTCTTGAGAGAGATCTTCTTGTAAGATCTAGAGAGGGAGAGAGGAGGAGGGAGAGGAGGGAACCGTGAGCCAAAAATGATCTCAAATTTTATTCCCTTTGGCTACCTATTACAAGCCTAAACACACCTATTTAAAGACTCCTAAAGGCTATACAAATAGCCACACACAAGCTATACAAAAACAAACCTAAAAAATCTGGAATAAAATCTAACAGGTTCATGTTTGTTCGAGCTTTATTGTTTGTGTTCATGTTTGGTTCATTTAAATTAATGAGTGTTCATGTTCGGTTCATGTTCAGTTCATATTTGTTCGTTTAGTACTTATCGTGCTTGTTCGCGAACATATTTAACGATTTTTTTTAACCATCAAACAAATATGTTCATGAACATAACTATGAACAAACATATTTATAATAAAAGCAATTGTCTATGTAATAAAGTCAATGATTATTTATATTTATTAATTTTATAGTCAAATATTAATTATTTTTATCTAGCTTATTCAAGAGTTCAAAATCGAACACGAATCAAACTTTTATCGAGCTTCTTATCAAGCTTAATGTCGAGCTTGTTCACGAACTTAAAATGATGTTGTTTGTGAACATAAATGAGTCGAACGCATTAGTGTTCAAGTTTGTTTATTTAAGAATCGAGTATTTAAAATTGATACGGCATCGCAAAATCATCTTGATCGGGCACGAATCTCAAGGCAAAACCTAGTTGGAAACTTCAGAAATTAATTTCGGGAGCATATGAACTCCGATTTCAGCGAACTTACAGTCAAGCTGAGCGTCTCGGAAATACAAACCCAACGACACCAAGATCAACCCAATCCGAGCCCAAATGAGTCCGAATCAAAGGTTCGAAGCGCTGTTGGAAGGTTCAAACAGCAATTTGAGTTACCAAACGGTCTCCGATTTTGACGAGCTTATGCTCGAATCGAACGGCTCGACGAGACGAATCCAACGAGCCCAAGATCATCAAATTCCGAAATCATTAAGGCCTTCAAATATCCAACGAACGGTGCATGATCGAAGGATTCGATATTGGCCGTCCATTCGGATCACTCCCAATTCGCCCTTGATCTCACGCCTATTTACGGGCTGTGCCACTCCAGAAAAACTATAAATAGAGCCCTCATTCTACACCAAGGGACTCAAGTGAAGAGAGAGAAGAAGAAGAGAAGGAGAAGGAGAAAGGGGAATAGGAGATTCCTCACCTCCTCGACCACCGCCGCCGGAGTTTTTCCTGCCGCCTGAAGACGCCGGAGCTCTGCCGGATTTTCAGAAAATGCGGAGAATTCGCAGGATTTTGTGAAGTTCGTGGAAGAAACAAGTTGTATTTGGATTATCCCGGCTTGTGGGACGAAATCCGCAATTTGTAATCAACAAAAACACTAGTGAAAATTTGCAACTGGGCGAGGCCCCGTGGTTTTTCCCATTTTTGGGTTTTCCACGTAAAAACTCTCGGTGTTCACTCTATTTTCCTGTTTGTGTGTTAAACTTACGTGCAACGCTCGGACGCAAATTCATAAAACTCTACCGCCGCGTATTTTCTAACAGGCAACAGTTTGGCGCCGTCTGTGGGAACCTTCTATCCCACTACTTCGAGTATTGCTACGATGGTGAATAGGCGCAACAATCGTTTGGTTGGAACTTCTCGCTCCAACTCTCGTCAGTCCAGAAACTCTTCTATTAACCATAGACGACCAACTTCAGTATCTTTGCACCCCGGGGGGCAAAATGCTGTCGGCGAAAGGACCTTCGGGCCTTCTTTGGAAGAAAGGATCCGGAAAATGGAAGAATCTCAGAACAAGATTCTTCAACTCCTCCAGGAGAATCGACAGCCGGAATTAGCACGACAGGAGGAAGTCTTCCTCCCCCAAAATCCACCACGGGTTGAGGATGTCCAATTTGGACATCCTCAAGCGGAAGTTCAACTCCCCCCACTTAGAAGATTTCCTCTGTCTCGACAGGATAACGAACTTGCCGATACGGCAAGCTCTACACATCCTCCACCTTCAATCCGGCAGCATCGCATCCTCCCAGATCTTCTTGAAAACTTTGCTCAACCACATGGAGCAGAGCTTCCTCATGACGCCCTGCGTCACGAACTACGAAAATTAGTAAGGGAAGAATTCCCTCAAGGAGATACGAGACAAACTCTCCGACAGAGAGACTTTCAGGAATCTTCACCTCTAACTGAGGCCATACTGCAACACCCAATTCCAGCTAGATTTAAGCTGCCTAGCATGGAGTCTTACGATGGGAAATCCGACCCATACGAACATATCGACCATTACAGAACCATTATGCACATTCAGCGAGCTTCGGATGCTCTCCTCTGCCAAGTCTTTCCTGCCACTCTCAAAGAACAGGCTCGTACATGGTTCTACTCGCTTCCATCAGGAACAATCCCTTCCTTTGTGAAATTAGCAAAAGCTTTTGTCGAGCAATTTGTAGCCAACCGAAGGATTGCTAAGGATTCCTCCCACCTCTCTGGAATCCGTCAAAACGAAGGAGAATCTTTAAGGGAGTATTTTCAGCGATTCTCCACTGAAGCTCGACAAATCCCAGGGGTAGATCCTGAACTATTAAGGGGAGTCTTCCTTGGAGGTCTTCGCCCTGGCCCCTTCTACTCGGCACTTATGCGCGACACCGTTCCATCATATTCCAATTTAATTCACCGGGTGGAAGCACAAATCTCGGCATATGAGGCTATAAACGCCCATAGGAAATAGTTCGAGCAATCTACTAGAAAACGCAAAGGAGCACCGGGAACGGATAATTCTTCCTCACAACGAAGGAAGCAAGGAAAGAATAATCTACCCCCGAGGCCTCCATTGCCGCGACGGGAATCTCGACAAGAGAAAGAATACACTACTCTCAATACTTCTCGAACAAATGTGCTAATGGCTGTTCGAGATCAGGACACGGTAAAGTGGCCACATCCCTTGAAACCAAACACCGGAAATCAGGATCAATACTGTCATTTCCATCGAAGTCGTGGTCACGCTACCGAAGCTTGCAGACAACTGAAGGAGGAGATTGAAAGGCTTATTCGCCAGGGGTATCTCCGCCAGTTTATTCAGAATCCTCCTTCCCGAGAGGAAACTCGTCCTGCTGGGGGGCAAGAACGACAGCAGAGGCCACCAGTAAACAACCGAATCGCAGTTGGAGAAATTGAGACAATAGCTGGAGGCCCCCTGCTATCCGATAAAATCTTTTTGGCTGTGGACAAAACTCCAACTCTAAAGAAAGATCGTATAGATCACTCCATCACTTTTGATGATTCCGACTTGGAGGGGGTAAAAACCCCTCACCAAGATCCGCTTGTTATAAATGCAGGGATAGGTGATCCATGCTACAACGTTAAAAGAATTCTTGTAGACAACGGTAGCTCTGTGGACGTCTTGTTCTACTCTACCTTCCTCAACATGGGTCTCACAAGAGAGAAACTCCAACCCGCTGCATGACCCCTATACGGGTTCGATAATCGACCTGTACGAGCAGAAGGGATAATTAGTCTCCCAGTTGTACTTGGAGAATTTCCCTGGCAATCCACACACTCTGTTCAGTTCATTGTTTTAAAGTCTGAATCAGCTTACAACGCTATCTTTGGAAGGCCACTCCAATCAATTTTTGGGATTGTCACCTCTATCCCTCACCTTAAATTGAAGGTCCATACTCCAACGGGAATTAGTGTGGTACGCGGAGACCAGCAAGCAGCACAAACCTGCTATCTCAGGCAGGTCAGAACACACCCTGCCGATACTCTAAACATAGAGGATTTTGATCTCCGGAGCGAGGACATACCTCAGAGAGCTTCACCAGTAGAAGAACTCACCACTGTATCTATCTCTGAAGAACAACCTCAAAAGACGGTACAGATTGGATCGCTTCTCTCAGAAGACGAGAAGAAAATATTCACAGATTTTCTACGAGAAAATCAGGATATTTTTGCATGGCGTCCGGTGGATATGCCCGGAATTGACCCCGAAGTAATTGTGCATTCCCTTAAGGTCAATCCTGTAAACAAACCAATCATCCAGAAGAAGCGAAATTTCGTGCCAGATCGCTAGCAGGCAATCGAACAAGAGGTTGACAAACTTTTGAAAGCCGGATTCATACGAGAAGTGCATCATCCTAACTGGCTGGCAAACGTCGTCTTGGTTCGAAAAGGGAGCGGCGCATGGAGAATGTGCATAGATTATACTGATCTCAACAAGGCTTGCCCAAAAGACAGTTTTCCCCTTCCACGTATCGACCAATTAGTCGATACCACTTCTGGTCATCAAATGTTAAGTTTCATGGATGCATACTCTGGCTACAATCAAATCAAGATGAACCCGACCGACGAGGAAGCAACAGCATTTCAAACAGACAGAGGACTGTACTGTTATCGGGTAATGCCCTTCGGGCTCAAGAATGCTGGAGCAACCTACCAACGTCTTATGAATAAAGTTTTCAAAACTCTTATTGGGCATAACATGGAGGTATATGTCGATGACATGTTGGTAAAAAGCCTCGAAAAGTCTCGACATATCTCCGACTTGGAGCAGTGCTTCCGTCTGCTGAGGCGTTATAACATGCGACTCAACCCCACCAAATGCGCCTTCGGAGTTGCTTCCGGAAAATTTTTGGGATTTATGGTAACCCATAGAGGAATTGAAGCCAATCCGGAAAAGATCCAAGCATTAAGAGATATGGTGCCTCCCAAGAACATCAAAGAAGTCCAAAGGTTGAACGGGAGAATTGCAGCATTGTCACGCTTCCTGGCGCGTTCAGGAGACAAATATCTCCCTTTCTTCAAAATACTCAGAGGTGCCCGCAACTCTGGTTTTCAGTGGACGGATGAATGCCAAGAAGCTTTCGAACAGCTACGAAAATATTTGGCCTCCCCGCCGTTACTTTCCAAACCAATAACAGGAGAAAAGTTGTATTTATACATAGCTGTTTCAGCCCAAGCCATCAGTTCTGTCTTAGTACGGGAAGAAAATGCTACACAACGCCCTGTTTATTATGTCAGTAAAATCCTATCTGAAATAGAGGGGCGTTATCCCTTAGCAGATAAAACAGCATTGGCGTTGGTTTATTCTGCCAGGAAACTACGTCCCTACTTCCAAGCCCACTCAATAGGAGTTTACACAAATCTGCCGCTGAAAAGTTTTCTGCAGAAACCGGAAGCATCGGGTAGGCTCGTCAAGTGGTCCGTAGAACTTGGCGAATTCGACATTCACTACTTGCCTAGACCCGATATAAAATCTCAAGCACTCGCAGATTTCGTGGTTGAATGCACCGTCCCAGCATATGATATCCAACCGGATACTTTGCCTTCTCCTCTGCACTGGACGTTGTATGTTGATGGGTCATCAGGAAGTTCTGGCGCAGGAGCTGGAATTCTGCTAATATCTCCACAGAAAATTACTCTTGAGTACGGGCTCCGACTCAAATTCCCAGCAACAAATAACACGGCGGAATATAAAGCTCTTATTGCTGGGCTAAAGCTAGCAATCGATTGTGAAGTACAGAATCTGATAATCCACACCGATTCACAATTAGTTGCATCTCAAATAGAGGGGGAATTCGAGATCCACAATTCACAACTAGCCGAATATTGCAAGATTGCAAAACTGCTTTTAACCCAAATAGGAGAATATCAGATCATACACATTCTTCGAGAGCAAAACGCGAGAGCATATGCTCTTTCAAAGTTGGCGGCATCAACGACAGGAGACATCTACAAGAGGAAGCATATTGAGGAAATCCACTTTCCTAGCATTCAAGGTCCATGGGTTATACAGTCAATCAACGAAACGAGAGAAGAGTCTTGGATCAATCCCATTTTGTCTTTCTTACAAAATGGGATACTGCCTGAAGAACCCATGGCTGCAACAAGACTTCGAAGACGAGCAGCGAATTTCACCATTATTGGTGATGAATTATACAAGCGCGCTTTCACCGGACCATATCTGAAGTGTCTCCCACCTTCAGAAGCTGATTACGCGCTTCGAGAAGTTCATTTCGGAGTATGTGGCGAGCACCTGGGAGGAAGAGCTTTGGCCTATAAAATCATGAGGCAGGGGTTCTATTGGCCTACAATGAAACAGGACGCACTGAAGTTTACACGAAAATGCGTGAACTGCCAGTTGCATTCCAACCTCACCCATACTCCAGCTCTTGAACTTGCATCTCTTCAAAGTCCCTGGCCTTTCGCACAGTGGGGAATCGACATAATGGGGCCCTTCCCTATAGCCACAGGACAACGAAAATTCATCATCCTGGCTGTAGACTATTTTACAAAATGGGTAGAAGCGGAACCCTTGGCAAAAATCACTGAAGCAAACGCCAAACAATTCTTATGGAAGAATATAGTTTGTCGCTTCGGTATTCCGGCGAAGGTCATCACCGATAATGGAACTCAATTTACTGGAAAAATCTTTACATCTTTTTGTAAAGACTTTCACATTCAGCTCGTCCACACAGCTGTTGCCCATCCTCAAACAAATGGGCAAACGGAAGTCACAAACCGAACAATTTTGAAAGGGCTGAAAACACGCCTAGGGAAGGCCGGGGGGCAATGGGTTGAAGAACTCCCAAATGTCTTATGGGCTTACCACACCACCGTCAGAACACCTACAGGAGAGACTCCGTTTAACCTCTGTTTCGGCACAGAAGCAGTCATACCAGTGGATATAGGGGTCCCGAGCAATAGAATTCAGACATTTGACTTCAGTAAGAATGAAGAAAAACTCAGGACTAATCTGGACCTCCTCCCCGAGGCAAGAGATATAGCCTCGCTTAAGACCGCTGCATACCATCAACGGATCGCTCGTCACTACAATCGAAGGATAAAACCTCGAACTATTTCCATTGGAGATTTAGTTCTGCGAAGCCTTGAAGCTGCTGGAAAAGGCCCTCAACGAAACAAGCTCTCCCCCCTATGGGAATGTCCATATTTGGTAGCAGCCATGATCAAGCCTGGAACCTTCAAGTTAAAGGATGCAAATGGAAAGACGCTTCCCCGAACTTGGAATGTGGACAACCTTCGCAAATACTATCAGTAGAAGATTGATGTCGCTGTTTGTTATGTGTAATGCCGTTTGTAACTCTCGTTTTGCTTTATAGCTATGCATTGTATTTTCTTTAAGGTTTTTGTACGTTGTTGTCGAAGAACACTTGTTTTTGTATCCCTATGTTTAATAGGGAATTATCGTGCTATTACAGTAATGTGATGTTTACTTTATCATTGCATCGTCTTTTCTATTCTGAGCTTCCTTCTATGATTCGAGAAACACACAACCTATGTTGTATCTCAATCAATAAGCGACTAATCCCAGGGGGATCCAGTCCGACCTCTTCCACACAGGTTAAAATCATCAAGCAAATGCTTTGATTAACAACCTCGGATAGGTCAGAGTATCCCAAAGCGGATATCTCTCACATTCATGCAGATTAGAAAGACTTCCTCAACACAGGAGTTAACGTATATAAAGAAGAAAATTGTCTTTTTTATATAAACCCACGAACATCAAGTACATCATCCAAAAATAGCAAAACGCGAACAGCGGCAACACACGAACAATCATCACAACAAAAACAAAAGCGACATAGAAAACATCAAAACAATCCTACAGAATCTCAAGGTCATCATCGTCGTCCTCTTCCAACACGAAGATCCTTTGCAAGTCACTCTCCAACTCTTCGCCACCAGAATCTGAAGAAGGATCACCAGAAGCTTGGCTTGGGGTCAACCCCTCAATGTCCCCTCCATTTCTGCGTTTCACGGCACGAACGCCTTTCATAAAACCTTTAATGAAACCATCATGCATGAGCTCCTCTTCTAAGGCCTTTACCTCTACGTCGTAAAAATAATCGCGGGCTTCCTGGACTTGATCCTCGATAAAAATCTTAAAGCCATAAGATCTTTTGAACTCCTCTACGGCCGAAGATGGTGATAATTGAGCTACCTTCTCCGACAATTTGTTCAGAAGTCTCTTATTCTCGGTCTCAAGAGCTTGTATATTTTTTTGTTGTTGGTTGCTTGTTGCATCTGCCTCCACTAACTGTATATGCAAACGATCCATCCGCTCATTCTGAGAAGAAGATGAAGCAATCTTGTTCGCCAATTCTGCTCTACATCCATCAAGCTGACTCTCCATAGATTCCATCGCTTTCACCCTGCCGCCGTATTTCTTCTTATATTCTCCCTGGAGGTATTTGACCTTCACAAACTCATCGTTCCAGACATCTAAGACTTTATTCGCCTCGAGGAACTGCGCAAGAAGAAGATAATGAAAAGTATATCCTCGAAATAATGCCAAAAATAATAGAAACGAAAAGAAGGACAACTTACCAAGTCTTCGAGCCGTCGGCGACCGATGCACCTATGTTTCAGCACATCCTCGGGGATGTATATTCTGGACGGAGAAAAACGAGGGGCCTTCCCGCCGGCCATAAAAACTTCGTCCGACTTCTTCTTTTTCGGCGTATGTGAATCCCCATCGCCCTCGGGTCGTCTGGACTGAGTTATCGGGACATCTGAGACTTTTGTGGATATCTTCAGTTTCTGTGCACCTGACCTCCCTGCGTGAGTGGATATTCCCACCTTAAATAAATATTCCTCGTCCAAGCACTTGCTAAGAGAACGCATCTCGTAACGAAGAGCTTCGGTAGTAGGAATCTTTAACATGCTCAACAGTTCATCCGCTCCTAAATGAAGAGGAGCGGGTAACTCCTTCAACGTTCCCCACTTCTCTTGGAGACCCCAATCGTTCTGCACGAAGAAGAAATCACTGATCCAATCTTTGGCTGGTTCCCGAGTGCGAACCTCCAACCACTTTGACCTAAAAGAAATTCGACCCTGTGCGTCGATATAAATACGCCCTATCAGGGATAAGCAATCCACAGATAACACCGCTCCATGTTCTCTAAAAAATGCAATCAGGCCCACCACCACCGACATGGCCCGATAGGAGAATTGAGACAAACTCAATCCACAAGCCACCAGAATGTCAACCAGTTCAGACGGCAGCGGGAATCGCAACCCCGCTTTCAAGCTAAACTCGTACACGGTCACATATCCTCGAGGAGGGTAGCAGGCGCGCTCAGATCTTGTTGGCACCTTCATCACGAAGTCGTTAGGAAAATGATATTTTTTCCTAAAAGAGATAAAGGAGTCTTCTGTAATAGTGGAAATCACGTCATCGGCTTTTCTCGTCTTAGAAGTCTTCTTCGAACCCTCTGGACATGCAGTTGGACGATCTTCCACGACTGAAACATCTTTAGTAGAAGTACGATCACCCATTTTTGCTTCGCAAGAATCCACCAGGAAGAAATCCCGTAGGTTTCTATCGCCAGTAAACCGGAGGGGGAGGAAGAAAATCCCGTAGGTTTCTATCGCCAGTAAACCGGGGGGGGGGGAAGGAAGGAAATCCCGTAGGTTTCTATCGCCAGTAAACCGGAGGGGGAGGAAGTGTAATATCTCGTTCCCTTACTGTTCCTCTCTGAATTGGATTTTCCTCCCAGAATCGGCCAGGACGATGTTGAGATCGTCCAGGCCGATCAGTGCATTCAAACAGCTGATTTCTGGAGCTATTTCTGGACAGGATCGTCCAGGACGATATTGAGATCGTCCAGGACGATCTGCACTGTTCACAATACCGTCCTGATCATCGCCCTGGGAATGGTCCAGGACGATCAGAAATTGGTCTGATCGTCCCGGGACGATTGGGCGATCGGCCAGGCCGATATGAGTATGATATAAGGAAATGAGCTCGTTTTGAGGAGAGAGAAGAGATTTTTATAAAATCAGAAATATCTGAGGAGAGAGAAAGAGAAAAGGAAAAAGAGAAAAGTTGATTTTCGGAGACCGCGGAGCGCTTTTCGTCCGACGCTGCTGTTGGGAAAAGTGAAGATCTCGTGGTAAGGACTCCGAACCCTGTTTCTGTTTTCAAAGATGTTGTGTTTTGACCGAGTTGGGATTTGTTTTGTGTTTTCGTAGTCGACTTTTCGACATAATTTTGATTTGACACAACTTCCACCGCACAACTTCTAGTATGTTATAGATATGATTATTGTACACGATTTGACTGTATTCTATGAAGATTTTACCGGTCGGAATTGATTCTACGTGATTTTAATCGAATAGAATAATATCAGGACCTGATTTGATTTGGATTCTATAGATCGATAGCCTTGTATTGATGTTATAGATATTCTATTGTAATTTGGAAAGATTTGGAAATTGTATCTTTTTGTAGGATTTTTGTGTAAATATGACCGACTACCGTTACGCTGCCCGATTTTCGTATGATTTCTAAATTGTCTGGAATTGATAGATTGAATTGATATGAATATGATTATTGATATGACTGCTTTAATATTGACTATTGAATTGTTTATTGATTGAATTGACTATTGATACTGATCGCAAGTGGAACCTGGTTGAACATTGGTTGGAGATTGATATTGATACCTGTACAGGATGGTGGGCCGACGGGCTTTCCTTTAAACATTGATTATTGATTATTGAAGGGAGACATAAGGAGTTTATTGATATGCCGACGGGCGAAAAGAGTGACGACTCTTATTGATTGAACCAATGTAAAATGATATCTACAACAGCAATATGGATTCTACAACAACAACATAGCCAGTAGATTGTACTTGTTCAGTATATAGTATTGAATTGCATGTTTACTGTATTGATTTATGGATTTATTGCTTTATCGACTTCTGCTTTATTGAGTTTGATCGGATTTACTGTATCGTACGGATTCTATTGATTTCATCGATTGACTACTGAGCATTGATATGGACATTGATAGCTATAGATACTGTATTGATAGCATGGACATGGACATCGTATAGATTCATTGATATGACTGCCTAGATTTTATAGATTCGTCATCGCTACTGTTTCTGCACTGTATTGACTGCTTTATAGATTCATTGTTTCGTATTGCTTTTCTTGATTGATTTCATTGATTAGATTGTATTGATTCGACTGCATCGATTTGATTGACGAGTATTGATTGATTGAGTTGATTTATCGATTGGATTTCCGCTGCATTGACTCATTGACCATTGACTGATATGGATTGAATAGATTGACATGCATATTGATAGCATTGCCGTGCTTTGATTTCAGTTATAGGTAATAGGTGACCTGCTGGGCTTTGTAAAGCTCATTATATGTGGTTGATATTTTCAGGTCAGGGCTCGGGAGCAGGAGATAGGAGTTGATTCAGATCGACAGGTTTTAGTTCTTTTGATCGATAGATGATTCTTTTGTACTCAGGACATGATAGATTTCTCTACTTGCATTGATAGTGTAGTTCCTGAGTATTGTACATGATGTTTTGATATATGAATCGACTTGAATATTGATGTTTTAAATTTTATAGATGTTTGATAGATTACTTAATGATGATTTTAGATAACTCTGATAAATTGTTGCGAAATTGATCGACATTCTTTCCAAGTTAGATCTCGGGGCATTACAAGTTGGTATCAGAGCAGTGTTATTGGAAGAATGGATTGTTACCAGAGTTGTAGGTTTGGATTGAGCGATTGGGTAGATTGGGTAGCTTTAAGAGCTTCATTGGCATACATCGTTGCAT
Organism: Dendrobium huoshanense; assembly: GCA_016618105.1. Classification (NCBI taxonomy): domain Eukaryota; kingdom Viridiplantae; phylum Streptophyta; class Magnoliopsida; order Asparagales; family Orchidaceae; genus Dendrobium; species Dendrobium huoshanense. The sequence goes on from CM028344.1 coordinate 40,159,511, forward strand.
GTGTGTATCATTTATTTTGGATTGTGCAGGTGAAAAGATATGGATCCTCCAGCAGAATCTAGTGTACCAAATGAGCAACACAGCGCAGCTCCAGTACCTTCAGAGAGTATGATGCAGTTAGCTACTGCGATTGCACATGTTATGGGGGATGCTCAGAGCAAGATGAGTGGGAGCAAGGAAGAAGAGGTAGACAGACACTTGCAGATGTTTCACAAGCTGAAGCCTCTGTTGTTCAAAGGGGCTGTAGGACCACAGGCTGCTGAGGATTGGATCATGAGGGTGGAAAAGATTTTTGACAGCATGCAGTGTCCGGGGAATAGAAAAGTACCATTGGCAGTATTCATGTTGGAGAGTGAGGCAGAGAGATGGTGGATTGGACAGCAGAGAGAGAAATTTCAGGGGAAGACCAATGCTGAGATCACCTGGGATGAGTTCACTGCAGTATTCAGGATGTGGTTTGTACCACCGTCAGCTCAGCGACAGATGTAGGAAGCTTTCATGAGATTGGAGCAAGGCCGCAAGTCAGTGATGCAGTACGAGGCCGAGTTTACTGCACTTGCGAGGTACGCTGCTCACTTGATTCCTACTCCTGAAGACAAGTGTTATAGATTCCTGCACGGATTGAACAGAGAGCTGAGGCAACCACTAGTACCTTTCCGGATCCATGAGTTTTCTGAGCTAGTGGAGCGGGCCCGATTGATAGAGATTGAGCTGGCGATACCGATATCGAGGTACGAGGATACCAGGAGGAGGAGAGATGAGGTACGACGAGATGATTCCAGAGATAGAGAGAAGAGAAGCAGGTATGAGGGTTCGAAGGGATCTGCATCGGGATTTGCGTCACGATCAGCATCGATAGTATCATCTGGTGGTTCTGGCACGTGCATTCACTGTGGTAGACGACATGCAGGTCAGTGCTACCTATTGACGGGACAGTGTTTTCACTGTGGACAGCAAGGACACATAGCAGCAGATTGTCCTCAGAAAGGACTGGGTGGAAAGACTGATTCTGGCACGGGTACAGGACAGCAGAGGACTGTTGGCTCGAGGGCCTACAGTGAGAGATCAGGGAACAGGATTGATGATAAGACTGTCAGAGATCAGAGGGAGACAGTTGCGCCACGACCTCCAGTGGTGCCACGCATCTACAGTCTACAGAGTTTACAGCATCAGGATCAGCAACGACCAGAAGATTCTACTGGTAAAATTGATTTGACTAACCGATTGATATTGACATATGAACATTGCATATTGACATTTGATCGATTGCATTGTGTGTTATGTATGGATTTCGACGAGTTTTGATTTGGATTTGGATTTCGATCGAATCGTTTTGCATTGTTTGTTTTTGCTTCGTACCTGTAGGGAAATGTCGGGACGACATTTTTCTAAGGTGGGGAGATTATAATATCTCGTTCCCTTACTATTCCTCTCTGAATTGGATTTTCCTCCCAGAATCGGCCAGGACGATGTTGAGATCGTCCAGGCCGATCAGTGCATTCAAACAGCTGATTTCTGGAGCTATTTCTGGACAGGATCGTCCAGGACGATATTGAGATCGTCCAGGACGATCTGCACTGTTCACAATACCGTCCTGATCATCGCCCTGGGAATGGTCCAGGACGATCAGAAATTGGTCTGATCGTCCCGGGACGATTGGGCGATCGGCCAGGCCGATATGAGTATGATATAAGGAAATGAGCTCGTTTTGAGGAGAGAGAAGAGATTTTTATAAAATCAGAAATATCTGAGGAGAGAAAGAGAAAAGGAAAAAGAGAAAAGTTGATTTTCGGAGACCGCAGAGCGCTTTTCGTCCGACGCAGCTGTTGGGAAAAGTGAAGATCTCGTGGTAAGGACTCCGAACCCTGTTTCTGTTTTCAAAGATGTTGTGTTTTGACCGAGTTGGGATTTGTTTTGTGTTTTCGTAGTCGACCTTTCAACATGATTTTGATTTGACACAACTTCCACCGCACAACTTCTAGTATGTTATAGATATGATTATTGTACACGATTTGACTGTATTCTATGAAGATTTTACCGGTCGGAATTGATTCTACGTGATTTTAATCGAATAGAATAATATCAGGACCTGATTTGATTTGGATTCTATAGATCGATAGCCTTGTATTGATGTTATAGATATTCTATTGTAATTTGAAAAGATTTGGAAATTGTATCTTTTTGCAGGATTTTTGTGTAAATTTGACCGACTACCGTTACGCTGCCCGATTTTCGTATGATTTCTGAATTGTCTGGAATTGATAGATTGAATTGATATGAATATGATTATTGATATGACTGTTTTAATATTGACTATTGAATTGTTTATTGATTGAATTGACTATTGATACTGATCGCAAGTGGAACCTGGTTGAACATTGGTTGGAGATTGATATTGATACCTGTACATGATGGTGGGCCGACGGGCTTTCCTTTAAACATTGATTATTGATTATTGAAGGGAGACATAAGGAGTTTATTGATATGCCGACGGACGAAAAGAGTGACGACTCTTATTGATTGAACCAATGTAAAATGATATCTACAACAGCAATATGGATTCTACAACAGCAACATAGCCAGTAGATTGTACTTGTTCAGTATATAGTATTGAATTGCATGTTTACTGTATTGATTTATGGATTTATTGCTTTATCGACTTCTGCTTTATTGAGTTTGATCGGATTTACTGTATCGTACGGATTCTATTGATTTCATCGATTGACTACTGAGCATTGATATGGACATTGATAGCTATAGATACTGTATTGATATCATGGACATGGACATCGTATAGATTCATTGATATGACTGCCTAGATTTTATAGATTCGCCATCGCTACTGTTTCTGCACTGTATTGACTGCTTTATAGATTCATTGTTTCGTATTGCTTTTCTCGATTGATTTCATTGATTAGATTGTATTGATTCGACTGCATCAATTTGATTGACGAGTATTGATTGATTGAGTTGATTTATCGATTGGATTTCCGCTGCATTGACTCATTGACCATTGACTGATATGGATTGAATAGATTGACATGCATATTGATAGCATTGCCGTGCTTTGATTTCAGTTATAGGTAATAGGTGACCTGCTGGGCTTTGTAAAGCTCATTATATGTGGTTGATATTTTCAGGTCAGGGCTCGGGAGCAGGAGATAGGAGTTGATTCAGATCGACAGGTTTTAGTTCTTTTGATCGATAGATGATTCTTTTGTACTCAGGACAGGATAGATTTCTCTACTTGCATTGATAGTGTAGTTCCTGAGTATTGTACATGTTGTTTTGAGATATGAATCGACTGATATATTGATGTTTTAAATTTTATAGATGTTTGATAGATTGCTTAATGATGATTTTAGATAACTCTGGTAAATTGTTTGGCTATTGATTGACATTCTTTCCAAGTTAGATCTCGGGGCATTACATTTCTAACCTCCATCGCCTACCGACTACTCTTCTTCCTACATTCGTCGCCAAATAACGGTCTTTCTGGCCTCCATCGTCTACCGATTAAGGTCCTTTATCTGATAACTATCTTTCTGATCTAAATCGTGTGATGCCCCAAAATTTAAATATGAAGAATTATTCATTTATCCTTTAAATAAATAATAACCAGAGCTAACTAATATCATCTATCAATAATAAACAAAAATAGATTCTATAATTTAAAACATCAATGTACACATCTGTATTCATTCCCAAAATATTATATACACTACTCAGAATCTAAACAAAAAGAAATAAAACATGAAGAGTTTTGATCACCCTCACACTCCTGCTCCTCTGTCCTAATTAACCTGAAATCATTTCATCACATATAATGAGCTTAAAAAGGCCAACGGATCATCAAAGCCTATAACTGAATTTAAAGCACGATAAATAAGAAATATGTATGTCAACAGTTAAACTATGGCTGTTACATTCATATGATCATTGAATCAGTATAGAAACGATTAAATTCACACATAATAGTAGAATCTATAAATAGTAAAATATTACATTACAGAAGTCAGTAAAGCAGTAAACCGCTATGAGTATCAAATCTATAAAGCAATCATCATATCTATAATACCAATCATTAAAAAAATCAGATAAAATATCAAATCAAAATATCATTAAAGAATATCAAATCAAATCAATGTAATAAAATCATATATGAATATACACATGCTATACAGACGATCCATATTACATGCTCATTATATCACATGCATAGTATCAGTACAGTGAATCCCGTAGGTTTCTATCGCCAGTAAACCGGAGGGGGAGAAAGAAAATCTCGTAGGTTTCTATCGCCAGTAAACCGGAGGGCGAGGAAGGAAATCCCGTAGGTTTCTATCGCCAGTAAACCGGGGGGAGAAAGAAGGAGGAGTTGCAAGATTTCTAAAGGCCTCAAGGGCCTATTTATAGGTTTTTGAGAGAATGAGGGGAAGTTACAATCATTTTAAATTTTTTTCTATTTTTAGAAATTTTTCTGAATTTTTTCGGATTTTTTGGGATTTTTTTTGGAATTTTTTGACCAAAAAATAGCAAAAAAAACTCTTATTTTCGGTTGGTGGGACCCACCTAAGTCGGTGCATTGAACCGACCACGCGAAAAGGCGCGACCAGCGCGGCAATCCGCGGCCACAGCGCGCGGATTGCGGCTAGCCGCACGCTGCCAGCGGCCGGCAACTGCCGGCGGCATTCCACGCGCGGCAGCCACGCGCGGCAGGCGCGGGTGCAGCTAGCCCGGGCGCGGCTAGCCCGGGCGCGGGCGCGGGCGCGCGGTTCGCCCGCAGGCGCGCGGGCGCGCGGTTCGCCCGCAGACGCGCGGTTCGCCCGCAGACGCGCGGTTCGCCCGCAGGTGAGCGGGCGCGCGGTTCCTCGCCGGCGACGCGGCGGCCGGCCGGCCGGTCCGGCCAGTTCGGCCGCCCGGTCCTTTCCGGGCCCAAATTTCGCCCCGGGAAGACCAAATCGGACGTTTTTGGGGTCCCCGGACACGTTTTTCGACGTTCCGGACTCAATTTTGACATTTTCGGAGCAGTTCGGGGCTTCTACAATCCAGATCAATCCTGGGTCACTCAGAAATTTTTTTCGAAATTTATGACACATATTTTCGGACCTCTGAAGCTACGACGTTTGAAAATAGGGGGGCAACTGATACGGCATCGCAAAATCATCTTGATCGGGCACGAATCTCGAGGCAAAACCTAGTTGGAAACTTCAGAAATTAATTTCGGGAGCATATGAACTCCGATTTCAGCGAACTTACAGTCAAGCTGAGCGTCTCGGAAATACAAACCCAACGACACCAAGATCAACCCAATCCGAGCCCAAATGAGTCCGAATCAAAGGTTCGAAGCGCTGTTGGAAGGTTCAAACCACAATTTGAGTTACCAAACGGTCTCCGATTTTGACGAGCTTATGCTCGAATCGAACGGCTCGACGAAACGAATCTAACGAGCCCAAGATCATCAAATTCCGAAATCATTAAGGCCTTCAAATGTCCAACGAACGGTGCATGATCGAAGGATTCGATATCGGCCGTCCATTCGGATCACTCCCAATTCGCCCTTGATCTCACGCCTATTTACGGGCTGTGCCACTCCAGAAAAACTATAAATAGAGCCCTCATTCTACACCAAGGGACTCAAGTGAAGAGAGAGAAGAAGAAGAGAAGGAGAAGGAGAAAGGGGAATAGGAGATTCCTCACCTCCTCGACCACCGCCGCCGGAGTTTTTCCTGCCGCCTGAAGACGCCGGAGCTCTGCCGGATTTTCAGAAAACGCGGAGAATTCGCAGGATTTTGTGAAGTTCGTGGAAGAAACAAGTTGTATTTGGATTATCCCGGCTTGTGGGACGAAATCCGCAATTTGTAATCAACAAAAACACTAGTGAAAATTTGCAACTGGGCGAGGCCCCGTGGTTTTTCCCATTTTTGGGTTTTCCACGTAAAAACTCTCGGTGTTCACTCTATTTTCCTGTTTGTGTGTTAAACTTACGTGCAACGCTCGGACGCAAATTCATAAAACTCTACCGCCGCGTATTTTCTAACACGCAACAAAAATATTATTCAAGTTTGTTTGTTTAGCTAATTAAACTATCACAAACGAGCTTTAATCGAACCGAACAACGAGTAGCTCGTCGAACGTTTGGTTCGCTTGTAGCCCTATGTATTAATATACAAATCTCATAAAGCTCTGAGATTGTTATTAGATTAATATCAAATTTAAATAATAAATTTTATTATTAGTTCTATTCTTGAGATCACATCAAACCTATAATATTTGTTTGATACATTATTCCAATTTATAAAATACATTAGATGATTCTTTTTATTTGTAAATTTTTAAAGAAAATTTTTCTTTTCGCAAAAAGCCAAATTATAGCTAGGAAGATTTCTTTTTATAAATTTTATTATTATTTTATTTTTCAATCACATCTGAATTAAACTTTTCTCAAGTTCAAACGGCTTTTTTATTTTTTTAAGAAATAGTGAGAAAGCGTCCCAACCGAAGCCTTAGGTTCCGTTTGGGACAGTTTTTTTTTGTCTGCTTACTAAAACAACTTTCTAGTGCAAAAATTTCTTAAATTAGAAGTCTTTGTACTAAAAAGCTGTTTTAGAAAGTAATAAGAAAGCTGTCCCAAAAGAGAGATGTACGGATGTCAGACGGTCTGAAGACTAACCATAATACGCCACATCATCAGGTACACAGTGGTACTGAGCACCGGTGCTAAGCAAAAAAGTGATGTTGCATGTTCTGATTAGTCTCCGGACACCGTCTAACATCCGCATAGAATAATTTTCCCCAAAAGAAGCCTTAGTTTAAAGTTTAGGCTATTAATGGGATAATCTTGAGTTCGAAGTTTACATATATGATGTATGTGAGCTTGTATTTAATTTGCTGAAAAGTAAAAAAATAAAAAAACTATATTACCTCATTATAAACTAAAGAAATAAACATTAACAGTAAAATATAAATAAAAAAAAAGATCTTATATAACTACATCAGATCAAATTATTATATATTAAATCACAATGTCAACCCTTCAAAAATATTTTTATTTCATATACTATATTCGCTTGCATTTGTTTCTGGATATCGGAGACCAAGAAAGAGGTCCACTGACAGCTTCTTGACGCCTAGCAGAACAGACGAACGCATTCCTCAACTAGGGGCTCTTCACGTGTCTGCTCGAAGAGCTCGTGATAACCTCTCCTTGTATTCATAAAGATTGAACTAATCTTGATGTAGATCTAATGGACATCGAGTTCATTCCAGCGTAAGCATTTCATCTCTTACACAGGACTCAGCATCCCTTACAACAGCGATCTTGTTAAATTATTTAGGGTTTCTGTTTTTTATTGCAGGAGAGAGAGAGAGAGAGAGAGAGAGAGAGAGAGAGAGTGAGAGAGAGAGAGTCACGGGTGTAAAGAAAAGCAGCCCGTGATTGTCAATGCTGAACGTTAGTATTTTTCCCATCGCAGCTTTTGGACAACGTCGAGCACTTTGAGATCGAGTTGTAACTAATGGAGACAAGAAGGTGCTTGTTTTATGCTAGTAGAGGCCTAGAGGGTATTGAATAGTATAAAGTTTCGTTTGGGAAAGCTGTTTTAGAAAGCTGTCCCAAACGAAGCAAATGCGATCAAACTGCACAAATTAAGTTGTTTTTAAGTAGAATAATATTGATTATTTATATAAAAATTAATATGATTTGTTTTCTTTTTTAATTAGTGAAATGATATTAGAAATAATGGTGTTATATGGTGTTTGACGTCTTGGATGAGAAAAATAAAAGATTATGTTATGCTTTCTTTGGGTTTGGAACGGCTCTTACTGTTTCTTAAATCAGCTCTTTAGTAGAAAAATAATAATTTTTGTACTAAAAAGTTATTTTAAGAAGCAGTAAGACAACGGACGTCCCATACGAAGTCTTAGATGACTGACCGTTAGTATAAAGTTTATCGAAAAATTATTACATTGGTCTTTTAGTAAATTAACTAAATATTAGACTTTTTATATTATGGGTATGATTTTTTTTTTAATTAATATGTAGTATATGTCAGTAGGTCTTTTAGTTGTTGTGTGGGATATCTCATGAAAGAGAGAATTGCTTATTTTTAGGTGTTTATGGGGTTTGTGAAGCTTGTTATAACGACAAGTTTAATTAGGCGTCACAGACATTTGGTAACAGCTAATTCATGACATAATTGTTTTTGGCTCATCATTTAGTAGTTTTAGAATGGCATTGAATTTTTTAGGTCTAGAATGATTGATGTTAAAAAATGAAGATGTTTTCATGCACAACTATGGATTGCTCTCTCTCTCTCTCTCTCTCTCTCTCTCTCTCTCTCTCTCTCTCTCTCTCTCTCTCTCTCTCTCTCTCTCTCTCTCTCTCTCTCTCTCTCTCTCTCTCTCTCTCTCTCTCTCTCTCTCTATATATATATATATATATATACACACACACACATATATTGTATGTTAGAAATTCAGGTAACAGAGAGAATTAATATTTTAGTTTTGTACGAAGATATAACATACTCCTATATAGATAAGTGAAGGTAGGAAACACAATAGGTTATTATATGTGAAAAAGTTGGTATTAGGAAAAAAATATGACTTGAAGTTGTTATATTTGGTAAGCAAGGGCGGATCCAGCTTCTTTTTTTAGGGTGAACAAAAAAAAAATTTGGTAGGGGATGGGCAAATACACTTAGGATTGATAAAATTAGGGTACAAAATTTTTTGAGAGGGGGCAAAATATCCAAAATATTTCAAAATATCTTCTCTAAAATATACAAAAAAAAAAAGGGTGGGCATTTGCCTCCCCCCATCATTACTATGGGGATCCGCCCATGTTGGTAAGCATTGGTTTTAGAGAGTTTACTGTCTCCCAAATTGGAGAAAGTGGGATTATAAGAGTATGAGTTGCTAGCTTGACCTTCTATGAAAGTGATGTAGAATGTTGAAGAGGCGGTAATGGATGGGAGGTGTTCAGATGGTTATGTTGTGGCTGAATGATGCTAATTAGGCATTATCCCAATGGCATTAGTTGGATGGTGATGGTGGTTAGGTAATGACAATCTGATGGTAATAGTTAGCGGCGGCGATCTATCGAGAATGATTACATGATGGTGTTTGATGGATGTGCTCTAATGGTGGTGGTAAGACAATAGAGGCCGAGTAGTGGTGGTCAATTGGTGGTTGAGCGGCAGCGGTTTGAAGGAGATAGAGATGAAATTTTGATGGTCGTTGAGGGCTAGTGATTCAATAACGGAGGTTGGTTTGTGGTAGTGTAAGGGAAATAATTTGACAAAGGTGGTTCGATAATGAACGATAGGCGATGGTGGTAGTTGGGTAGTGGCCTTCTTATGGTGGGGATTCAATAGTGGTGTTATAATAGAGGTGGTTATGCGTTGATTGTCTAACAATAATGATCTGATGTAGTGGTCCAAAGATGGAGGTCAGGCAAGTCGGTCTAACAATGAGGGTTAGGTGACAGTGGTCTAATTGTGGTGTTTTGCTGTCTTCCAACGATGAAGGACAAGTGTCATCAGTCCAACAGGACAAAGTTTGCTTGACAACATGGTTCAGTGGTGGTGGTTCAACAATAGAGGTCTGTTGGTGGTAGTTAGGTGAAGCAAGTTTAGCGATGTAGATAGAGCAATGACAATCCAATGGTGTTGATATAGTGGTTGGGTCCGATGGTGGTGGTTAGAGACATTAATTTGATGGAGAACTAATGATCGAGTTAAAGTGACGGTGGTCAGGCAGAGCTCTAGAATTCTTGAAGCCTTTGAGCTCTCTCCAATTCCAACAAAGAACCTATTGATATAAATCCTAAATAATACTCTCTCACTAAACAATAATCAGCCCGCACACTTCAATACTTCATATAATGTTCTCTAGCAATAGTGTGACCCACCATATGAAAGCGGCGTACCATAAACTCAGCTAATAATCTCTCTTCGAATTAGGCTAGCACTGTCACGAGATACAGTGGAGGAATGGAATTTTCTTTTATTATTTTTAGTTGGATTTCATCATCATCATCATCCATTCGTTCGATTGTCCTTCATCGCCCCCACCAAAAGAAATCATGGAACCCCCTCCCTCCCCTCCCTTCTCCTCCTCCTCCTCCATTGTCATGGCCAACCAACCTCCCGAACAACTCTCTCAAACACCACCACCGACACATGAAACCTGCGAGCTCCAAGCTTGCTCCATTTACTACTCCAAGCCCCCCGCAGCCTTCCGCCGCCTACTCCATCCATTTCCTCCGCCGCCAACCCACATTCTCCGGGATATCTCCCTGACCGTCCGCTCTGGCGAACTCCTCGCCGTCGTGGGCCCCAGCGGCGCCGGAAAGTCAACTCTGCTGGACATCCTAGCGGCCCGCACTGCCCCCACCTCCGGCCACCTCCTCTTCAACTCCTCCCCTCTGCACCCTACCTCTTTCCGCCGTCTCTCCGCCCACCTCCCCCAACACGACCACCCTCTCCCGTTCCTCACCGTCTCCGAAACCTTCCACTTCTCCGCCCGTCTCCTACTTCCTCCTCCCACCGCCGCGGAAGCAGCCTCGTCGCTCCTGAACAACCTCCGGCTTTCCCACGTCTCCCATTCCCTCCTCCCCGGCTCCCTCTCCGGCGGCGAACTCCGCCGCGTATCGCTAGGCCTCAACCTCCTCCGCAACCCCTCCGTCCTCATCCTCGACGAACCCACCTCCGGCCTCGATAGCGCCTCAGCCCTCCTCGTTATCAGCTCCCTCCGCCGTGCCGCCGCCACCAACCGCCGCCCCGCCATCGTTCTCTCCATCCACCAACCCTCATCACAACTCCTCTCCTCGTTCGATTCCTTCCTCCTCCTCTCGTGCGGCACCGTCCTCCACCACGGCAACCTCTCCTCTCTCTCCTCCTTCCTCTCCTCCTTCGGCTTTCCTCTTCCCGAACACCTCAATCCCCTCGAACTCGCTCTCGAAGTCCTCCCTTCTCTTCCCACCCCCTCCCCGCCTCCGCCACCTCCCCGCCGCGTCCCCACCGCCGGAAAACTCATCCCCATCCCTTACCCAAGCCCTCAATCCCGCGAAATCGACGTCCTGCACCTCCGCTTCTGGAAAGTAATCTACCGCTCAAAACAGCTTCTTTTAACCAACACCCTCGAAGCTCTCCTCGTCGGCTTCCTCCTCGGCACCATCTACATCGGCGTTAACTACGACGAACAAGGAATGAAGAAACGGCTCGGCTTCTTCGCCTTCACACTAACATTCCTTCTCTCCACCACCACTGAAACCCTCCCCATCTTCGTTTCAGAACGTTCCATTATCCTCCGCGAAGTTTCCGCCGGCGTTTACCGCCTCTCCTCCCACCTCATAGCTAACACTCTCGTCTTCCTCCCTTACCTCTTCGTCATCTCCGTTCTCTACGCCTGCAGCGTCTACTTCCTCGTCGGTCTCTGCTCCACCTGGACAGCCTTCGTTTTCTTCGTGCTGATAGTGTGGGCGGTCGTGTTAGCGGCAAACTCATTCGTCTTGTTTGTCAGCGCCGTTGCACCGGATTACATCGCCGGAACTTCGGTGGTGACGGTGGCGCTCGCCGGGTTTTTCCTGTTTTCCGGCTACTTTTTGAGGAAGGAGAGAATGCCGGAGTACTGGGTGTTCATGCATTACATGAGTCCCTACAGATACGCGCTTGACGCGATGCTGGAGAATGAGTACGGGTGCGAAGCGGAGCGGTGCTTTGAGTGGGAAGGGGAGCCGAGCGGAAGCAAGGAGAGAGAGTGTAAGGTGAGGGGAAGAGACGTGCTGAGAGAGAGGGGGTTGAGGGAGGAAGGGAAGTGGGTCGGGTTGCAGGTGCTTTTCGGGTTCTTCGTGTTTTATCGGGTGTTGTACTTGCTGGTGCTACTAAGACGGGCCGTCAGGTCTAAGAGATAGATGCTGAACTGAATATGTGGAGTTTTTTTTTTTTTTTTTTTTTGAAATTTTGAGAATGTTTATTATTTTGACTTTAAATCTGTATTTTCTTTAATATATTTATTTTTCAACCATTGAGATAATTAGATAATTATGGACTTCATTTCATTTTGTTTCTAATTATTGTTGATGAGGTTTAATTTTTTTTTAATGGAAGAAATAAATTATTATTTTTTAATATTTTGATATATTTTATATTAAAATAAGGCTAATTTTATTATATTAGTTTAGCTAAATGATTAGACTATAGTTAAATTATCTTATGTGTAGCATTGTATTTCTTCGTAGCTCTTTTTGTAGTCCTCAAAATTCTATAATAAGGGATGATGAATACTGTAATGTTTAAGGGATAAGCAATTTTTTCAGATAAAATTTTAAGGGATCTTTTGGATTAGTGAAATTTTTATTTTTTTGAGATCTCCAGTCTTTCTCAGCACTCACTTTCCACACCCTATTCTCGCCAACAGGTTCCACCGCTGTCTGGGTGGACATGCTAATAATTCTCGCCAATAGGTTCCTCCGCTGTCTGGGTGGACATGTTAATAAAGTCAGATATCATCCACAGTTAAATTTGGACTCAACAGATTGTGTAGGGGTGTCAATTCGGGTCAACGGGTCGGGTTCTGATCGAACCCGGAACTGACCAGTTATTACGTGCAGAGTTCGGACGTAACTTTATGCCCGAATTTCGCACAGAATAATTTCTCCACTTTGTGAGTTTACCTATCTAATTTCATTAGGCATATCATTGTAATTAAGAATGCTGGCTCATATAATTTATTTTTAATAGCTAAATTTAATTCAAAGATATAATGCCTAATGAAGTAAAAACACACAAATAAATAAATATTTAATTTCCTCTACAATTTTTTTTTACTAATTTTAGATACTGACACAGCTAAATACCTCAAATTAAAGATTAAATTAAATTATAAATACACATAAAATATTTGAAATCCCTTATTTTTTAAATGAAAATATATTATGTAATTCTATGATCTTCCTCTTATAAGAAGTTATATAAATAGTTTTTCAACATGAATTATAAGCTCTAATCATTTATTCTATCATTTTATGCAAAGAAGAGCCATTTTGGTTGGTTGGTTATTTGGATTATAGGTATTTATTTAATCTTTTTGGATTATTTGACTTAAAACCTATTTAATTTAAAAATAATTTTCAAATTAGATTAAATCAAACAAAAAATTTATTTCGATTAGTTCGGTTTATTTTGGATGAACTAAAATATGATTTAACTTTGATAAAGATGCATATACGACGTATGGTACGTCAGTCATTGAAAATATATGACACGAGTACGATCGACTTTGATATGACATTATAATTTATGAATAATGTATAAAAATTAATTAACAAATAATAAATAAATAAATAGTCAATATTATATTTATTCATCTATCTTATAATATAAAATAAATAAGCATAAATGAATTTTTTTTTCCTTTAAAGTATTTGTATTTACAACATTTTCCTCATAATAACATGAAGATGTCACAATGATCACCATGGAGTGTGGTGCATTTTTAACCTATTTGAATATTCTCAATATTATTATAACTTTAAGAAAAAAGAGTTTCAACCACAATAATTAATTTCAAATTTAAGAAATCATTAAAGATATAAAGCCTCATCTGAGTGATCCACTAAAAATTTCATATTACAACATCTCTAGTAATTTGTATGATTAAATGGAATTTGTTATAAGTGGTTTTATTTGGCTCAGTATTTTTACATACACTAATATTCTAACATTTCAAACTCTTTGCATGAGCTTTAGTCGGAATTAGGGGTGTCAATTATTGACACGACGCGAAACACGACCCGAAAAAATCCGGGTTCGGATCAACCTGAATCTGAAACGGGTCGGGTTCGGGTTCAACAAATCAACCCAATTTTAAAATCGGGTCGGGTTGACCCAGCAACTCGAAATTGACCCGAAAGTAACACGAAAACTCATATTTGACCCGAAAACCCGAGATTTTGACTCGAAAATCGAAGATTGACCCGATTTTGACCCGAAAACTAGCAATTTTTGGTCAACCATGGGTCATTCGTGTCGGGTCGGGTTCGGGTCCGAAAACCTGACCCATTTTTAAAAACAGCTTGGGTTCGGGTTGATCCGAATAGTGCCGGGTCAGTTTCGGGTTCGATCTGAACCCGACCCGTTGACCCGAATTGACACCCCTAGTCGGAATAGGGGTTATCAGATGTCATTGTGTGCATAAATCAAAAGGCATGGTGGATTGGAGACATTGGATGTCGGACGTTAGACCTGATTATCGAGTCACTTTGATCGTATCCAACACATGAAAGGTGTGTTAGACACGTGCAAGCCATATTTGCTACGTACCTCCTTATGAAGATGTGTCTTTGCTAAAATTTAATTTTGATATATGAAATAAATAATATCTATGTTGATTTTTTTTTTTCACTTGTCAATTCATAGACATTGTTATTTTATTATTAAAAATTAGAATAATTTATTTTTTACTTAATTTATTTTAGACACAATAACATGAAGTATTTATCCCACTGTGGGGTTGCTACGTGAATCTTTTTTCTCCATTGTGTCATATTAAGAGTCAAATTCTTATTTAAATCTAATAAAGAAAGATCATTTATAATATTTCTCTCTCTCTCTCTACAAAAATTAAATCCTTAATTCTATGACCTTGATAAAAAGGCCTCATTCTCATATCATAAAAGGCTGACACAAACTGGGCCGAAGCCTGCTTAAGCACAGTTGAATTAAAAGACACGTTGCAGCCCACTAAGGTTTTTAAATCCGATATAGATTTTGATAAAAATTAAAGTTTCCAGAAGCTGAGAAGCTTTCTGTTCAATTTTATTTTAATTTTATATAAAAAATTATTAATTAAATAATTTTTGTGCATCGTTATAAGAATAATAAAAAAATAGTTTTCATTGATTGATTTTTTATTTATTTAAGATAATAAATAATTGAAATGATTTTATTATTTATGCTATAAAATCATAATAAAATCATATAATGAACTAATAACATATATATATATAACATTAAATTATGAAGAGAGGCACATAAGTTAAAATAGTCTAAAGAATTTCATAAAATATTGGCCATAAAATATATATCATAAAATAATATATTATAATATAGTAGAATGAGAATGTCCTCGAATTTATACTGAGATTATTGTGACTTCTATAAGCCTTTGGTTCACAAGAGATTATTATGTGCGGTGTCCGAACGCGTTCGGAGGCTAATCTGAAGGCACCACGTCACCCAATGATGCATTCGGATTGGCCTTCGGACGCCTTTGGACACTACACGTAATAATTTTTCTTGGTTCACACGCGATTTGACATGTTTGGTCGCCCAACATTCACTATTGTCCATCATCTAACCCTCATCATCGACCAATGTCCGTCACCGTTGGATGCACATCATCATATGACACTTGTTGTCAACATCGAATCTTTATTAAAAACCTAACATCATAAACATTTTCCTCTATTATTGTACATATCGTTGCATATAGCAATAATGCTGATTAATTATTAATGGATGGTTTTAGCAAAACCATCTTATGGAGCTGAATGTTGAAAGCCTGAAGGCATATTTTGATGCTATATTGCATGTGCACTCATTCAAAGCCTTCACATGCTGATTTCTTCTATTTTATACATAGCATCATTGATAGCAATAATACTTAAACCTTTAAATTAAGTAGTCAATAAGTCTCTCAAAGTTCGTCGTTCGTGAACGCACATATTCGTCTTGATAAAAAGCTCGTATTCGACTTGTTAGTTGATTGAGCGAGCCGAACATAAACAAATACATTTAGCTCGGATTTTAAATGAGCCATACACGAGCACAAGCTTATAGAAGTTAATATTAGGAGTTAATATAGATAATTGAATTATCAGATAAATATAACTAAATTATTAAGAAATATAAATAATTTAATCATATTAAAAAATAATATATAATATTAAAATTAAATTCATTCATGATAAAAATAAAATGTATTAGAATATTTTGATATTATTTATTTCATTAAAAATGCTTTGCTTTAATACATTTTTTTAAAAATAGTAATAGAGATTCATAGTAGGAGAAGATTTTTTCTTCATATTTTAAATTTGAGAAATATATTTAAATTTATCTATTTTATATATGTTGAAATTATCTAATTTTGAAAATTTCAACAAATCAACTAACGCCACGTCTCGCTATTAATCAAATGATTAGAGAAACTCTTTAATGTAAGTTGACTTACCCCACTGGGCTTAACTAGGTTGGTGAGCGAGCTTGATCGGGAACCCCCAACCCACCTTCGATTCATCTCCCATACGATGTGACCCCTTCAGTGGAGAGAAAAGAAAGTGCGGGTCCGACACATGTCGGGTTGGTTTCTGTTAGATCAGCCGAGAGATTAGTTACATCGTCATGCACCTCCTAAGGAGGTGGCAACGGGCAAACACCCCCGTTCCCCCATTTATTATTAAAATATGTTTATATATATATATATATATTTTTTTAAGCAATATAGAGCCATAGGCTCTAATCTATCTCATCAAGTTGTCCTATTAAGTAACTCTACTTGTCTCTTAAATCCCCTTTATTTTATAATTTAGAATTAAAATATTTGTAAGAAATTGAAATGAGACAAAGAATTGGAATGTTAAAAGAGAAATTACAAACATATAGGTGTCGTAGTCTTAAAGAGAACAATGGAGGAATTTTGGATTTGCTATTAATATTTTGTTGACTTTAAAAAATAGTACAATTTAGGATGTTTAAGATTATAAAACTCAAAATTTTAATTATTAAATATTTTGTTGACTTTAAAAAATAGTACAATTTTGGATTTGCTATTAATTATTCAACATTTTTCTTGTTGACATTTTATTGAACTTATTGGGCAATTTCATACGAAAAGAATTTTTATAATGTAATTCATGAGAGAAATTATAAAGGGAAATATGACTTTATATGTCTCATAATATATGTGAATGAAAAATATTATGTTACTTGTCTTCGTGCAGAAATATGTTTGAAAGTTTATTTCATGCCAAACTATCTATAATGAATGATAATCTCTTATGCTTTGTTTGAAGCAGTTTTCTTACTGTTTCTTAAAGCAATTTTTTAGTATAAAAATTAAAATTTTTATACTAAAAAATTACTTTAGGAAGTAATAAACAAGCTGTCCCAAACAAAGCCTTAGTTTCATAGATTGCTTTTTGATGTTGAGGTATCAAAAATGGGTTTGAGATGTTTGAATTTGAATTATTTTGTAACCATATTCAAACCTAGTTCAAACCCATGTTCCTTACATAATTTGAACCCAAATTTGAAATTGGTTCAAAACTAGGTTTGAGAATGTTTGTACATCATTGACGAACCCCGTTCTCCTTCATACATCTTACTCCAATTAATGACTTTCCCAGCGAGCTCCCATCACGAACCTCTCTTTTCCTTCACTCATAATTAGGCTTGCCAACACCTTCTCCTAATAAGCTCCCATCACGAACACCTGTCTACTTCACATGATGATGGTCTCATTCACACTTTTGCCAAAAAAAAGCTCCCATTGAGGACACCTCCCTTCTTCGCATTTCGTTGGTCCAGTCAACCCCTTTCCCCAACGAGCCCTTGTCAAAAACATATATTCTTTCAAATACACGATTGATCCCATCCCATGTGGCCGCTTTCATCGAGTTCTTCCCTTGCAATCTCCCATCCAAGCTTCCCCTATAGTGAATAGTGATATGTTTGTCGCTTGGTTTGATTCTACGTTTGAATATTCTTCAAACCCGGTTCAAATTCAGTTTGAACTTGAGTTTGAAGTCTAGTTCAAATCAAGTTTAGTTTTTAGTTTGAATCTACTTACAAAGTTTAAATATGGTTCAAATTCGAACTTCCTCAAACCTTTTTCAAGTACTTTGAATTCAAAAATAAGTCTGCAAATATATGAAGTTATCCCTCATTGATAATAATTTAGTCTAAAGTGAACTTTTAAACATATTTCTCCAAGAAAATAAATAGTGAATATATTTATCCTAATTAGATATACCATAATACATATAAAATCAAAATTTTCAATATAAATCTTATTAGAAAATCTACTTCAAATGTGTAAAAGATGTATCAGTATTTGCTACTAATTTGATCAAAAGAGTAAACATTAATTTTTATCATTTTATTTTACTTACCAATATCAAATGACAATCAAGTAAAAAAGTTAATAAGACAAAGATTTTTTATGTTAATCCCACAAGAAAAAACAAATTTCAATTGAGCTACTTCTATTATAAAGTGAGTTATAGAATATCATCCTTCCCCAAAAAGAATGTATCAATACAATACATTAGAATGAGTTAAAGAGTTGTAAGTACATAGACATTTGCGTTGCAAAAAGTTGCTTGACATTATTGATATCGACAATGACAGCTTTTATGAAAAACTATAGTTGTTTGGCATATTTGGAGGTAGTGGAAATGTAAGCTATAGTTGTTTGACAAAGGGTGAGATTTATGACATATTTAGGGTTCATTTGAGATGGTTTTTTTACTGCTTCTTAAAGCAGCTTTCTAGTATTAAAATTAAATATATATATATGACTTGATCTCATGAATGTATTGGAGGTAAAGGATCAGAGTTTATATTATTGGATTTAAGAAAATATATTTGAGAATGTTTTGATTATAAATAGAGCTTAAGCAAGTGATGATTATATCCCACCAATTTTTTTTATAGACAAATTTTTTTAGAGAAATGTTTTGAATAATGTTGTAATTATAAGAGAAGAATTTCATATATGAGTACTAGATCAACATGCCCGCCTTGAATGAACAAATTAGAGATCTCTTAAATATATAATCATGGATTGACGATGCTTAGATAACTATGAAGTCAATCAACTGTCTTAATAAACTTTATTATTCTCTTAAACAGACTCCAGAGTTATGATTCCTTTAAGAAGAGACATCTTTCTAAATAACATGAATAATTAGCCACCAAATAGCTAGAAATTCTTAGTATTATATCACATCTATTGACAAGGTCAAGGTAGAGGTCATTCATAAAGACTCCAATGATTATGAGGATCCAAAGAACCTCAAAGTAGTTGATAAGACAAATGCTATAATTATATCATAAAAATATTTTGATATGGTGTCTAAATCTTATCTAAGAAAGTAATCGTCAATTATGTTAATCCGTATGTTAAATGCAATGTGTATTCTCAATGGATTGCATCTTGGTGCATCAGTAGATAAGGTATTCCTTCTCTATCTTTATTAACTTTTTAAATAAAGATTCTAAAAAATTACAATATTTAATCTCATGGTTTTGCTCCTTGTGGTAGAGATATAACTTTTATTTATCTTGAATCTTAATTAAATTCTTTATCGCAATCAACCATTTGAGGATAGGCTCCTCAAAGACTTTAATTATAAAAGTCAAATTATTGATGGTATTCTATGTGTAGATAAAGACAATATAACAATAAGAGAAATAAACAGAATGATTTAGATTAGTTCGATCTGTTGGTCTACATACATGGTACGATGAGCTAATATAATATGTTTACACTCTTAGAAGATTATAATATAAGATCTATATATGTTGTTAATACAATAAGTTCACGAGAAGTATTTATATGTTTGCATACGGGCGTCCTAGTGTATGAATATTGAAGGACACCCCTTTAAGAGATTCATCTACTATCATATGTTGTGGTATATATTTCTAAAAGAAGAATGTAAGATTAATTTAATAAAGTAGAAAATCTTACTTCAAAAACATTCATCTCTTGATGTTGAAAAATAATACATTGTTATAAAGTGTCAACATATGTCCAATTCATTTTTAGAGTATATCATATTCCTTCAATGAGTTGTAATGTTTTAAGAGTCTTAAATGCAATTAAAGATAATGTTATAGATTCTTTTGAGAGAATTTATCATGTTTTATATCACTCGAGTGACTTTAAACTCCCAAGATAATTTTTATGAAGAGTTCTTGAGAGCTTTCCTAAATGCTTTTGCTTTAGAGGTTGAAATATCTTATGATTAATGAATTTGACCTTCGCTTTTCATGCATATAATTGTGATGTATTTTTACACTTAACTGAATTTTAAAGAGTAAAATAGCCCTTTAAGGTGCCCCTTTGCATCGAGAAACTATTTTAAAAATATAATACTTAGATGTCATCATATTTATCCAAGAGTGAGATTAGTTGCCTTAAGTCTTGAGGCATCATTGAGATATGAAACACAAAAGCTTAATGGGGTGCAATCTTATGTTATCAAATTTTACTTATGTTTGTGAGTGTGAGGTTATATTGCTGTTGGAGTCATCCAAATATTGCTACGACTAAGGGGATGGAAGACTTGGCTTTGTCAATCCATGGTGGCTCCTTAAGGCTTATAAGAATACTAAGTTTCTTCTTAAGGCGAGCCTTGTTAGTGGCATGGATAAAAAAAATGAGACAAAAGAAATTTGGATTGACAAATGGAGCTTAGCTTGATGAGTAAATTAGGATTAGTTAAGGTTGATTGGGCTCAACAAAGGGAGTTAACTCCACATTAGATCTCAATTAAGACCAAATTAAATAAAAGAAATCACCTTGAGTAAAATAGGATCAAACAAAAGCAACAATGACCAACTTGGGCCAACCATAACAAGTAACTAAATCAAATTAACTTAAAACTATAAATATTCACTACCAAAAAATAGGACTATCACAACACAAATTTAGACATTTTAAGATGATTTTGACTGCACTAATTTTCTTGTAGTGGTTTTAAAACCGCCGCACGCATGCTGTGATTGCAATGCATTGCAATGACATTCCGCGGCGGTTTCTTGACCGTTGGAGAAGATATAATGAAGTGCTACTAATCGCAACGGTTTTAACCGCCACAACATCACATAATTGTAGCAGTCATAACCACTACTGTTAGCTAAAAAATGATTCACATAATTGTAGAGGATTAAACTGCCACAAATTTGTACTGTTGTGGCAGTTAAAACCGTCACAAAAGATCAGATTTTTTTTTAAAAAAAATCGAGTTCATAACATATAACTCATTCAATACGATATCGGCCCACATATTTTGGCTATTCATGATTGATCTTAATACCATAAGAGGTGACAAAATATCACAAAATGAATTAATAGCAATCACATTTATGCTTTTGTAATCACTACAAGAAAAAAAAAGGCTTGTGTAATCACTACAAGAAAACAATTGCTAATTATGCTTTTGTAATCACTACATGAAAAAAAAGAGAATAAATTAAGTCTGCGCCTAAAGTAATTCAGGGAGTTACACATAGCATAACATTTGATGAAATACTGCCTCATGCTTAAAAGCTCTAAATAGCATTCCAAATTAAGAACCAATTCAGCTTTTCAAAAACACCTTAGAAAATAATTAATCACTTAGATAAAAAAATCACCTGAAATCATGTATCCAGAGTTTTATTACCTTTTATGAACTATTAGTGCTATGAAAATAAACTAAGCTATTACAAAAGCAACACCTAAGAGAGAGGACATCCTAAGCAAAGTTATGTCAAAACAGAAAATTGCAATTTTTTTCCATTGTTTTAGCACAGCACTTCAAGTCAAACTTTTTAAGTAATTGATACGTCAAAAAGAGAAGAGCATTCATCATTCATATTTGATAATCTACAATATCAAAACTTTGAGCAATATTCCCAAAAAGTAGACTTTCATACCAAGATTCATTTTAAAACCGTTTATTACAAACATGATTTATCATCAAAACGTCATTCTCTTTCTCCAATAATATTATCTTTCAAAAGAAGTTTCATTGCCACCCTATCAATTATAAGAAAATTGTAAAATATTAGTATTCAAAGAACTAACATTAAAATTAGAATGCAAAATTTTACATACCATTTGTTAGCTTGCTTGAGGTGGATGATGCATTCGAAATTGTAGCATGAATTCCCTCATTTCAATACGTAATGAGTTGATCTTCTCTCTGAGATTTACTATTTGACTTAAATTGCTTCCACCGCTACTCCTTCCCTCGTTCGGGCTGTAAAAAAATTATGGTGTATGAGTGACATCAAACCCTTGGATTTTGTCTCTGCCTGGGTGTTCAGGCCCATAACCATAATGAACACCCTTTTGTTAGCCTCCACATTCTATGTGTAGATAAAGACACTATAACAATAAGAGAAATAAACAGAATGATTTAAATTAGTTTGATCTGTTGGTCTACATACATGGTACGGTGAGCTAATATAATATGTTTACACTCTTAGAAAATTCTAATATAAGAACTATATATGTTGTTAATACAATAAGTTCACGAGAAGTATTTATATGTTTGCGTAAGGGCGTCCTAGTGTATGAATAATGAAGCACATCCCTTTAAGAGATTCATCTACTATCATATCTTGTGGTATCTATTTCTAAAAGAAGAATGTAAGATTACTTGAATAAAATAGAAAATCTTACTTCAAAAACATTCATCAATTAATGTTGAAAAATAATACATTGTTATAAAGTTTCAACATATGTCCAATTCATTTTTAGAGTATATCATATTCCTTCAATGAGTTGTAATGTTTTAAGAGTCTTAAATGCAATTAAAGATAATGTTATAGATTCTTTTGAGAGGATATATCATGTTTTATATCACTCGAGTGACTTTAAACTCCCAAGATAATTTTTATGAAGAGTTCTTGAGAGCTTTCCTAAATGCTTTTGCTTTAGAGGTTGAAATATCTTATGATTAATGAATTTGACCTTCGCTTTTCATGCATATAATTGTGATGTATTTTTACACTTAACTGAATTTTAAAGAGTAAAATAGCCCTTTAAGGTGCCCCTTTGCATCGAGAAACTATTTTAAAAATATAATACTTAGATGACATCATATTTATCTAAGAGTTAGATTAGTTGCCATTGAGATATGAAACACAAAAGCTTAATGGGGTGCAATCTTATGTTATCAAATTTTACTTATGTTTGTGAGTGTGAGGTTATATTGCTGTTGGAGTCATCCAAATATTGCTACGACTAAGGGGATGGAAGACTTGGCTTTGTCAATCCATGGTGGCTCCTTAAGGCTTATAAGAATACTAAGTTTCTTCTTAAGGCGAGCCTTGTTAGTGGCATGGATAAAAAAAATGAGACAAAAGAAATTTGGATTGACAAATGGAGCTTAGCTTGATGAGTAAATTAGGATTAGTTAAGGTTGATTGGGCTCAACAAAGGGAGTTAACTCCACATTAGATCTCAATTAAGACCAAATTAAATAAAAGAAATCACCTTGAGTAAAATAGGATCAAACAAAAGCAACAATGACCAACTTGGGCCAACTATAACAAGTAACTAAATCAAATTAACTTAAAACTATAAATATTCACTACAAAAAAATAGGATTATCGCAACACAAAATTAGACCTTTCAGATGATTTTGACCGCACCAATTTTCTTGTAACGGTTTTAAAACCGCCGCACGCCTGCTGTGATTGCAATGCGCTGCAATGCATTCCGCGTAGGTTTCTTGACCGCTGGAGAAGACATAATGAAGTGCTAGTAATCACAACGGTTTTAACCACCACAACATCACATAATTGTAGCAGTCATAACCGTCACTGTTAGCTAATTAATTATTTACATAATTGTAGAGGATTAAACTTCCACAAATCTGTACTGTTGTGGCAGTTAAAACCGTCACAAAAGATCAGAATTTTTTTTAAAAAAAAATCGAGTTCTTAACATTTAACTCATTCAATACGATATCGGCCCACATATTTTGGCTATTCATGATTGATCTTAATACCATAAGAGGTGACAAAATATCACAAAATGAATTAATAGCAATCAAATTTATGCTTTTGTAATCACTACAAGAAAAAAAAGGCTTTTGTAATCACTACAAGAAAAAAACTGCTTATTTATGCTTTTGTAATCACTACATGAAAAAGAAGAGAATAAATTAAGTCTGCATCTAAAGTAATTCAGGGAGTTGCACGTAGCATAACATTTGATGAAATACTTCCTCATGCTTTAAAGCTCTAAATAGCATTCCAACTTAAGAACCAATTCAACTTTTCAAAAAACACCTTAGAAAATAATTAATCACTTAGATAAAAAATCACCTGAAATCATGTATCCAGAATTTGAATACCTTTTATGAACTATTAGAGCTATGAAAATAAACTAAGCTATTGCAAAAGCAATACATAAGAGAGAGGACATCCTAAGCAAATTTTTCTCAAAACAGAAATAAGCAATTTTTTTCCACTGTTTTGGCACAACACTTCAAATGAGACCTTTTAAGTCATTAATATGTCAAAAAGATAAGATAATATCAAAACTTTGAGCAACATTCCCAAAAAGTAGACTTTCATATCAAGATTCATTTTAAAACAATTTATCACAAACATGGTTATCTTCAAAACATCGTCATTCTCTTTATCCAACAACATCATCTTTTAAAAGAAGTTTCATTGCCGCCCTATCAATTATAAGAAGATTGTAAAATATTAGTATTCAAATAACCAACATTAGAATTAGAATGTGAAAATTTACATACCATTTGTGAGCTTTCTTAAGGTGGATGATGCATTTGAAATTGTTGCATGAATTCCCTCAGTTCAGTATGTAATGAGTTGATCTCCTCTTTGAGATTTACTATTTGATTGAAACTGCTTCCACCGCTACTCACGTCCTCGTTCGTGCTATGAGAAAAATATTGTGTAGGAGTGACACCAAACTCTTGGGTTCTGACTCTGCCTGGGTGTTCAAGCCCATAACCACTGAACACCCCTTTTGTTAGCCTCCACATTCACATCCTCTGGTGTCAGCCCATCCTTAGCCAAAAGCTCGCAAGCTTGTATCCATGTTATAATAAATATTGTTAACTTTTGTTTTAAAGAAACAAAAAATAATAATGAATTACGTATAAAAATATATATAGCTAGAGCGAAATTACCCATCTCCGTTTAGCATCACTACAGGAAAAATGGCCTATACCGGCGGTTTTGACCGGCGGTTTATAGCCCGTCGGTAATACCGACGGCTCCGCCGGCGGTTACGCCGTCGGACTCTAACGACGGCCAAATCGACGGCTTAGCTACGATACACCGTCGTTATTACCGACGGTCTCTAAACCGCCGGATATCAACGTGAACCGGCGGTTTTCCGGCGGTTTGAACCGCCGGTGATAAGTGATTTTGTTCCGGCGGTCTAGACCGCCGGAAAACCGCCGGTTAAAGCCCTAATACGAGCCCCCTCACCCCGCTCATTTCATTTTCCCTGTTTCCTTCTCTCTCTCGGTCGCTCGCTCTATCGGCTCCTCCGCTCGTCCGATCAGCCCCCGACGAAGGAACTTCGACCGCCGACCCCATTCCGACCGCCGCCGACCCCAGTCTGACCGCCGCCGTCCCCAGTCCGACCGCCGCCGACGAGTTTACTCCGACGCCCGACCGCCGACCGATTCCGACCCCAAACAAACCGATTTCTCTTTTAAGGTTATTTTTTATGGTTTTTCTTTGATTATTTGTTGATATTATCTTGTTAGTTAATGTTTTATACTTTAAAAATGTGAGAGAGAGAGAGTTATGGTGCATAGGTTTATGTGTGCTTGGATTAATGCTTATAATGTTTCTCAAAATCAATTTGGATTAATGCTTGGTTGTGATGCAATGGAAGTCATACATTTTTTGAGAGGTTTGATGGAGAAATATAATGAGAATAATGAGGTCCTATTGTGAAAATGTACACATATTTTTGTAGTTTAGATTGTATTTTAGTTTTATTAAAATCATTGTAATCTAGATTATTTTGAATATCGTATATACTCTGTAGATGAGCATTCTTTATGGTTTGAGATGATAGCTTGCTCTGGTGAAATAATAAATTACAAGAGTATTAGCAAGTAAATAAAAAAAGTAGGTTTAAATTTCTCATTTAGATCATGGGGCGTTACAATACACTTGTGTGGCTGATTTATAATCCTCTTTATGTGTAGGATAAATGAGTTGAGTTTTACTTGGTGTTATTGGTCGAATCTCAAATAAATTTGGAGTTCATGTCGCTCACTTAAGAATAACTATTATTTACTATGTTTATGAGTTAAATATACCCTTCTATCGTAGAGATGTAATTCATATTACCTTTATTAAGTAATTAGATATTTGGTAGGATTTTGAGTCTTCGTTGTTATTCAGCTATTTATTTATGCTGCTTGTATATCTCTTTTATTGATCATAAGAAAATATCACATAGTGTAGGCACTTTTGCCTTGTTATGTTGTATAATTCTTGTGCTTTGGAAAAACCTATTTCCTTGGGCGTTATATATATTTAATATAATATTTATTTCTTTCAAAATTCATATTTTATTATGAGAAGAACACTATTAATATAGATTTTAATATGAATGAGAATAAGGAGGACCAAGTCAACCAGGGTTGACCACCTTGCCCCTTTAGGCCCCAAGTCAAATAAATGCAACATATGGATACGCTTTTGTTCTTTTAGAGCATGATTAAGTCATTTAAAGCATAAAAATCTATTTCGATGTATAACAGATTGTTTATGCCTCCAACATGTAGGGTACGTTTACTTCAACGTGCAAATGACTATCCAAGAAGAGAGATATTGGATGTATAATAGATTGTTGCCGGGTCGAAAAGGATTGACAGTTGAATTTATACAGGGAGTTGAAACTTTCATTCAAGTTGCATCTCAACTGCCTTCCTTTCAGCTTGATAAAATGTTTAGATGTCCGTGTTCGAAGCATAAAAATCTAGCATTCCTAAAGCTCGATGATGTGAAACTTGATTTATATCGTAGGGGATTTCTTCCAAACTATTGGATTTGGACATCACATGGCGAGTACGAGCCACATAGAGATGCTCATGCTGGTTCATCTACAGCTTATGAAACATTTGATGAAGATCAAATGAGTAGACCCTATGAAGACCTTATTTTTGATGTAGCAGGTCATAATTTAAGGTCTAAAGTGGAAGAGCCACCAAATACAGAGACACAAAAATTCTTTGAGTTATTACATTCAGCTCAAAAGCCAATTTGGGAAGGTTGCAGTACGCATTCGGAATTATCCATTGCAGTGAGGATGCTAAGTATTAAAACTGAGTATAATATTCCCCGTGAGTGTTTTAATGACGTTATTGGTCTTATGAAGGAAACTAATCCGGCTGACAATATAATTCCCTCAGACTTGTACCGAACAAAGAAATTAGTATCCAAGCTGGGTCTCACTGCTACAAAGATTGATTGTTGTATCAATGGATGTATGTTATACTATAAGGATGATGCAGCAGAAGTTATTTGTCGCAGCTGCAATGCTCCTCGTTTTAAGCAGAACTCGGGAAAACAATGTCGTCCAAAGAAAGATGTGCCATATTCCCGTTTGTTTTATGTACCAATCATTCCAAGACTTCAGCGGCTCTATGCATCAATGAGTTCAGCAGGCCATATGAGATGGCATAAGGAGAAAATAGCAAAAAGTGATGTTCTTTCTCATCCATCAGATGCTGAAGCGTGGAAATATTTTGATCGAGTGCATCCTTCATTTGCTGCTGAACCCCGCAACATAAGATTGGGATTATGTACTGATGGTTTTACTCCTTATAGTCAAACAGCTACACCGTATTCTTGTTGGCCAGTTATATTAACACCATACAACCTGCCACCAGAGATGTGTATGACTACTCCGTTCATGTTCTTAACTCTGATTATACCTGGACCACATAATCCGAAGGCTAAGATTGATATCTATTTGCAACCATTAATTGATGACCTTAAATTATTATGGGAAGAAGGAGTGCTCACATATGACATATCAATAAAACAAAATTTTCTCCTTCGAGCTGCTTTGCTGTGGACTATCGGTGATTTTCCAGCTTATGGTATGTTGTCTGGTTGGAGCACAGCATGGAAATTAGCATGTCCTTACTGTATGGAGAACAGTAAAGCTTTCACATTAAAACATGGAGGGAAAAATACTTGGTTTGATTGTCATTGTATGTTTCTAAATGCTAATCATCAGTTCCGAAGAAATAAAGAAGCATTTGTTAAAAACAGAATTGAGCGATCACCTCCTCCACCCAGATTAAGTGGTGATGAGATACTACAGAGACTATCCAACATTCCAACAATTATTGATTATCCAATGCTATCAGAATCTAAATTTCCGGGTTATGGTGTTCAACATAATTGGATTAAAAAAAGTATTTTCTGGACATTACCTTATTGGAGAACTAATTTGATAAGACATAACTTGGATGTTATGCACATTGAGAAGAACTTTCTGGATAATATTTTTAATACAATTATGGATGTTAAAGGCAAGAGTAAAGATAATGTCAAAGCAAGGATGGACATTAAAGAGTTTTGTCGGCGAAAAAATTTGGAGTTGGTAACAACAACTGACGGTAAACTAATGAAGCCCAAAGCTCCTTACTCTTTCACGTTAGAGCAAAAAAGAATGATATGTCAGTGGTTTAAAGGTTTAAAAATGCCGGATGGTTATGGATCAAATATAAGCTGATGTGTTGACTTGAAATCTGCAAGGTTATTTGGACTCAAAAGTCATGATTGTCACATAATTATGGAGGTTCTTCTTCCGATCATAGTCACTATGTTACCCGATTACATATCAAATCCGTTGATTGAGCTTAGCATTTTCTTCAAAGATTTATGTTCATCTAAACTAAGTGAAAATGCTTTACGGAGGTACGAGGATAACATACCAATCATCCTATGCAAGTTAGAGAAGATATTTCCCCCGGGTTTTTTTGATTCTATGGAACATCTTCCAGTCCATCTACCTTACGAAGCTAGAGTTGGTGGACTTGTACAATATCGTTGGATATATCCTTTCGAAAGGTAAATGTGTTAAGACTTTATTAATTACTCAATATTTTTGAATCAGTTAAGATAACATATTTTTATTTGATTAATAGATATCTGAACAAGTTGAAGAAATATGTTAAGAATAAAGCACGAGCAGAAGGATCGATATGTGAAGCATATTTATCTCAAGAAACAACTCACTTTTGCTCATACTATTTTGAGCCACATGTAAGGAGTACAAGAACAAAAATGGGTCGTAACATGGACTTCGATGTAGAAGAACAATCACATGCTACACTAACAGTATTTAGAAGGCAAGGAAAGCCTAGTGGCAAATGTGTTGAAAGATATCTCAACGATTTAGAAATAAATACAGCGAATTTGTATATACTACTGAACTGTGAAGAAGTTGAGCCAATCTTAGAGTAAGTTCTTACATAATGTTAATAATAAATTAGTAATGTTTATTTAAAATACTTATGTATTATTTGTCACCAGGTATTTCGTAAGCAATTTGCCTTTGACAGATTCAAGGGAAATTGAGCAAGCTGTTGCAAATGAATTTCCAACTTGGTTCAGATCATATGTGAGTACATTTTTTTTTATAAATTTAAATCTTATTTATTATCAAAAATACTAAAATTTGAAAATATTTTTAGGTACAAAATCCTGATAACAAATGTTTCGATAATGGTTTGCAAGCATTAGCCTGGGGTTTAATTCTAATATTAAAAACTTGGCCAATATATATAGTGAATGGGTTCAGATTTCATACCAAATCGTGGAGTGAAGGAAGAAAAACTGAAAATTGTGGAGTATGTGTTAGAGGAAACACTCATGAAGAAGATGAGTGTGATTATTATGGTATTTTGAATGAGGTCCTTGACTTGGAATACCCAGACGAAGATGAGAACTTTGTATGCTTATTTAACAGTCAGTGGTATGATCCAGTACAAAATAGAGGCACAAGGGTTCATCCTGTGTATGGTTTAGTAGATGTTAAACATAGTAGAAGATACGGAAAGTTTGATCCATTTGTGTTAGCAAGCCAAGCTATTCAAGTTTATTTCAGCAAATATCCCAGTGGTCGCAGAGACAAACAAGATTGGCTAGCTGTCATAAAAACAAAAGCACGGGGAATAATTGATCAATAATACATTGTAGCAACTGCACATCAAGAGGATGAGATGTCAAGTTATATGCCTGTTGAAATTGAGGATATGCCAACTACAACCTCTACTATTGAAATGGAGTTAGAAGATGTCAATAGTTCAACTAGTTCAGAAGAAGAAGAGAACCAGGATGAAAGTGAAGATACTCTTGAGAGTGATGAAAATAGTTTTGATGATTCTGATTAGTTTCTGTAATTTAGAATTGTAGAATTTAAATGTTTTGTAATTTTTATTACTGCTTAGAAATGATATTGTATTTTGCCACCTTGTCTTTTATTAACTGCTTCATTAACTGCTTTATTAACTGCTTCTCGTAATTCATTACCTGCTTCATTAACTGCTTCATTAACTGTTTTATTAACTGTTTTATTAACTGTTTCTCAATTATTTTTTTTTTAATATTGCAGATGGCTTCAGGCGACGATCCTCCTCGTAAATCATTTGCCTCAAAGTTCCGCCGGAAGAAGATTACGACTAGCAGAGTACCCACACAGACTGAGGTAGGTGAGGGGCCTTCAGTTGCACCAGATCTACCTACACCACCACCGCCACCACCTGCCAGAAGCCAGCAGCCTTCACCAAAGCAGGGTCAGGGACAGTTAGATCCACCTCTTGTTGTACCTCCATACTTCCCTGGCCACTTCTCTCCCAGCTCGACGAGTCCTCGCTTCCCCTCTCCAGATCAGACACATGCTTCTCCATTCTATCCATATTACCCCCCACCATCATCACAGGCTGCTGGTCCATCCACTGGTCCTCACCCTCCTTACCCTTACCCATATTACTACCCCTATCCGGTGCAGCATGAACAGGGTGGACCATCACGACCACCAGAGGTTGGCACTACCGATCCTGCAACAGCAACAGATAAGCGTCAATTCATCGAGCCTGACGGCGATAAGTAAGTTCAATTTAAGTTATTCAGTTGTTTTTATTTTGATATATTACATGTTATTGATAAATAAAGTCACTTGTAGCTTCAATCCTTCAAGGCCACCTATACATATGATCCGGGATATAATAAAGAATAAGTATGATGCTCCTTACTTATCCTGGAAGAAGATCCCAAAGCCAGTTAGAGATATGTGGTTTGGAGAATTTCAGGTATTTTTTTTTTGGTATGATTTCAAATATATGATTTAATTTGTACTAATCTTTTTGATATTGCCTAAATTTGTACAGAAAGAATTTAGGTGGTTGCCTGAGTACAGCACGAGGATCAGATCAAATTTTGAGAGGAGAGGAGCGACCCGTCTCAGAGACATGTTCACGGACATTAGAAAGTCCGGGCAGAGGCCTAATTGGATTGGAGAGGGCGTTTGGGCATATTTGAGTAGTGCTTGGGCTATCCCGGAGTTTATAAAAATGAGAGAGCAGAATAAACAGAACAGAGCCTCTGACAGCGGCGGTTTAGGAAGCTCTCTTCATACTGGTGGATCTGTACCTCATACAGAACATAGGCGGCGACTGGTAAGTGTTTTGAATTGGTTTATTACATATATTTATGTTAGTATAACTAAGCATCAAATTTGCAGAAAGAGCACCTGGGTCGGGAGCCAACACCATTGGAGCTGCATACAAGAACTCATCAACATCAAGCTGACCACCAGTGGGTTGATGAGAAGTCTAAGAAGGCTCATGTGAGTAAATTTTTTTGGATTTTTAGAATAAAAATTTATTTTAATAAAACTATTTGTAACTCGCAGGATGATTTCTTACGAGCTAGAGAAAGTCGGCAGTCCACTGGCGAGGGATCATCTTCTGGATCGGCCCATATTTCTGAGTATCAGACATGGTCAGAAGTTGTTGGTGGAAGACAGAGGGGGAGGGTATATGGCATGGGTTCACAGGCTTTTGCTATTGAGGGCAGTTCATACACCTCTGCATTTCATGATCCAAGTGGAGCTGAAGAATCTGTAAGTGAGAGGGTTGCAGCACTTACTAGAGAGATTGAAGAGATGAAAAGGGTTCAAGCTAGAGAGATTGAAGAAATGAGGAAGGCTCAGAATGAAATGCAAGCACGGTTGCAATCCTACACAGCTGGAAAACAAAGGAAGAAGGACCAACAGGAGCAGCCATCTGCAGACAGTGAGGATACCGATGATGATTAGATGTTTATTATGTTTGATGAATGTATTAATTAGAACTTGGGAACTTCTGAACTTGTGATTGTAACATTATCATGAACTATCTTGTGTATTTGTGATTGTAATGTTGTGATGAATTTTGTATTTTCTGGTTGTGATGAATATAGCGGCCTGTTGCCCAACATATATATGCTTTTTCTGCAGGTTTAGACTTTAGGGTGAACCTCCCTCAAATAGAGGGGATGCTGTCAATTTTTTTTTCAGGTGCTACAGGTTTCCGGCGGCTAACCAGCGGTTTAGCCGCCGGAAACTACGATACCGGACGGACAAGATAAAGCCGCCGGTTATATTATTAAACCGCCGGTACGTACCGGCGGCTTATCGACGGCCATCGGCGGTTATACGATGGACGCACGACGGTTTAAACCGTCGGTAATACCGACGGCTATAACCGCCGTCAACCGCCGGTACTTTACCGGCGGTCTAACGGCGCCGTCCGGCGGTGTAATGAACCAGACGACGCCAGGTTTAACCGCCGGAAAACCGCCGGTACTTTGACCGGCGGTTTGCCGGCGGTAACAATACCGGCGGCCAAACCGCCGGAATACCGACGGTTAAAATTCCGGTGTTCACCAGCGGTATTTGCCGCCGGCAAACCGCCGTAAAAATAAACTGCCGGTAAAAAGCCGTCGGAATTGGTTTCCTACGCCGTTTTTACCGGCGGTTAACAAACCGCCGTTAGACCGCCGGTAACGTAAAAAACCGCCGGTAATTCTACACTAACCGCCGGAAAAAACCGCCGGTTTTCAGCGTTTTCCCTGTAGTGCATCTTCAGATGACCAAGTGTCATCTTTGTGTAGTATGTTAATTTTCCATAATAATAATCTATCCTTGATAGCCTATAACAACAAATTGGAACCTTAAGTAATTAGTTAATAATTGTGAATATAAAATTTATATAAATATAAATATATACCATATCTTGTTGGTTGCGAATAGAACTCACAAGACCCATAGTGTGAGGACAAATCTATTTCTTTACATTTGCAACATTCATGGCGTCCTTCTCTTGTTACATGTGAATCTAACTCCATGTTGATTTGTAAAAAATATATAATTAAATATAATGATGGAACTAACATTGTCTTTTGGTTGTGCCTAATGGGTTATTAGCTGCCACCATTGTGTTGCATCAACACCAGCTGGAATGGATTATAATTTCCTCGATAGGTTGGCTATCACAATGCTCAGCCTTTAAGATTATGTTTACGGTGGATAACTTCATTTAGATGTTTTTGATGAAAGCTTGATAGACAGAGATAGCTTCTTAAGAATGTTGAGGGATGCTGACAACCACAGTGTTATCTTCAATAAATTTTTTTTCTAACAACTTTTCACAGTTCAACAATTATATCTAAAATGAATTTTTTGGATCTGTTTTAATCATCACGGATTAGAATAAAGAGAGAGATTCTTACATTAAAGAGTAAAAAAATAACAAATATTAAATTTTTCTTTGGATTGTTCTCATCTATAACTTTGTTCCTTGATATAATAAATTCAAGATATGTAAACATACTACTTTCTTAAACCAATACATAATAAATAATAATTATTAATTTCGCATCAACTTAAATTACTTATCATTTATTTAGTATTTGTTATGTAAATTTAGAAAGTTTTATCTATTTTTAAAATTTTCATTTTAGAAAACATCTTAACTTGATAGTTTACTACCACTTGGTGTTATCATTCACATTTTTGGTCTTTTGATGTATCATTTACACTGTTATATTTAGTATTTAAAATATAGCTAGATCATTTCAACACAAATATAAAAACATATAAATTATATCATTGTCTAATTCAAACTTTAATTTCCAGATATATTAACCAATAATATTATAAATGATTCACATTAAATGACAATAACAACTTTCTATGCTGTGAAAGTCATATTTCTTTGAAAATAAAGGCTACAATAAATCAATCGACAAAGGATTTTGTGTTATATTTGACATATTTGTACACATAGAAAACTCATTCTATTTTTACTATTTTGATATCAATTCAATACTCATAAAATATTTTAAGAATAGCCCAATTAGGGGTGTCAATTTTTGACCCGACTCGAAACCCGATCAGAAAAAATTCGGGTTCGGGTTGACCCGTTTAGCAAATGAGTTGGGTTCGGATTCATATTTTTGACCCGTTTCAAAAAACAGATCTGGTTCAGGTTGACACGGAAACCTAAAATCAACCCGATAATGACCCGAAAGTCTAACTTGGACTCGGCTGCCAGCCTGCCGCGCGCTCGCGAGTCGCGAAACTGGACTTTGCCTGCAAGGTTGCAGCCGCACGGCCCACACTTGTTGTCGCTGACTCGCGGATCGCGGGCCACATACGACTCCGTCAGACCGCACTCGTTATCGCTGACTCGCGGAACCTCACGGCCGCACCGAACGGACCCGCTGCCGCACTCTCGAGATCCGCCTGCGTACGCGATCCCACATTCGCGGGCTCTGCCACTATCGCTCGCAGGTGCGCTCGCGACTCGGACTAGCCCAGGCGCGCTCAGCTTGCGTTGCTTCAGCGGTTCAGCCAAATCCGGGTCGGGTCGGGTCAACCCGGTAACCCTCGCGGGGTCGTGTCTGGGTTGAAATGTCCGACCCGTTTGCAAAAACGTGTCGGGTTCGGGTTGACCCGTTTAGATCCGGGTCAGCTCAAGTTCGACCCGAACCCGACACGTCGACCTGAATTGACACCCCTAAGCCCAATAATTATGTATAAATCAAAACACTAACTGACAAAATTTAGTTTCTAATAGAAAACATAAACCATTTGGCTATGTCAAACAAATATAAGCTCAACAAGATTGAAAGATATTCATAATTTGAAAACTTACCAAACCAAGGATAATGTGGTTTTCACCAAGATTTTTCAAAGCAGAAAACTTCTCCAAATTATTTCTATTTTAACAAAAAAAAAAAAAAACATACATTTCAGATCTTCTTAGCTTTACATGATTTTAGAATACGAAACATTACAATGGAAAGAAAAATGTGTCATGCCATTATGTCTGGACACCAGAGGCCCTCGCCCTCGCCAGACCACCACCAGAGGCCCTCGCCCTCGCCGGACCACCACTTAAGACCCTCACCTTCACTGGACCATCACGTGAGGCCCTCGCCCTTGTCAGACCACCACCTGAGGCCATCGCTTTTGCCAAACCACCACCTGAGGCCCTCGCCTTCGTCAGACCAACACCTGAGGCCCTCATCTTCGCCGGACCACCGCCTAAGGCCCTCACCTTCGCTGGACCACCGCCTAAGGGCCTTAACTCCACCATACCAACACTTGATGCCCTAAACTCCGCCAAACCATCAACTGATGCCTGAATTCTGCCAAGTCATTGTCAGACTACCAACTAACGCCCCAACTTCAAAGTGACATCAGATTTAACACTAAACTTCAACCATACAATTGACATTTGTTCAGCCCATTATATTCAACTCAAATTCTAATAAAATCTTTTCAACTGGGCTAAGCCCCATGATTTTTCTCATTTTTAAGGTTTTCCACATAAAAAATCTTAAGTTATCTGTGTAAGCTAGATATATGTGCAACTCTCAGACTTAAAATTACAACTCTATCGTCGCGTATATTCTAACATGCACCAAATCTTATATTAAAAAAATTGAATAAAAAATTGTCTCCAATGAAGCCTAATTGTTCAAAGGAAAATAACAAAAAAATCCAAAATCTTTTTTTTTTTAGAAAGAAAATCTAATTTTTGCACTACCAATGTGCTGTAACTCTTGTAGCAAATTTAAATTTACTGTTTTTTGAAAGTAAAACGAAGGGAAAGCGCGCAAATAGAAGGCCCGCGTGTAAGTGGCGCGAAAGGACAGAAGGCTTCCACCCCTTTTCTATTTTTAACCTCAATCTTTTCAAAAATTACACGCCCTGTTTTCGATTTTTCCTTTTTTTCCTATAAAGACATATCGCTGTCTTCAGAGAGGCAGCAGAAAGCCGGGCCGACAGCCACCGGCGAGAGTCCGGCGCAATTCCGCCGCGGTCGCAGTCATCAATTTCAAACCTTTAAGCCGATGCAATTCGGAAAATTACAGAAAATCGTCTAATACGCAAATTTAATAAAGTTCAAACTACACAAAAGTGGCTTTTTCACAATATTACCGAATCAAGGCCTTGTCTTCTTCTCGCTTAAGTTGATGGAGTTCTCAAGCGGCGCCGTACTACTCATAGGCTCATAAATAAAAATATTTGCCTTTTTTTCAGTTACATGGCTAAGGAGAAACGCAAAATGGAAGGAAATAAGAAAATATAGGTAGGAGTAGCGGCTAATGAGAACTTTTTGGCATCTCTTACACTTTTTCTTCATCAGGCTGCGCAGGTGAAGGTGAAAAAGACAGATGAAAAGGATTCGTCTTGTTTCCCTGCAATTACACGCGTTCAGCTTCTGGATTGCTATTCGAAGGCTGCAATGGCGATTCTGTTTCTGGAAAACGGAAGCGAGGATCAACTAGTAAGATATTAAGCTTACAATTGAAGGAAAAAAATGCAGAAGGAAGAGGCTTTTAATATTTTGTTTTTACACCTTTGGAAGTAGCGGTGAAGGATCGCTTGCAGTGGGCAATGGCGCTCTGGATACCGTCTTGTTGCTGGAGAAGAGAGTCATCTCGCCGCTTAGGCGGTGGCGAAGACACTGCGGCCACTGCCGACCTGCTCTTTCCCAGCCGCTCATACACCACCCTCAACTTCGCCGGCATTGCTAGCTTTGGGTTCTTTTCCGCCACTTTCGACTCCGCAGGCTCCTCTACTTCGGCTTCCTTTTCTTCTTCGGAGATAAGCTCAGTAGCCGGAAGTCCGCCGTGAACCAAAGGCCCGGAGAACCTGAGCTTATCGGCATACCTCTTGGAGACTTTAACATATAAAGGCTTGATCTTGCTGAGGTATTTCTGCATCACTTCCTTAGAATTACTCGACTTCGTCTTTTCCTCCGACGGCGCCGGCACAACGGCGGTGTCCTCTCCGGCGTCTATGTCCGAGATTTTCTCCATGGTTTTGGCAGCACCAGCCTGATTTCGTGAGCTGCCGTCGCGAGTGAAGAGGGAGACGATCGGCACCTCCTCCACCTTAAACTTGATGAAGAACTTGCTCGGCAGCTGGCACTGCTTTGGCGACACCCCGGCGGCATTGGACTCCACCGTCGCGGATTTAGACTTTCGAAGCCCCAATATGAAGACTCGGAACTTCGTTGCTGATTTCAGGAGCGAAACGGCGAGCTGAGTCTTCTGATCGCTATCCCCGGCGGCGATTACGATGGAGCTCGATTCCAGCGGTACGAGCTTTCCTTTAAAGAAGATGTCGTCGGAGGTGGAAATGGACCGTGTGTCGCTTCCATCTGACGAATTCAAGCCAAAGTCGAAATCTTTCTCGTCTTCCCCGTCTTCCAACTGTTCATCCTCCTCATGATCTCCGCCTCTCTCCTCAGCGCTTCGGTCTTCGGGGTCGACAAACTCAAGGTCGAAGAAGGGCCCCTCGTCATCGGTCTCTTCGCCGTCCACCGCCGGCTCCAGCAATGTCATTGCCTCTGCGGCTGGCATGTTGGCTGCCGACGAAGACCCGCCAGTTCCACCTCTCCAGTATCTAAGAAGGCCGAAGGATTCCATGGAAAGGAGAACCAGAGCACGAGTGAATGAGCTCTCTCTCTCTCTCTGTGTATCTTGCTTTCTATATTGCTTGCGATCCTCTTTTACCTCCTCGAAGGGGAAGAAAGCAGGGGAAACATAAACTATAAAGAAAAGGCGTTTCTTATCGTGAGGAGCAGGAACAGTAAATGGAAACAGAGCAGTACTAGTCAGAGCTCAACAGTCAGCAATGAAAACGAGTCCTTTTAGAGAGAGAGAGAGAGTTTTTGAGGATTTGATTTTGATTTGGAGTCCGGTTTGCACGTACTGGCGTGTGGGTTGTCACGTGATACCTCTGTAAATATGTTAACAGTTATTTGGCTGTTAACACATTTACAGCCACAGAACTGTTAACACATTTACAATTCAAAAATCTCTGATTTCTTCAATCTCTGATTTCTTCGAACTCATGGAAACGGTTAATCACAAACTCGCTGGATGAAAAGTCAAGGTTTTATCATTTGCTAGTATATTATAATTTCTGAGGTTCACTATTTGAAATTCAACAGCTTATTGGATCTGTGGCTCCATTATTCTAAAAACTATTATTAAGCAAATAGAGAAACTTTATGCTAATTTTTATTTTTTTTTTGGAGATATATGGCTCGCAAATTGCATCTTATTTCATGGAAAAATGCTTGTAAGCCGAAATTTTTTGGAGGTATGGGGATTTCCTCATTATATTATGTGCAATTTAGCTATTGCTTGTGCCCTTATAGAGAGATTATACAATGGGAGCAACCCTTTAGCATCTTGGCTTTTACATCACTATGTGTCCCCTTGGAAGCCTCCTGTCACTAAGACTACTTCTTTTTAGAAATTTTTTTATAAAATTAAAATTGTTGTTATGGCTAAGATAAATTACAAATTCATGGTATCTTATAAGGCTCTCATTTCTTTTTATTGGGATCATTAGGTAAAGGGTATGTTACTTAAAGAGGTTCCTAATATGCAAGCTTTACTAAACCGTTTTTCGGTAAATGCCAGAATTTTCGTTATTGTTCGTGAGCATGGCTGGGAGCTTCCTATTGATTTACCGGTTGGCCTCTTGTGTGTTATCCACTATTTCTGTTAATTCTGCCAACAATGATAGCATAATATGGGGAAATGGGGAAGTTAAGCACATCACCTACATTAAATTCCTTTACATAAATGATACTATGTTTACTTGGCACCAATTTGTATGGTACAAACGTTTTTCTCTTAGATATTCAACTTTCTGATGGATGGTCTTGTTAGGCGGCCTTAAGATGGCATATGCATTGAATTTAAGGGGCGTTTCGGTGGAACCATCCTGCTATTTCTGTCATTCTGAAAATGAAAGTGTTACACATCTATTTTTTGAATGTCCCTACACTTTTTCTGTTCTCTCCCAACTCATACCTGGGATGAAGAATCATCTATTAAGACCCAACATTCTTCAAGCTTTTGAATGCACTAGTGGGACTAATAAATAGACTATGACATTTTACCATCTTATCATATGTTGTACTGTATACCACATTTGGAGGGAAAGAAATGATAGGAAGTTTGACAACTCCTTTGCATCTTCCACTACCATAGGCCTCAAAATCAAAAGTGATGTTTTTGCTAAGATACTGAAATGGAAATGTGGTTGCTTTCTTTTGGATTTGTTATAGTTTATAGCAAGAGGTTTATCCGGATGGTGTTATTTGCTACTGCAATGGTTTTTTCGGGATGGATGTGTTGCTTTATAAAGGCAAGGATGATTGAATTGACTTGCTTCTCCCTTTGGAAGGTAGTATTGGGGGCGACTGCAACCAGGTTGTTAGAGCACCGGCAATTTTTGAGCCCGTGATGGGGAATGTATATATCTGTATGTGCTTCTGGCTTTTTTGTGGCTATTCTTCTTAGGCTTTTAGTGGTTGCATAATTTTGCTGGGGTTATTGCAGTTATTTCTTAACTTTTTGTATGGTTTTGTAGACTTTTTTTGCTTGGTGTTATTTCACCTTTTTTTTTCTTCCTTTACAAGTTACACATGTAATTTATTTCATTTTAATGAAAATGGGCTAAGCACCCAATTCTTCCAAAAAAATATATAGTTTTTTGACTTCGCCCGTTGTATTAAAATTAAATTATATTAAGCTTAGGGCTGCAAACGAATCGAGCCGAGCCGAGTATGTGAGTGTTCATGTTTGTGTTCATTTAATATCAACTTGTTCAAGTTTGGTTCATGTTTGTTCGAGCTTTATATGTTTGTGTACATGTTTGGTTCATTTAAATTAATGAGTGTTCATGTTCGTTCATTTAGTGCTTATCGAGCTTGTTCGCAAACATATTTAACGAATTTTTTTTAACTATCAAACAAATACGTTCATGAACATATCTATAAACAAACACATTTATAATAAAAGCAATTGTCTATGTAACAAAGGAAATGATTATTTATATTTATTAATTTTATAATCAAATATTAATTA
Organism: Dendrobium huoshanense; assembly: GCA_016618105.1. NCBI lineage: Eukaryota > Viridiplantae > Streptophyta > Magnoliopsida > Asparagales > Orchidaceae > Dendrobium > Dendrobium huoshanense. Next base: position 40,199,764 of record CM028344.1, read on the forward strand.
TTTTTATCTAGCTTATTCACAAGTTCAAAATCGAATACGAATCAAGCTTTTATCGAGCTTAATGTCGAGCTTGTTCACGAACTTGAGCTTGTTCACGAACTTCAAATGATGTTGTTCGCAAACATAAATGAGCCAAACACATTAGTGTTCAAGTTTGTTTATTTAAGATCGAGTATTTAAAATATTGTTCAAGTTTGTTTGTTTAGCTAATTAAGTGATCACAAACGAGCTTTAATCGAACCGAACAACGAGTAGCTCGTCGAACGTTTGGTTCACTTGGAGCCCTAATTAAGCTCCTTTATATTTATAAAATATATTTAAAATTATAAATCTATATTATAAAAAATTCAAATATCTTAAGAGTTAGGTTTGAGATAAGCCAGCTCGGTGTAAGCTAAGGTTTCGTTTGATATAGTTTTTTGTCACTATTTTTTCGATGCTTTCAAGAAATTTTCGCACTCGAAAAATTGCCTTGAAAAACAATAAGAAAATTGTTCCAAATGAAACCTAAGTAAACTAAGCTCAAGCTCAACTAATTTGGTCTATTCAATCTCAACTCAAAAGAAAGTCAGTTGGTTTATAAGAGAACTTGCTTCAAGAATGTGATCATATATATCAGAATTCATTCCAATTTCCTGAGTACGACCTATTAGTAAAACCCTAATGAATACTATTTGCTACACAAATGTTATATTTTTCTGTCTTGTATAGTCATATTTATCCAATCCAATTATAAAACTCTCAAGCCTAATACAAATCTATAAATAGTGCGTCGAGAGGTGAGTTCAGTTTATGCAACTTTTACACTGAAACTCAGACCCTATAAATGTAAAAATTCTTCTTGCATTACCAGTTTCTTCGTGCTCTTTTTCATTCAATATTCTCAATATAGTTAGATCGAAATGGATATATACGTGAAAAGGTTGAAGTAGCTTCAGTGAAAGTTAAAATTAGAGAGGGTCACCTTAGATGTTTGGTCATATAAAACGACGGCCTTCTGATGACCCAATTAAAAAAGTTGATGTATTAGATTTGACTGATGTGAAATAGCTATATGAAATAGCTACAGGTAGATCTAAAAAGACTTGGTAAGAAAATTTTATAAATGACCATTCATTTTTAGATTTAGATGAGAATTTGACTCTTAGCACGACATAATAGAGACAAAAGATTTATGTAGCTGACCCCAGGGGTGTCAATTCGGGTCAATGGGTCGGGTTCGGGTCGAACCCGAAACTGACCCTGCACTATTCGGGTCAACCCGAACCGACCCGTTTTTAAAAACGGGTCAGGTTTCTGGACCCGAACCCGACTCGATTCAGGTCCGGGTCAACCCGACCGACACAAATGACCCGAGGTTGACCCAAAATTGCTAGTTTTTCGGGTCAAAAATCGGGTCAATCTCGGGTTTTCGGGTAAAAAATTGGTCAATCTCGGGTTTTCAGGTCAAAGTGAGTTTTCGTGTCACTTTCGGGTCAATTTCGGGTTGTTCGGTCAATCCGAACCTGACCTGATTTTTAAAACGGGTTGATTTATTGAACCTGAACCCGACCCGTTTCGGGTTCGGGTTGACCCGAACCCGGATTTTTTCAGATCGGGTTCAGGTCGTGTCAAAAATTGACACCCCTAGCTGACCCCACATAGTAGTATAAAGGCTTGTTGTAGTAGTGCTCTTAATATAGTTAGATGTTCTTCACAAACAATTCTAAATTCAAAAAGGCTCGGTTGGCTATGTATGTCATACTTATCTTTTAGTTGATGGGCATTGTATGATTATCAAGACATATGACCGACATAATTTATGAATTTATATAGGGTTGGCTTGTTTGGCTAACTCTTCTTAAAAAAAAAAATTCGGAATTCAACAATATCATCACAAAACTATTAATCAAATTTAAATTAATTAAATGTAAAATACCAAAATGCATCAAAATAATTTCAGAATCATCTAATATAAAATTAGAGATGAGTTTACCACGTGCCACGTGGCGGACGTTGGGTGCCGGAAGGTCCATTTATAATATTTGGAATATAAAATATGATTGAATGTTCGATTCGAATTGTCCGACTTTGTATGTGAGTGATATGACTAAGTTAATAAGAATGATGAGATTTCTCACAATCCCCATATGAAATGATTCGGTCAGCATACGTTCAATGTTTTTATAACTGTTTTTGTGAAGATAATGCAGCTTTGCTTTTTCTTATGAGTTGTATTTTAGTTCTGATTTATATAAGAAAATAGATCCCATGTGATCATTAATACATTTAAAAAGTGAATGCCCAGACAAATGCAGCTTACAGATAAAGTTCCTTTTTGAGATGACTGTAATTTTTTATAAAACTGGTTGTAAAATTTATTATGAAGAAAAATATTTTTTCAGGAAATTATAAAAAATAGTATAAATAACATAAAATGTCATTGAATTAAAAAATTAAAACTTCACTACCAAAGTTTATAAATATACCATATTTCTTACAAGAAAGGGACTTTGATCTTGGAGTTTATGAAACTAAAGATGTAGAGAGCATATATATTTGAAGAATTTAAGGGCACTATACGAGGATCAATGTTGATGATCACCAACATCAACCGTCATCATGTGAATGCCATAAATAATTGTTGTTGCTTGATTGATATCTCCCAACATTCATGCAATTATTATCATTATTCAATTTAGGGGTGTCAAATCGGACTAACGGGTTGGGTTCAGGTCGAACTCGAGTTGACCCTACTCTAAATGGGTTAACTCAAATCCGACTCGTTTTTGCAAATGAGTCGGCTATTTCAACCCGGACCTGACTCATGCGGGTTGCTGGTTGACACCACTCGACCCAAATTTGCGAGATTTGGCTAAAAAAGTGCAAGCTGAGCTCCCATCACCGGTTGCTACTTCCAGTTATGGGGGCACAACAGTAGCATCGACGCTGCTGCAACGACGACGTGACTCAAGAGAAGATGCAACGGGATGACGACCTGTAGGGAAACACACACGAAGCGACTCGACGTGTCGGGCAATGCAGGTAGCAGAGATGCGGGTAGACTTATGGGTCATTTCTAAGTCATTTTTGGGTTTTCATAGTCCGATCATCATAGATTGATTTCCTACATTTGATTATATTCAGTTGACTATCATCACCTGACAACTATCCACTAGCAACACTATTTTCCGATGACAATAACTTGTACTTAATATATTCCATAGCTTGTCTGTGATTAGCACTCCTCACTGCTTCTCTAATATTATCTACTTCAACTATATGAAGCTAAGCTTATATTCTATATGTGCTAACCACATCTTCTACAATTGGTAGGAAGAATCAATTTTTGCTATCTTTATTTACGTATATAGCCGATTATTTCATCTCACATAAAAATTTTTTGTGTGCTAAAAGCTGTTTTATAAAGTAGTAAAAAAACTATTTCAAATGTAGCTTAAGATGATTGATTTTGTTCAAACACAATATCATTCTATTTATTAATCTCTTATATATATATATATATATATAGAGAGAGAGAGAGAGAGAGAGAGAGAGAGAGAGATTAATAAATAGACAAATAAATAGAGGATAAAAAAGCCATCATAAACCTACAAATCAAAAAAAAAAAAAATAATTGTAATCGGTTCTATTTTGTCGACTGAATTTAACCAATCATCACTCCAAATACATAATTGATCAGCTTTTATTATAACTACGATAATGCCCTATTTGAGATGACCGTTGCTATTGATAAAAATAACTATAGAATTGTTTTAGATATTTAAAAAAAAAATTAATATATATTTTCTTAATAAAATTATAGAACAATTTTTTTTATAACTACCACGCTTTATTTTTTTTTTTTTGGGGTAAATAGGGGCAGAGCCCATTTTATTAAGACAAAACAGATACACCAAAAGTTAAATGAAAGAACCGAACTTAAACAAAAAACATGTAAAAACCTAATACTCAAAGCTGGAACAAAACCCAGCAAACAAAGACATAACAGATGAACGATAAGAAAAGATAAGAAACATCAGAAAAAACAGAAAAAGAAAACGACTCAAAGTCGATTATCTCTGGAATTTATTTTTGATCAGATTGTAATCTTTCCGGGAGCAGGCTTTGACGTGCGTGTCTTTTTTAATAATGTTAATCACTGAATCCGGGCTATTCCACTTGCTAGCAAATCTTCTAAAATTCCTTTCTCTCCAAATTTGATACACAGTGCAGCAGACAGTCAGAAAGCAGAACGATTTTTCGCCATTGGAAAGTAAATTAGAGTTCTCCAAATAGTCCAAAATCTGCAACAAATTTGGTCTAAATAAAAAAGCATTTAACTCGGGTAATAGATTAGTGATAATATAAAAGGAAACATTGTCACGACCCGACCCGACGGGGACGGATCCCGCCCGAGCCGGATCGCGACGAGCAGCGCAGCTAAACTTGCTTATCCAGGATCTGGCTTTGGATTAGGTTACTGAACTGATCTTCCAAATTCTTAACTCACAGAAAAACACAGAACAACAGAGCTACTAAAAACATCAAATGCAGCGGAACAAAACATCTATCTTTTCATTTCCTCAAAATAATCATCTACAAAACAGTACATGGCTTTCAACAGAAAGAAAGACAGAACAGGAAAGCCATGACTGTACAAAAATCAAAAGTACAAAGTACCTAATCGGAAACCTGATCCTGGACCTCCTTGCCCTTCCCAGAACCTGAAAACCACCAGAAAGCAAGGGTGAGCTCAACAGCTCAGCAAAGCAACAAACCACCAATCTAAATTCTTAGAAACCAAAACCAAATTCATCAGACAGAAATCAGATCAGAAATCGGAACAGAATCGGAAATCAGAACTTATACGGACAGATATCAAATCAGAATCGGAATCGTACAGATCATGTCAGAACAAATCAACAGAGTCAGAATCAGAATTCAGAAATCAGAATCGTACGGAGCATATCGTATCAGAATCACAATTTCGTACAGAATAGAACAGATACAGAAAACAGATCAGATACATATAACTAAATGCCCTGACACTGACGGAATCTCTACGGATTCCGGCCCCTTATGCCTCCCTTCCCAGACACTGACTGAATCTCATAGGATCCAGGCCCCTTATGTCTCCCTTTGTGCTCACGGCACCAAAACAGATGTGCTTATAGCACCAGAACAGAATTCATCGGATCCGGAACAGAACATATATCAGATTTCAGATTTGAGCTCATTTCAGATTTCCCGTTTCACTAACTGAATCTCATAGGATTCAGGCCCCTTATAACTCCCTTTTTATAGCTTATACACATAGCATTTCAAATCAGAAGAAATTCGGACATTTCAGAAATTACCCGAAAATCGGGCAGCACAACGGCAGTATACAGAATTTACACAAAAATTCCTGCAAAGAAAATTTACCGAATTCGCACAGAACATAGATAATCACATTCCAGAACATTTATTCTACTGCACAGAGAATTTACGATTTCACAGAAAATTCCGGTCGACTAAAAACACAGTCGAATCAAAAACACCCGGACGAAAATCTTCAAAATATAGTCAAAACGTGCACACCCGGCACGGCAACGATATACCAAAACTTACGCGGTAAAAACTGAATCAATCGAAAGATACGGACGAAAAATCGTAACGAAAACGAAATCCGGACAGAAAAATACCGCCAACCGCGACGGAACTGAAAATTGAGAAAGACGGAATGTGCCTTACCTCGAGCACAGCAAAATCCTCAACAGTCACTTCGCTCGAAAACGGCTCCGCGTCTTCCCGAAATCAACTTTTCCAAAATCCTCTTTTTCTCTCTCCTCAGACGAAAAATCAGATATTTTTATTTTAATTTTTCTCTCTCTTCAAATGAGCTGATTTGCCTTAAATTCTCTTCAGATCGGCCTGGCCGATCGTCCAGATCGGCCTGGACGATCAGACCAAAATCCTATCGTCCAGGGACGATTTTTCAGGACGATGTTTACTATTCATAGGCGATAAAAACCCCTACTCACTGACTTGTGCCATCCACTGATCGTCCCGGGACGATACCTCGATCGGCCTAGACGATCCCTACAGGAAAACACTTAGAGCAATTCTGGACAGATTCTGGAACTGAATATACACTGATCGTCCCAGGACGATCCCAGATCGTCCTGGACGATACTGGAGCAGTTTGAAATATTACAATCTCCCCAACTCAGAAAAATGTCGTCCTCGACATTATCCAATCCAAACGCAGTCAAAACAAGTACGGGTACGACCGTCTCATATCAGACTCCTTTTCCCAAGTTGCTTCTCGTGCAGTCCGGTGCTTCCACTGGACTTTAACCATCGGAATCTCTTTATTTCTTAACTTCCGGACGTCGTACGCTAAAATAAGCTCTGGCTCTTCCTGGTACGCCAGATTCTCCTGAATCTCAACCTCGTCAGCTGATACCTTCTTCCCAGAGTCGGATACCCACTTCCTCAGAGTGGATACGTGAAACACATTATGCACATCAGGCATAGAATCAGAAAGCAATAACTTGTAAGCAGCTTTTCCAATTCTTTCCAAAATTTCAAAGGGTCCAACATACCTTGGACTAAGCTTGCTTACCTGACCAAATCTGCTCACACCTTTCATCGGGCTGACTTTGACATACACCAAGTCACCAACCTGAAACTCAACAAATATGTGCTTCTGATTGTAATACTTCTGCTGACGATCTTGAGCGGCTTTCAATCTTTCTCTTATCAAATGAATCTTCTGAGCAGTTTCATCAGCAAAAGTGGCCCCCAAAGCCTGCCTATCTCCGACCTCCGTCAGAGTCAAAGGAGTACGGCACTTCCTACCATACAGAGCCTCGTACGGTGCCATACCGATACTGGACTGAAAACTGTTGTTATAAGCAAACTCAATCAGCGGAATATGATCTTCCCAGCTTCCGCTAAAGTCCAGAACACAAAGTCTCAACAGATCTTCCAGTACCTGAATAGTCCTCTCAGACTGTCCGTCGGTCTGAGGATGAAAGGCTGTACTGAAATGCAATTTCGTACCCAAGCCTTGCTGAATGCCTTTCCAAAGTCTGGAAGTAAACCGTCCATCTCGATCAGAAACAATCACGCGAGGCACACCGTACAATCTGACTATCTCTTTCACATATATCTGTGCCAAGCGTTCAACTGAATCCGTCTGTCTGATCGGAAGAAAATGGGCTGACTTCGTCAATCGATCCACAACTACCCAAATAGCATCATGTCCTTGTCGTGATCGAGGGAAACCCATAGCAAAATCCATCGTTACCTCCTCCCATTTCCACTCAGGGATAGGCAACGACTGCAACAGTCCACCTGGTCGCTGATGCTCTGCCTTCACCAACTGACAGGCTTCGCATCTCGACACAAACTCTGCTACATCCTTCTTCATCCCAGGCCACCAAAACAAAAACCTCATATCAGCGTACATCTTACCACTGCCTGGATGAACAGTGTAGCCTGAATGATGAGATTCATACAGAATCTCCCGCCTCAAATCTCCAAACACAGGTACCCACAACCTGTTCTTACAGAATATAGCACCAGAATCAGAAATTCGAAGTTCAGAAGTCTTACCAGATCCAATCTGAGCTAGCAACTTCGAATAATCAGAATCTGACTTCTGGGCTTCTTGAATCCTTGCTTCCAAAGAAGACTGAATACTCATCTGAGCCAACTCCAAATCACTGGAGGAAATCACCTCCAACTGCAATCTTTCCAAATCACGAATCAGAAAGTCATCACAAGTAAGCTGAATACCTGATAATCCAGAAGACTTCCTGCTCAAAGCATCTGCTACCACATTCGCCTTCCCAGGCTGATACTGAATAGTCAGGTCATAGTCCTTGATCAACTCGAGCCACCGCCTCTGTCTCAGATTCAAATCCTTCTGAGTAAAAATGTACTTCAGGCTCTTATGATCAGTAAACATCTCACATGTGACGCCATACAGGTAATGACGCCAAATCTTCAAAGCAAAAACAACTGCAGCTAACTCCAAATCATGCGTCGGGTAATTCTTCTCATGTGGTTTCAACTGTCTCGAAGCATAAGCAATTACCTGACCATGCTGCATCAAAACACATCCCAGTCCTTTCAGTGAAGCATCACTGAACACCTGAAAATCTTCCGTACCTGACGGAAGTGCCAACACTGGAGCTGAAGTCAAACAATCCTTCAATCTCTGAAAACTAGCTTCACACTCCGGTGTCCAAACAAAAGGAACTGACTTCTGAGTCAGTCTCGTCAGAGGAGTCGAAATCTATGAAAATCCTTTCACAAACTTCCTATAATACCCGGCCATGCCTAAGAAACTACGTACCTCAAATACCGTAGTCGGCCTTGGCCAATCAGCAACCGCCTGAATCTTTTGGGGATCTACAGAAATGCCTTCTCCGCTAATCACATGCCCCAGAAATGAAATGCTCTTCAGCCAGAATTCACACTTGGAGAACTTGGCATACAGCTGATGCCTCCTCAGAGTCTCCAACACAATCCTCAAGTGTCTGGCATGCTCATCCTCAGATGCAGAATATACCAGAATATCGTCAATGAAGACGATCACAAACTGATCCAAATACTCCCTGAATACTCGGTTCATCAGATCCATGAAAATCGCAGGCGCATTGGTTACCTCAAAAGGCATAACCAAAAACTCGTAGTGCCCGTACCGAGTACTGAAAGCAGTCTTCACCACATCAGATTCCTTCACCTTTACCTGATAATATCCGGATCTCAAATCAATCTTCGAAAATATCGAAGATCCGGAAAGCTGATCAAACAAGTCGTCTATCCGAGGCAAAGGATACTTGTTCTTGATCGTGGCCTTGTTCAAATCTCTGTAATCAATACACATACGGAGTGTACCGTCCTTCTTCTTCACAAACAGAACTGGTGCTCCCCAAGGAGAAACACTAGGACGTACAAATCCTCTGTCAACCAACTCCTGAAGCTGAACTTTCAACTCAGAAAGTTCTTTCGGTGCCATCCTGTACGGAGCTTTCGATATCGGAGCGGTACCCGGAAAAACATCGATAGAGAACTCCACATCTCTATCCGGAGGTAAACCAACCAACTCCTCAGGAAAAACATCCACAAACTCCCGTACCACAGGGATCTCAGAAACAGAACCAACCTCCAGGTTCAGATCCCGCACCGAAGCCAAAAATACTGGATATCCTTTCTTCCACATTCTGCTCACCTCTAACGCAGAAATCAGACTGGAGAGAACACCTCGTAATCCCTGAAATACTATTCTCTCTCCAGCCACAAGCAAACTCACTTGCTTCTTCAGACAGTCAATCTGAGCCTCATACAGACTCAGCCAATCCATTCCCAGAATCACATCATACGAAGAAATCGGCAATCGAATCAAACTCGATTTCCACTTCTTGCCAGAAATCTCGATCTCACACAAACAAAACTGTCGAGCAATCAATGGATTCCCAGCCGGCAAAATCACAGACAAAGAAACCGGTAAAACCATCGAATCCAAATGTAAAAGCTCAAAACAATGCTCGGACAGAAAAGAATGACTCGCTCCAGAGTCAAACAAAACACGACAGGGCTGATCAGAAATGTAAACCGTACCTGTCACCACATCGGGAGCATCACGAGCCTCCTGCTGACTCAAGCTGTAAACTCGTGGCTGAACTGGAGCAGGAGCTGAAGCAACAGAACTACTCTGCTCCCTCTGAACAGTAGGTGGTCTCCGTGGTGCAGAACTAGAACCACCACCTCTACCAGCAAATCCCTCAGGACGTGGAGGAACAGTCCTCGGTCTTCCTGCTGCTGAACCAACAGGTCTGACTAAACCCTCAGATCGCTGCTCATATCCCATCTGTGGACATTCTGCAATCCTATGTCCCGGCTGACCGCATCTGAAACAAAGACCAGCTATCCTGTAGCACTGGCCATGGTGTCGCCGTCCACAACTCTGGCACACAGGTGCCGAACTGACAGATCCAGATCCAGAAACAAATCTCCTCTTCCCAGAGGAACCACTGCCAGAAGTATCTCCTCCAAATCTCTTCCTACTCGCAGACCACCGCTGCTGAGTAGTCGTCATATCATTCTCAATCAGACGAGCTCGCTCCACAAGCTCAGAGAAATCAGTAATCCGGAACGGTATCAGAGGCTGCCTCAAAGTGTCTCGTAAGCCTCTCAGAAATCTGTAGCACCTCTCAGCAGAAGTGCTGACTAGCTGCGGAGCGTACCTGGCTAATGCAGTAAACTCAGCCTCGTACTGCATCACCGTCTTGCTCCCCTGAACCAGCCTCAGAAAACTCTCCTGCATCTGCGGTCGTGCAGAAGGGGGAACAAATCAATCTCTGAACACCTCAGTGAACTCTTCCCAAGTGATCAAAGAGTTCAATCTGCCCTGAAATCTGGCTGCCTGCTGGCCATCCCACCAGTGCTCAGCCTCTCCGTCCAACAGAAAAACTGCTAACGGAACCTTCCGGTCTGCAGGACACTGTATCCCGTCAAAAGTCTTCTCTAATCTCCTCAGCCACTCCTCAGCAGCTCTGGGCTCAACAGCGCCCTCAAACCTCGGAGGCTTCAACCTCAAAAATAACTGCAGGTGTCGATCAATGTCCTCAGATCTAACAGTAGAAGCTCTGCTCTGAGTCTCGCTCATCATCTGAGCAACAAGTGACGCAAACTGTGAAAGCGTATCAGCACCGACCACTGGGGCTGTACTCCCCACTGGTGCTGCCTGATCATCACTCTGACCGTCTGTCATGTCTGGGTCTGGCTGATCCATACAGAAAAATCCAGAAAATCCGGAAAACTATCACAAAAACAACACAAAAACAACACAATAAAAAGCCAAACGACCCAAAACTACCTCCCAGACAGACTCACTGATCACTTCCTAGAGCTCTGTTTTACAATTCAACCTGTTTCCAAAACCAGTGCTCTGATACCACAAAAGCTTGTCACGACCCGACCCGACGGGGACGGATCCCGCCCGAGCCGGATCGCGACGAGCAGCGCAGCTAAACTTGCTTATCCAGGATCTGGCTTTGGATTAGGTTACTGAACTGATCTTCCAAATTCTTAACTCACAGAAAAACACAGAACAACAGAGCTACTAAAAACATCAAATGCAGCGGAACAAAACATCTATCTTTTCATTTCCTCAAAATAATCATCTACAAAACAGTACATGGCTTTCAACAGAAAGAAAGACAGAACAGGAAAGCCATGACTGTACAAAAATCAAAAGTACAAAGTACCTAATCGGATCAGACTCTGAAACTAATCCTGGACCTCCTTGCCCTTCCCAGAACCTGAAAACCACCAGAAAGCAAGGGTGAGCTCAACAGCTCAGCAAAGCAACAAACCACCAATCTAAATTCTCAGAAACCAAAACCAAATTCATCAGACAGAAATCAGATCAGAAATCGGAACAGAATCGGAAATCAGAACTTATACGGACAGATATCAAATCAGAATCGGAATCGTACAGATCATGTCAGAACAAATCAACAGAGTCAGAATCAGAATTCAGAAATCAGAATCGTACGGAGCATATCGTATCAGAATCACAATTTTGTACAGAACAGAACAGATACAGAAAACAGATCAGATACATATAACTAAATGCCCTGACACTGACGGAATCTCTACGGATTCCGGCCCCTTATGCCTCCCTTCCCAGACACTGACTGAATCTCATAGGATCCAGGCCCCTTATGTCTCCCTTTGTGCTCACGGCACCAAAACAGATGTGCTTATAGCACCAGAACAGAATTCATCGGATCCGGAACAGAACAGATATCAGATTTCAGATTTGAGCTCATTTCAGATTTCCCGTTTCACTAACTGAATCTCATAGGATTCAGGCCCCTTATAACTCCCTTTTTATAGCTTATACACATAGCATTTCAAATCAGAAGAAATTCGGACATTTCAGAAATTACCCGAAAATCGGGCAGCACAACGGCAGTATACAGAATTTACACAAAAATTCCTGCAAAGAAAATTTACCGAATTCGCACAGAACATAGATAATCACATTCCAGAACATTTATTCTACTGCACAGAGAATTTACGATTTCACAGAAAATTCCGGTCGACTAAAAACACAGTCGAATCAAAAACACCCGGACGAAAATCTTCAAAATATAGTCAAAACGTGCACACCCGGCACGGCAACGATATACCAAAACTTACGCGGTAAAAACTGAATCAATCGAAAGATACGGACAAAAAATCGTAACGAAAACGAAATCCGGACAGAAAAATACCGCCAACCGCGACGGAACTGAAAATTGAGAAAGACGGAATGTGCCTTACCTCGAGCACAGCAAAATCCTCAACAGTCACTTCGCTCGAAAACGGCTCCGCGTCTTCCCGAAATCAACTTTTCCAAAATCCTCTTTTTCTCTCTCCTCAGACGAAAAATCAGATATTTTTATTTTAATTTTTCTCTCTCTTCAAATGAGCTGATTTGCCTTAAATTCTCTTCAGATCGGCCTGGCCGATCGTCCAGATCGGCCTGGACGATCAGACCAAAATCCTATCGTCCAGGGACGATTTTTCAGGACGATGTTTACTATTCATAGGCGATAAAAACTCCTACTCACTGACTTGTGCCATCCACTGATCGTCCCGGGACGATACCTCGATCGGCCTGGACGATCCCTACAGGAAAACACTTAGAGCAATTCTGGACAGATTCTGGAACTGAATATACACTGATCGTCCCAGGACGATCCCAGATCGTCCTGGACGATACTGGAGCAGTTTGAAATATTACAAACATCACAGAAAAAGAAAATGTGATTATGATCTTCGGGCGCCTTGTGACATAGGAAGCAAACAGGATTTATCTGAATGTCTCTCTTAATCAGCAAATCTGTAGTTTTTAATTTCTGCAAAACAGCCATCCAGGTATAAGTAGAATATCTGAGAGAATAATGTTTGTGCCAGATAGATTTATTCCACGGAACCTCATTCAGATGAGAATAAAAAGAGTCATAGAAATCTTTGAACTTAGGACTAGAAGAGCCATCCCAAGCAACGGCCGGTTGCTCTTTAATGTTAATATTATTATTAATCTCGTGAGCAACCACATCAGGCAAAGAATCCGGGAGAATCCACTCATTATTTCTAATGCAATCTTTAACCAAAAGACTGGTTAATTGATTGCCAGCAGGGATTAAATTACTTAAAGCCTTGCCATGTATCCAAGGGTCCCAAAAAAAGGATAAACTAGTGTTAGAAGATATTTGAAAGGTTAAATGATTTAACATGCTGTGCGCAGTTTTACAAATATTCTTCCAAAATTTAGAAGCTTTAACCGAAGGAGGTTTCCAGGGAGAGCAGTAATTATATTTAAACCAAGTAGAAATTAAGGACTCTTGGGTTAGGAGACGCCAAATAAAAGAACAGTGAGCGCTGTAGTAAAGGGATTCTATATAAGCAATCCCTAAGCCGCCCTTTTCTTTAGGAATGGCAGTTTTATCCCAGGAAATCATGTGCACCTTCTTCCCATTAATATTGCCATGAAACAGAAATTTGGAACAGAGTTTAGAAATAGTTTTACTTTAACAAATTTGGTTACCAAAGCTAATGGTCATCACATAAATGTTTATGTAGTAATAGGAAACATGCATCTAAATGTAAATATAAGGCTTCGTTGGTACAACTTTATTACTGTTTATTAAAGTATTTTTCTAATACAATATTTTTAATTTTTAGCTTCGTTTGAGAAGTCTTTCTTATTGCTTTTTAGAGTAGCTTTTCATAGCACTATTTTTTTTTTTGTACTAAAAAAATGTCTAAGAAGCAGTAAGAAAGCCTTTCCAAATGAAGCATTTTTGTTAACAAATTGCTTTAAGAAGCAAAATAAGAAAGCCATCCTAAATAAAGTCTAAGACATCGTTAGGGGCGACTTTCTTTCTGCTTCTTAAAATGGCTTTTTAATATAAAAATTAAAATTTTTGTACTAGAAAGCTGCTTTAAGAAGCAGAAAGAAAGCCGTATCAAATGAACCGTAAGGCTTGGTTTGGAACAACTTTTTTGTTACTTCTTAAAACAGCTTTTTAGTACAAAAATTAAAATTTTTATACTAGAAAGCTGCTTTAAGAAGCAACTAGAAAGTCGTCCCAAACGAAGCGTAAGTGTGATAGTTATCGAAAAAGTGAAACTTAAAAAATTATATCAAATAAACCATAAATTTTAAATCTAAACAAATTGCATATGTTAGATATTTGGGGTCGAAATTAAGTCAATGAATAGGGTTTATTAAATTTGAAATCGATATTGATGTCTATTTATATCCACTAATCCAATCAAATGATAACAAAACCTAATTCCTAAAATTAAGCAATTAGTGTACGGGTCGGGGCCCAGTGAAAGAATGAGAAAATTATTTCTTCAAGATCGTAAAGCAGAATTTAATACTTTAAAAGAGTTATATAAATGAGCCATTATTAATGCCCTAATTGTTGTGTTGCCATACGCATGGTGAAAGAAAAATTAGAAGATAGAATGTAAGGTTTGTGTTGGTGGTAGGGGTGCAGATGAGTTTGAGTCAAGTTCGAGTTAGGGGGTGTTCGAGTCGAGCTCGACTGTCAAATATCAAGCTCGAGTTAGAGCTCGACTACACATGGGAAAAAGAGCTCATCGAGAGGTAGTTCGAGCTACTCATCCACAAAAGAAGTTTACTTAACTTTTTTATTTTTGGGCTTATTCAAGTCAGTCTTAAGGCTTTAGCATTTCTTCACACGTGTAATCATTTTGATTAATAGAAGGGCTGTGCCCAAATTTTCCCCAAAAAAAAATAAAATAAAATAAATTATTTTCTTATAAAGTCTTTCATATAACATATGAAATCACATAAAAATTAAAAAACGTAGATCACGAGGCTACACATTATAAAATTCAATGCATGCAATAAAAAAAGTTTTTGTAAATATATTATAAAATAATAATTTATGAACTATGATATTTAGCTATGCATTAAATGTCGATTACAGATAAAATAATACATAAGAGCCTAAATGTCTTAACTATCTCAGCATGAGGATAGAGGAGGGCTAATTATTAAACAAATAAGTTCTCATTAATTAATAAGCATGAACTCAAGTTTCAGCCAATGCAAATATTTTTTTTAATTTTCAAAATATATATACAAAAATCCAATTTATATAATAGTACCTTTCTATTCGGACACTGAACACCTTATCTATTCTGTTGGGCCAATCTCTTTTTCTAAAGTATTGAAAAGAACGGAGTAAACACAACCAGCTAAGTAAACTTCTTTCGCCGATCCATCACATATATCAATATTCGAATTAAAATAGTAAATTACAATATAATTAAAAGGTGATAACTTATAACAAATAAGTGAAATACTGTTAAAATGCAATTCTTCTAGATTTTTTGTGTAATTTTTAAAGTTATCACTTACTTGTAAGGTCACTTCACAAAGATTTCCATATACGTTATATAATACATGACATCAGAGATTCATTTGCATTTGCCATTCACATTTTCCCAGGGTTCGTACAGAAATTTAGGAACTTCTAACTTTCTATTCAAAATATTATTTGCACTTAATTCATCAATACATATGCAATGTAATGCTTATAATGCATATGTCTTGATGCCTACTTATAGCCCTATTTACACTTATACCGTCCTTTAATCTCCCACACTCGCTTCTAGTAAGTGATGCCATAATCATAATATAATAGTGCAACATAATCTCCTACTCCCGTTTTCAGCAAGTGGGACCAAAATCCTCCCGCATACATGCTAGATATATGGGGCAAGAATAGAATATATAGGGCTCTTGTAACATATCAAAGAGTGCACTTTCACATAACAGAATATCTCCAATATCATGTCATGCAATTATGAATGTAACAGTAGCTAATTTATGCTTTCAATATAATATTTAATGATATATGAACCACTAGAATTACCAATAAAATTCACATTACATGTATAACATTATACTTAGTGACTTTTTTCCTTTTAATTTTTAACTTCATATGGGGATATTCATATGATTTTAGATATTCTTCTTGTGAGTCATATTGAATGTATTTTTTATTTTATGCATGAGAGGCATATGCCCTTAGGATCCATAAAATTTACTATGTATGAGACTACCTTAGGTTACTTTTCTAGCTTGGTCTTAAGGCTTGTGAATCTAGTTATGAAGGATTGACCTCATTTCACAAATTGCTACATATGGAGAAGTTTTAATTGGATTTTTATGTCATCTCTTTTTCTTTTAGTTCCTTAAATGATGTACCCTCTCATATGCTAAAGTTTATTGGAGAATTTAGAATCGTCAAGCATGCTACAATAAGATCCTTTTGTGTGAAAAACTTATTAAGAAGGCTTTTGGATTTATTTTTTATGTTGAACAAGTGCCTAGTTGAAATTTTTATATGGTAGACAAGAGTTCTTTCATTGTATACATTTGATATTTTGTGACTTTCTTAATAGTAAATCGGATACTCTCTCATTTCATGTGAATGTGGACTTGTGATTCATTTGGTATAGCTTTTGATTACAGCTTTTCTGTTGCTTTCAAAAAATTCTTCTAACTATAATGCTACTGTAGAAAACAGTAAGAAAGCTGTCCCAAACGAAGCTTATGTCGAAACAAAATTACATATATCTTATAATCGTAATGCATTCTATGTCACATATTTTAAAATTAAATTTGAGAAATCACAACTATTTTATTTAAACCTTTCTATTCATTATTCATAAATTTGATATTAATTAAATGTATTTATTTTGTATTCAAATTTATATTTAATTACTCAACATTGAATTTTTCATTCACAATCTAATTATATTTAATATTTAATATTAATTTTAATTTAAAACTTAAAATCATTAATATTTTTTATTTATTTTATTTGATTTTCTTCAATCACTTCAATTAAAAAATTGGAGCATTTACTGTCATTAATCCAAACTTAAGCTAAGCATAAATTTTTTTTTTATGGAAATATAAATAAATTACAAAATGTTGTCCTTTTATGGAGCAATTATTAGGTCCTTTCACTGGATGTAGAGGAAGGTTCGGTTTTAGACAAAAATAGGTCAAAAAGTGCAAATACCGAGTTTTTTGAAAAACTCGGTATTTTTTCAAAAAACTCGGTATTTGCACTTTTTTAGGCAAAACCGAACCTTCCTCTAGCTCCTTGCACCGGACCAAATAAAAATCCCCTTTTTTTATGAGCCATCTAAATATATAATAGTATCAAATCAAATAACTATTTAGATAAATTAATTAAGTGGGAACCATGCCAAACTTGAAGCTTTGCATAGAGCCCCAAAACACTGTGGTCTTTAAAGCAAAAGTAGCCCACAAATGATGCCATAGTCAACGTATATATCTATAACCTTAAAGTTTGTTGAAAAATTAAAAAAAAAATTATATTAAAATGCAACTAAATAATAATAATTTATCTAAAGCTACTTATAAAAGAGGGGAAATGAGAAGGATTAATTTGTATAATCGATGAACTAAATTGAGATTAATTTAATATCGCAATTATAATATGAAGGAGTATTTTGAATAAATTTTGTTTAGTCAAGAGACTAAGGCTTCGTTTGAGACGACTTTTTTATTACTTTCTAAAACGGAGTTTTAGTACAAATTTTTTTTATTTTTGTATTAAAACTCCGTTTTAGAAAGCAGTAAAAAAGCCGTCCCAAACGAAGCCTAAGACTCCATTTGTGACAACTTTCTTACTATGTTCTAAAGTTGTTTTCTAGTACAGAAATTTCTTGCCTAAGGCTTCATTCAGAATAGTTTCTTAGTGCTTTATTTTTCAATGCTCAATCAAAAATTTTATTTGACAACAGTTTTTTTAAAGTTTTTTTTTTTTTTTTTTTTTTTTGTATTAGGAAGCTACTTTCTACAATAGCTTAAATAACTATTTTCTCTACACCAGTTTTATAAAGCAGTAAGAAAGTCATTCCGAACGAAGCCTAATTTACAATAATATGATATTTTGAGACTAAGGCTTCATTTGGGACATCTTTCTTCATGCTTTTTAAAGTGGCTTTATAGTACAAAAATTAAAATTTATGTATTTGAAAGCTGCTTTAAGAAGCAGTAAGAAAGCCGTCCCAAACGAAGCCTAAGGTTTCGTTTGGGACGGCTTTTTTACTGCTTCTTAAAACAGCTTTTTAGTACAATATATAAAAGTTTTATATTCAAAAGCTAGTTCAAAAAGCAGTAAGAAAGTCATCCCAAACCAACCTTAATGTTTTGTTTGGTGTAGCTTTTTATTACTTTTTATTGTTCAAGAAAATTTTGTTATTAAAAATTATTTTAAGAAGTAATAAGATAGCGACCCATATGAAATCTAAAATGATCACACATAAATAAGTACATGGAGAATATTTTGAATGCATGCATATATAAAAAGAAGAGTTCAGAACAATTGAATCATAAGATATGACTACTAAAATCATCATTGAACAGTAGGTTTGGTTTTTGCATGAAATGATGAGCCGGCAATGATATATGGTGAATTGGAACAGATTGAGGTTTTCTTAAACGGTGCAAAAAGGCTGAAAAAGGAAGAACAGTATGGATGGATCATGCGGGGTGCTGTGGGAGACGAGAAAAAAAAAGAAAGAGAAATGTAGCTATCTTTCATCATCACCTGATATCCTCTTTAACTGCAGAGTTGTCGGCTGTTGAGTGCACGCAAGACGAAATATTAGGGCATGCTGTGGATATTTTATTTGGAGTGGAATTGGGCTGCAAATGAACGAGTGTTAGACGAATTATTCGTGGCTCGGCTTGATCAAAGTTCGTTTATGTTCGTTTGATAACGTAAATGAACAAGCTTGAACAATTTTAACGATACTTATAGCTAAATAAACAATCTTGAACACCTTGGCGTTCGGCTTGTTTATGTTCATGAACAAGATTATGTTTAGAGCTCGTGAACATGCTCGTTAAGATATTTTATTTGGAGTGGAATGCTCCATTCTTCATGGAGGGGTGTAGCCAGGGAAAAATTATTAGGTGCGGAGTGCGCATCGTTCGCACGAATATTGGGTACCCAACGGTACCGAATGTGTGTACCGCTAGGTATCAAATGCTTGTGCGGACAGTTCTCCCCGTCCGCACTCCGCACCTAATAATCTCTCATAGCCAGGGTTGCAAATGAACTAGCAGAGTCTAGTTTCAGCATGTTCAATCTATTTATTCATTTCAAATTATTTCAAGTCGAATGCGAGTCTTAATGGAGCTTTTTAAAAAGATTGTTCACGAGTTTTAAACGATGTTGTTTATAAAAAAAATGAGCTGAAAGTCAAGTTGTTCAAGTTCGTTTATTTAACTATCGAGTATTTAGCAAAAGTGTTCAAACTCATTCATTTAGCTTATTAAACGAGCATAAAATGACCTTTTATCGAGCCGAGCGAGTAGCTCATCAAACGTTCAATTCATTTGCAGCCCTAGGCATAGGCAAGTCAAGAGTTCGAGCAAATTTATAGTTTGTTCATATTTGATTCATTTTGTTCGTGAATATTGTATTTGTTATCCGCTCGTTAGAATTTGAATCAAATAAATGTCCGAGCTTATTTCAAGCAATGAAGATGAATACGTGAGTAGCCGAATATGATGTATTTATTCTATTCATCTAATGACTAATTAATAAATCAGAATATTTCAAGCAAGCTCTCCCTTTTTGGGATCCGTGGTGCAATGTTTCCTCCATTGCAGATCTTCTGGATGAGGCTCAGGATTTAAGTCGTTACTATTCTTTTTCTAATTGGGATGTTGGCAAAATCTTTAAGGGAATAATTGGAGTTTTCCTCTCTGTTTTGAGGCCAATATTGTAACTATGATCAGTAATGTCCATATCCACGTCCAGAGAGAATCTCACCTTTGGCTGGACAATACTAATCCTAGCTTCAATAATTTTACTTCTCAAATTTTCAACAACCTGCACCTTGTTTCGTGGTATAAGTTGATCTGGCACAAGAAATCTTCTCTTCATTTTTCTGTTTATACCTGGTTGGCTTTCAAAAATGGACTGAAAACTACTGATGTGTTACACTCTCATGGTATTGGCTCCACCAGTGATTGTGTTTTCTGTCATACGGAGCAAGAATCTGGTGCCCATCTGTTCTTTGAATGCAGTTTAACATTTGGCATTATCAAGTCATTCCTGCCTTGGCTGGCCGAGCATTTCATGAGGCCCAATTTATTCCTGGCTCTGGAAAGTGTTTTAGATCAGGGATTTTCTGCTCCTTGGATAAACTATTTCGTGTTGGCTGCCTGCGCAAACTTCTACTTTATATGGCGTGCTAGAAATGACAGAATTTTTGGTGGTATTGTGGATTGCCAAGCTACTGTGATAACAAAAATTAAAAAGCCATTGATCGAAAAACTGCAACTTGGAAGAAATTTTGAATCTCCTACTGCTCTGCAGATTCCCCCTCTCTTCCATCTGTCGGTTGCGTGGGATTTTTTTTGATAGGACGATGATAATTGTTGTTCTTAACAGCTATCCCTTGGATGGTCTCCTTGGCAACCAGGGGCCTGCTCTTGCTGCCCCTTTCGAGCTGGTTTTTGGTGAAATTTTCAAGAGCTTCCTGAGTCCTATGCGGCATTAAGCACTATCTTTGTACTTCAACCAATTTACTTTTTGTTTCAATTTTGAGTCTTTGGTTTCTCTCTTTGTTATTGAGAACCAGGACTTTAGTTTTACTTCATTTTCACTTGTAATCTATTTTTTTCAATATACGTGCTCTGCCCCAAAATTCTCCAAAAAAATCATGTCCCTGTGTTGATTCTATTAAGGCACATAAGGTTTTAAGCTTAGAATCATGTAGGGGTGTGAGTGAGGCTTGCGAGTAGGCTCGAGCTTAACTCGTTTATGGGCTCACGAGGCAAGCTTATCGAGCTCGAGCTTGAGTTCGAGCTCATTAAGTAAACGAGCTTGAGCCAGCTCGGCTCGTGAGCTGACTCGAATAAATATTAATATTTTTTAAATAAATTTATTTTATTTATTAAATTTAAATATAAAAAAATTAATAAAAACAATCTAAGTTTTATTTAAATGTTACATATTTCATCTTTTTTTTTTTTTTTTCTAAATTTTGACTTAGTTTTAAAAATCTTGCCTAAATTTTAATCCCACGCATGGCTCGCGGGCCAGCTCGAGCTCGTTTATAGTGGGACGAGCTCGAGTTCGAGCTCGCTTTCTAACTGACGAGCCGAGCTTGATAAGGCCTAAACTCGATTCGACTCATTACACCCCTAGTCTCATGTTAAATAATTAAAAATCATTTTAGGTTAGAAGTATTAAATTATTGGCTTATCTTAGATGGTTTGGTCACATAAAACGGCGGCTTTCTGATGACCCGGTTAGAAAAATAGATGTATTAGATTTTAGCCTATGTTAAAAAAGGTAGAGGTAGACTTATAAATTTTGGTTAGAAAATATTAGAAATGACCTTTTTTTTTTAATTTAAATAAGAATTTGACTCTTAACATAACAAAATAGAGAAAAAATTCATCCCCCGCATAGTTGAATAAAAGCTTGATGTTGTTGTTATTGTACTTGTTGAGCTAGGTATTTGATGGCTGGAAATATATTTTTGTTCATTGGTTAATATAATCTAAGTTGTAGCCCAATTTGATTCATCATCCTCAATAGATGATATCAAAGCTTATTTCTGGTTGGGATTAAATGAATTATGTAGTTTGTAGCTTCTATAGGTTTTGGAAGCTTTTGGGTTGGTTGAAAAAGGATTTAGAGAGGATAATCATATAATGATATAATAATATGATTCAGTGGGTTCTAAACGAGCTCGACTCGTGAGCTCGATAAAGTTCGGCTCACGAGCGCATAAACGAGTAGAATTTGAGCATGCTCGCGAGCGCATAAACGAGTCGAATTTGAGCCGGCTCGGCTCACTTATAT
Source organism: Dendrobium huoshanense (assembly GCA_016618105.1). Lineage (NCBI taxonomy): Eukaryota > Viridiplantae > Streptophyta > Magnoliopsida > Asparagales > Orchidaceae > Dendrobium > Dendrobium huoshanense. Next base: position 40,221,708 of record CM028344.1, read on the forward strand.
ATAAGAATTGATTGGTTGGAATTGTGCATCACAAATCATTTCTCTGTAAATTGTTTATTTGTAACTAGGTTCAACTCTTTCTCCTTCGTTCAAAGGAATTAGATCCGATTCCTCGAGGATCAATTCTCTAAAAATTTTTTGGAGAACCAACCTCTCTTTTTCTCTCTCATTCCTTAATGAGCTTGATTCATTTTATAAATGAAGTCATGATATTTTTTCAAAAGTAAACTTAAAACCAACAAAACACTCAAAATAGAAATTAGGGGTGTCAATTTCGGGTCACGGGTCGGGTTCGGGTCGAACCCGAAACTGACCCGGCACTATTCGGGTCAACCTGAACCCGACCCGTTTTTAAAAACGGGTCAGTTTTCCTGACCCGAACCCGACCCGCTTCGGGTCCGAGTCAACCCGACACGACCCGTTTCCAACAAGAAAATGGCTAATTTTCGGGTCAAAAACGGATCAATCTCCTCTTTTCGGATCAAAATCGGGTCAATCTCGGGTTGCCGGGTCAAAATCGGATTTTTGGGTCAAAATCGGATTTTTGGGTCAAAATCGGGTCACTTTCCGGTCAAAGGGTTAACCCGAACCCGACCCGATTTTTGAAACGGGTCGAAATGCTAAACCCGAACCCGACCTGTTTCGGGTTCGGGTTGACCCTAACCCAAAATTTTCGGGTCGGGTTCGGGTCGGATTTTCGGGTCGTGTCAAATATTGACACCCCTAATAGAAATTACCTGAATTAAAAAAAAAAAGAAATTATTAGAATTTTTTTAGGAACATTTATGTCAATTAAGTCAAACTCACTCACACATCACATACGTAAGACTCAAACCTAAAATTACTTGATTTATAGCCAAAAATTTTAACTAACAAACTAAAATGGATAGCATAATTACCTCAATGTTACCAATGATTGTTTTTTTCAGGGGTGTCAATTTGGGTTAATGGGTTAGGTTCGGGTCCAACCCGAGCTGACTCGAGCGTAAACAGGTTGACCCGAACTCAAGACTGCTAGCTGAATGGGTCAGGACTTTTAAACCGGACCCAGCCCGCGTGGGTTACCGAGTTGACCCAACTGACCCGCGAACCTAATTAGGCACAGACGGTGAGGCAGGGCGGTGACCAGTGAGGCTGACGACGACTGGAACACTGGTGAGGCCGACGGCGGTGAGGCGTAGCCCGTAGCCTACAGTGGCCTGGAAGCGAAAGCGACAACTCAACGAGATGGCTGAGGCGGGCAAGACGCTGGGACGATTAGACGCCTAAGACATGGATTCCTGCCGGTGCGAGTTTGCAACTTGCCCGTAACAGCGTAGCTGCATAGCCTGCGTGAGACTGCTGGCATGACACGACAGTCGCGAGTGGCGACTAGATGCCGACGCCAAATGCGGTCAAGTAACCAGGTCAATGCGGGTCAACCCACGGATTTTCGAGTTAACCCAATCCTAACCCATGCATTTTTAAACGTGTCGAAAATCCGAACCAAAACTCGACCTGTTTCATAAACGGGCTGACCCAAACTCTGATTTTTTCAGGTCGGATCCGAATTGAATTTCGGGCCATGTCAATTTTTGACACCCTTAATTTTTCTACTTAAAAAAATAAAAGTAGAATAATAGAAACATAGTAAATAAAATTAAGCATAATATAATAATATAGATATAAGAAAATTCTTATTGAACTTTAAAAAAGAGCAAATTTAAAATACTCATTACAATTAAAAAAAAAATTACTTTCCTTGCAATAATTTTACAATTACCTTAACAGAAAAGTAAAGCCACCAACACAACTCATCTTAGCCTGTTGGTTGAGAGCTTATGCTTTCAACTAAGAGGTCTTGGGTTCGAATCTTTGTATATGCGTTGTGTGTATGAATTTGACTTAAATGACCTAAATGTCCAAAAATAAATAAATAAAGCCACCTAGAAGCTCACCCTCGAAAACGTTCGCCGGATTCCTGCGTGATCGACAAGAGCTCCATCGTCGGAGTCAGCAACCGCCCCGGAGCCGGCGACGATCGACAAACAGGACACGTTCCGTGCCGCTGGAGCCAACTGTCAATGCACAGAATGTGAAAGCAGTGCCGGCATTCTGGCATACTTCTCAGCATCTCCCCCTCATTATATTCATTCAAGCAAATCGAACACAAGCCTTCGCCGCCTCCATTGACGGAGAAGGAAAACTTGGGGTATGAACTAATAACCTCCTCGTCAAGCCCAGGAACACCGCGGTCCTCCATGACAAAAATTACGCGGGAAGAGGCAGCGGTGATGGGATGGTCGGGGCTAGGGTTAGGGTTTTGGGAGCGGGGATTGAGGGTTAAGTGGTAGCAGAAGAAGAAGGCGAGGAAAAAGGTGATGAGGAAGATGACGAGGGCGGCGGTGAGGCCGAGGGTGAGGGGGGTGCTGAGGCCGTCGATGCTGTATACGAAAGGGGGTAGGGGAGGGGGAGATGTTCCGCCGCCGCCGACGGCGGTGGAGAAGATATTTTCGGGCATTTCGCGCATGGGCGATTCGAAGAGGGAGATAGGGCGTCTAGGTTTGTGGACGGCATGGCGAGGCCGCCGATGGTAAAATTCTTCGCCGAGCAATTCTGGAAGGTGAAGACCTGTTTCAGTAAAGGATTTATGAGGCATTCAATTTCATATATTGAGAGATATGCGGGAGCCATTAATGCCAAATTTTATTAACGTTTAAATGGTCAAAAACTTTGCTGAACTATATAGGATGTAATTGGCGTTTGATAGCCCTCAGATTAAGGTTGAGATTAGTGCTATTATTGAAGTTGATAGATGATGGTGGTCGGAGAAATCATATTTGATGGGCGACAGTGGAAGAAGGCTCTTCACTTTCTTTGAGATGGCAGTCCAACGATGATGATTGAGCAGACGTTGAGTAGAGGCAATCTCGTGGCACGGATTCGTCGGCGGTGGTGGCGGGGTGGAGCTCCAAGATTCTTCAAGCGTTAGAGCTCTATTTATAATTTTTTAGGAGTGGCATGCTCAATAAATATGAAGAAGATCCATGTTAGATTTGGATTGTTTCTTCATATGACTCATATTGATTCTCTTGATCTTAGAGCATTTATCAAACATTTAAGTGCCTTAATGATGTTATAATTTGACAATCTTAAGCTCGTTAGATTCATCTTGTCGAGCCCCTCAATTCAGCTTTTAAGCATGTCATATGTGGATATCGTTTGGTCATCCAATTAATACTTTGAAGCTTTCAAGAGTATTTTGGTCCTTTGATTTAAGCTCGGATTGAACTGAATTTGGTGTCATTAGGTTCATCTTGTCGAGATGTTCAATTTTATTCATTTTGAAGGAATTTTCAACTTTCATAATAGTATACTTATAAAAAAGAGAACGAAAAAGACCAAATGAAATTCTTTTGTGACTTGAGTTTTGTTTGATGACATCTTTTTAATTGCTTCTTAAAGAAGTTTTTTAATATCATAAATTTAATTTTTTTACTAGAAAACTGCTTTAAGAAGTAATAAGAATGCCGTATATTTCGTTTGAGACGATTTTTTTACTGCTTTCTAAAACAATTTTATAATATAAAAATCTATTAATAAAAATCTTCTTTACTAAAAAAAACTCTTTAAAAATCAGTAAGAAAGTCATCCCAAAGAAAACGTGAAGATCCTTCATCATGGCGATCTATTCTGAGTTATTTTTTTGTGTATTTTTCTGCTTTTCTCTCTACTATTTTTTTAGGGATCTTGATAACTCTTTTTTTTAGCATTTATGTCCTTAATCATGTAGACTTCATTAGAGATAAATTTCTTATTATTTTTTAAAATAAATTTTTAGTATAAAAATTTCTTAAAATCAATAAAAAAATATTGATAAAATTAGACAATATATTCCTATAGTCATCACAATGATAAATTTAATTGTAAAAAAAAAGTTTTCAATCATAGATTTTTTGACATCTCTATTATCTTTTGAACATATATCTTTCTGTATTTTTTCTTTATTTTGACTTAGTTGAGCTTAATCTCTCATATTTTTCAAAAAAAAAAAAAAAAAAATCCATTGTTTCTTATAAGAGATAGTCAAGGGACTAAACCTTGAGATCTCTCCCTCTTCACCATAAACGAGGATTTGATCCATATAAAACTCATTAAGCTCGACAAACAAGCAAGCCATTAATTCAATTCTCCCATCTCAAAGCAATCCCCTCTCTTTCCCGTTAATCCTACTACTACTTTTAATTTTACTCCCTTGATCTGATTTTCCATATCATTATTTCCCAATCTTAGCTCTTCAACTCCTTCCTCGCCAAGAAGATTTTGCTGTCATCTTTTGCTATTTACCTGTATCAATCAGGCTAGTTCAGAGATCTAAAACCTGTTTTGTTTCTTGCTTTCTTTCTATTTTGATTGGAATTTCAAATAATTTAGAAGAAATGAGAAATCTGAACCAGTTCACAAGGTTTGGATTCAAGAATGGAGTTTATTCCTTCATCTTCCTCCTCTCCATTCTCACACTTTTTCTCAGCATAACTACTCTCTGCATATTCTACCCTCAGAACTCCCTCTCCTTCAGCAACTCATTTGGAGATCTAACTACAGGTCAAGGAGGCTCCATCCAGCTCTTAGACTCCATTATAGAGAAGCTTGTGGATCATATGAGAGTAGTAGAGAATTCAACAATAGGTTCTGGTGAGCATTCTGAGCTTAATGATGTGAAGCTCAAGCACACAGCTTTCCTTGCAGAGATTTTAGGCCTTTCAGGATCATTGAAGCTATCACTAGCTCGAGAAAAAGAAGATTCTCATCAACAACAAAGAACTCCATCAACAGATACTCATCCTCTGTCGAGAAGCAATGGAAGCCTTGACGAAACCGCCGAGTTCTTCCTCACAGAAGAGATAAGAAAATATATGAAGATAAAGCCCAACAGACTTGGAAAGCAGAATTTCATGGGAGCCAATGGGACCTTCATGAGCATAGGCCATGCCTGCTTCTCACTCAAGGAAGAACTAGAAGAGTACATGGACTATGATGTTGGAGATTTCTGCAAGGATGATTGGAAACAAGCACAGAGACTAATGGTTCTTGGCTGTGATCCTTTGCCAAGGAGAAGGTGCTTTGCTAGAGCTCCCAAGCTATATTCCAAGCCACTTCCCATCAATGAATCAATTTGGAACCTTCCCGACGACCGAAACGTCCGTTGGAGCGGCTATCGCTGCAAAAACTTCGCCTGCCTCGCCGCGAATCGGACCGGCAAAGGCTTCTTCAAATGCTCAGATTGCTTCAACCTCACTCACCATGAAAGGCTCAGGTGGATGCAGGTTAATACTTCTGATTTTCTCATAGAAGAAGTGTTAAGTATCAAGCAAGGGGAGATCAGAATTGGATTGGATTTCAGTGTTGGAACAGGAACTTTTGCTGCTAGGATGAAGGAATTTGATGTTACAGTGATTTCTGCTACTATAAATCTGGGTGCTCCTTTTAGTGAGATGATTGCTTTGAGAGGATTTGTTCCTCTCTACTTGACCATAAATCAGAGGCTTCCTTTCTTTGATAACACTCTTGATATGATTCACAGCACCCGATTTCTCGACGGATGGATCGATTTCATCTTGTTGGATTTCGTACTGTACGATTGGGATCGTGTTCTGAGGCCTGGAGGATTATTATGGATTGATAGTTTCTTTTGCAAGAACAAGGACCTGGAAGATTATTTGGATGCTTTTAAGATGCTGAGGTATAAGAAACACAGGTGGATTGTGGTGCCAAAGTTGGATAAAGATGGAGAGGAGGTTTTCTTCTCTGCCTTGCTGGAGAAGCCACCAAGGCCATTCTGATCATGTAATGTTTTGAGGTTTTGATGGTCATGGTTCTATATCTGTACAAAGTTTGTGATGAGCAGTTGGTCAGGAATGGGACCAATTGTTCTATGCGGACACTGGATGAAGTGAACTGTTCATATTTGATGCGCTTTTATTGACTTTGAGCGCAACAAAAAGGCAACAAATATTTAATATTTGTTGCGCTTTTGCTCCGGTTTTGCAAAAGCACAACAAAATAATAGTAAAAATGCATTCATAATTGAATATTTGCTATTATTTTACAACCCTTTTTCAAAAACGTAGCAAAATGACAACAAAAGGGCTGCAAATCTAGACGGTTCTCTCCGTCCGGTGTCTGCACAGAATAATTTCTCCAAGAATGGGAGGGATTATTACGTGCGGAATTCGGATGTAAGATGTGCCCGGATTTTGTAAAGGTACACAACAAATATATAGTAAATACATAATTTTGTAAAGAATTGTGTGTTTACTATGTACCCTCATAAATTCGGACAGTCCAGACTCCGCAGAAAATAATCTCTCAAAAAATGGAAGGATGAGTCTCTGTGGATTATTTTTATTTAAAATGTTTTAAGATCTAGTTTATGAACAAGAGGAATACATAAATGAATTATTGTTATTAAGAAAAGATGCACCATGTTGCCTTCGCAGCAGTGTTGTGAGATAAAGGCTTCATGTTGTTGTCGTAGTATCAAACAAAAAAACAAAAATTTAGAGTGGGCAATCGTTCACATTGGGCTTACGTGTGGTTTGTCTGTGGGTAATAAACTATCTGTCTAGAATGCCATAACAAGATGGTTTAATATTTTAGAAAAGTTTGGGAATTAGTAATGTAGTTGTTGAAAAAATTACGTGAGACTATTGGTTATGTAGATTTCAGACACCGTCAATTCAACCTATCATTTATACGCTGCTGCTCGACTAGATTAATTATTCTGTGCAGATGTCGAACGTCGTTTGGAGACCAATCAGAATACGCCACATCACCCCTGTGCTCGGTACTGCGGCTCGGTACCACTGATATGGCGCATTCTGATTGATCTTCGGACGGCGTTCTGTGTCTGGCCTCTACACAGCATAATTTTTAACCCATAGTCTTGGAGCAACCTTAGTTAACTTGAAACAAGCTTGCCTTTCTTCCGCTATTGTGATATCATATGAGAAAAACTTTCATGCCATGTTGAAGAGGAATTATCTTTGAAGGATATGGATCAGGCATGATAATTTTTTAGTTTTTTTTTTTTAGTTTTCGCATAAAAATTTTGATATCTTATGAAGTAGTTCTATCTAGGGGTATCAATATTTGACACGACTCGAAAATCCAACCCGAACCTAACTCAAAAATTTCTGATTAGGATCAACCCATTTGAGAAACGGGTTGAGTTCGTGTTTAAGATTCTAACCCGTTTGTAAAACCAAGTCGGGTTAGCGTTGACCTGGAAACCCGAAACCAGCTCGGGTTGACCGAGGAACCGCGTCTGCCGTCTCATCTCGTCGACACCCAACCGAATGAGTGCGACAATGCGTGATCGCATTAGACGACGCGTGAGTGCCTGACCGCGTCTGACGTCTTTTCACGTGAGAGGCTGAGAGCCAAACGTCATCCTGTGTTGTCATCCGTCAGTGCTGGCCGGGAAAGTCATCCCGTCCAATATGGTATTCCGTTGACGTCATCTGCGCTGGCTAGACCTGTAGGGCTGCACTGCCGATGTGCCTCCAATCGTCTGTCGACGTCGCCAGTTCGCCCGGCTCTTGTAGTGCTTGCGAATGCACATGATCCTAACCCGTGCAGGTATGATCGGGTATCCTAAAATCAGCTGCTACAACAGATGAGTATAACTGCTATGATTTCTTGGAGATTCATTCTGCAAATTTGAAAAGCAAAGCTGAAAAGTATTTGTAAAGCAAGAGGATACAGTAGAGATTCATAATTCACATGAAACTTTGATACACTATTTTTGTTAGATCCCATGTTCTGGATGAGAAAAATTGACGATTGGGCCAGTGATAGGAAGTGCTAGTATTCACAAGCAACCTATCCAAAATCGGCGAACCAACAGCAGCCAAATGGCTGTCCACAGCAGGAAAACAACAGATTTCTGCTGTTTACAGCAGAAAAACAACAAAACGACAAGGAAATCTGAGAGAAAACTCAAGAAAAGACTTGTATTCCACTTAGACGATGCATAAAAGAGCAAGATACAATTGATCCTCAATTCGAGAGGAGGATCGATCTCTCCCAAATCTCTAGACGCAGCTAGAGCCCAAAGAAAACCTAAATCTAAGAGATCTCAAATTTCAGCCAAATTCAAGATGCTCAAACCCTAGGAAAATCTACTATTTAATGCATACAATTCAAAAGGAATTCCCTAAACAGCCTCTACAATCAATTTCCCTCCAAAACTCCATTCAAAAACCTTCCAAAAAGGGCTCCCGTGGATCATGCGTGCGTGCGGCTTCCGCCCAGGCGAAACAACGCCTGTTTCGCGACTCGGCCGGTCCCGTGCGGACCGGCTGGACCGGTCCACTGGACCGGTCTAACAATACTCCCCTCCCAAAGATCCACCTTGTCTTCAAGGTGGAAATATGCTCGTGTTCCCGCGGAGGTGGCCATCCTTGAGCTGACTGAATTACCTTTTTGTATTGTTAAATCCAGGGCTGCATAGAAAGAGAAACATCCCCTCCCTCCTCCAATCTGATCGCATCCAACCTGTGTAGTCCCACCCCATAATCTTCCCCCACCTCTTGTATGTCCCTAACCATGGTCTTAAGTGATGTGATGGCTTTGGATAGCCCTGCATCTCCCCTTATGACCATCCTTCTCCCATCCACCATTAATTCCATCGTGAGTGCTCCCCAATTGTCCTTGGTTTCCCCCAAGGTTTGTAACCACTTCATCCCCAGGATGACGTCAGTGCTTCCTAACTCAAGTGGGAGAAAGTCCTCCCTTACTTGAATCCCCTGGATGGTCAACACCACTCCTTTACAAATTCCTTGGCCTTTCTCCACCTTCCCTGTACCCATCATCACCCCATAACAACCGGTGTCCACCAATTTCACTCCCAGTTGGTTGACGACCTGAGTAGAAATGAAATTGTGGGTAGCCCCACTATCAATTAGCACCACCACCTCACGGTCAGCTATCTCTCCTTTCACTTTCATAGTGTGACTCGGAGTGAATCCCACTACAGAGTTCAGAGAGACTTCTGCCACATCCAGGTGCAACTTTTCCTCCGTATCAGATTTGCTCCCACCTCCCTCCTCGTCTTCCTCGTCTTCACAGACAAGGAGAACCTGAAGAGTTCGGTCCTTGCACCTATGCCCCGGCATGTACTTCTCATCACATCTGAAGCACAACCCCTTTGTCCTCTTCTCCTGCACCTCCTTCTCTGTCAGCCTCTTGAAATTTTCCCCACTCCCTCCTCCTACTGGCTTCTCCCGGGTGGTCTCATTAATGTTGCTTGATGCAGGCCCCTTGGGTGCTAGAAGAGTGGTCGTCGTCCTGTAAGAGTCTCCTGAATGGTTTCCCCGATTCCCTCTTTCAGAGTTCTTCTGGTCCTCCACCAACTGGGCCAACTCCATGGCCTTTCCGAGACTCCTTGGCTTCAACACTCGGACTGCTGTTCTTATCTCTGGTTTCAGCCCCTTCATGAAATTCCCTTCCAGGGCTGACTCCGAGATATAATCCAGCCTATTAGCCAGATACTCAAATCTATCCCGGTAATCGGCCACGGTCCCCTCCTGAGTCAGAGCAAAGAACTGTTCATAGAAGTCTCCTCCCCCATCGGCTCGGAAACGTTCTAATAAACAATCCTTGAACTCTCTCCAGCTCCTGATAGGCTCTCTCCTGTCTCGCCACTGATACCAGGACAACGCCTTCCCTTCCAGACACAATCCTGCCGCCGTCAGCTTCTCATCGTCTGTCAACCCGTTGACAGCAAAGTAACGCTCCACCTTGTAGATCCAGCCATGGCCATCTTCACCCTCAAAGATGGGCATCTTCAACTTCCTCACCTTCGGATCCCTTCCGTTACCCCGGAACTCTCCACAACCTCCCATTCCTCGAAGATGAGGCGCTCCCCAAGTGTCCCGGTCCTCCCTCCAACGCTGGTGTTCGATTTTGTCGTCATAATCCCCCCTTCCTCTTTCAAAATCAGCACCTCGACGCTGAAATTCAGCACCTCGACGCTGATATTCCTCTCTCCTTTCTCCAAAATCTGCACTACCTTCATATCCCCCTCGCCTGCCTCCGAAATCAACACCTCGACGCTGAAAATCAGCACCTCGACGCTGAAAATCAGCACCTCGACGGTCATTTCCCATGCTCATCTCCTCTCTAGAGATTGGCTCTAGAGGCGGCATGTCGTCGTCCCTTTCAAGAATCTCCACCTCCGGATTCCTCCTCCCCCGGATTGGGTTTGGATTTCCTCCTACGCCATGGCCGTCAGTAGTCTCTCTCACTTCCGATGTCTCCGGATTGGTCTTCATCTCCAATAGTTTCTTCATCATTTCTTCCATAGCCGTAAACCTCCCTTCCATCATGTCATTATTGGCGGAGATTTCCATGAACTTTCCCTCCATATCTGTCTTCAGTTGTCCGAACTCGCCTTCTAATGCTTCCACCTTCTTTCCGGCCATTTTTCTTCTAACGGATCCCAAAAAAATTCTTCTTCCGGAAAAAAAACTTGCTGAAATTTCAGAATTTCAGCCGCCGGTGGTCCCAAATCGACGCTCTGATACCAATTTGATAGGAAGTGCTAGTATTCACAAGCAACCTATCCAAAATCGGCGAACCAACAGCAGCCAAATGGCTGTCCACAGCAGGAAAACAGCAAATTTCTGCTGTTTACAGCAGAAAAACAACAAAACGACAAGGAAATCTGAGAGAAAACTCAAGAAAAGACTTGTATTCCACTTAGACGATGCATAAAAGAGCAAGATACAATTGATCCTCAATTCGAGAGGAGGATCGATCTCTCCCAAATCTCTAGACGCAGCTAGAGCCCAAAGAAAACCTAAATCTAAGAGATCTCAAATTTCAGCCAAATTCAAGATGCTCAAACCCTAGGAAAATCTACTATTTAATGCATACAATTCAAAAGGAATTCCCTAAACAGTCTCTACAATCAATTTCCCTCCAAAACTCCATTCAAAAACCTTCCAAAAAGGGCTCCCGTGGATCATGTGTGCGTGCGGCTTCCGCCCAGGCGAAATAGCGCCTGTTTCGCGACTCGGCCGGTCCCGTGCGGACCGGCTGGACCGGTCTAACAGCCAGTTAGTTGACAGTCAGCGTAAAAATTAACAAATAATCATGATACAAATCATTTAATATATAGAGTTTCTTGTAGTAGCATACAAGTAGGATGTTGTTGTTATATGATATGACTTTGATATATGAGGGAAATGTCAAGAAGGTATAGTAGTTCATTCCTGCATGTATCCTCCACCACAATTTAATGAGTATGGGGAACTCATATGTCGGATAGGGGTGTCAATTCGAGTCAACGAGTCGAGTTCGACCACTGGTCGAACCCGACTTGACTCGGCCTTAAAAGGGTCGACACTAACCCAACCCGGTTTTGCAAACTGGTCAGGATTGTCAACCCGTGCGGGTTATCGGATTGACCCGACTCGACCCGCGAGGGAGGGACGGGGGCATTCGGTTCTCCACTCTCAGGTGGGACGGTGACAGGCCGGCAGAGCGCGAGATGGCGGCAGCCGTCTTCGGCTCTGCAGCTCGCGGTCGTCTTCGACTCTTCGGGCGTTCAGCTTTGCATCAGCGCGATACGGCACATCGGCGGCCGACCGGCAGGCCGACAGTGGTGACACCGTGATAGGACCCGAGTGAGACACGAGACACGACTGGTTGAGTGATTAAAGCGACATCCGGGTCAATTCGGGTCAACTTGCGGGATTTCGAGTCAACCCAAACCTGACCCGTTTTTCAAACGGGTCAAAAATTCGAACCCGGACCCAACCCATTTCACAAACGGGTTGACCCAAACCCGGATTTTTCCAGGTCGAATCCGGGTCAGGTTTCAGATCAGGACAATTTTTGGCACCCCTAATGTCGGACAAGCTAGAGGGTGCTCGATGCTAGAGTGTAGGAGCTGACTTTGCACAAAACACGAGAAATTGTGATGGGGATACATGCGCGCTCCAACATTCATGGTATTCCCTAGATCTTTCATGCCAAACTCTAGCAACTATCATTTCATGTTTTTGATCTTTTGAATGTTAACCCCAATAATTAACATATTATCCACATACAATAACAGAATAAGACATTCTTTTGTTGTGACCTTACTATAGTAGCAATAATAAACATTCCATTTATGAAATTTGATCCTGTTACTATCTATTCTCATCTGTGAACAACCTGCAAGCAAGTTTGAATCTATAGCTGTGAATATTGCTGCAATGTACTCCCTATAAAAGTACGATGTGATATGTAGCAGCGACTTTGGTTTTAATTGAAAACCTTCAAGGTGGTTTCTACTTCTTGTAAAAAAAAAACTTGCATGAATGATGGAATAGAATTTAACTTTGATATGCATATTATGTTTTGGTTACTTTATTTTGTTTCAGAGTCATCAAGTTGCCTTCTCTATTTATTCTTGTTATTCCAAATGAGGATGCATATTTGATTTGTAGCCTACAATAAAATAAAATAAAATTTTCGGCATGAATCATTTTCGTATTTTCGATAAAGTTATAAAAATGGATTCATTTTAATTCCTTTTGCTAATTATACTATAGATGATAAAAAATTAGACGAACCAGATTTATTCACATGATACACCAAACAAAGCCATCTCTAGGATTTTGTCAATCCTTTGGTATATTTTCTCTGTTACCTATCTTTTCTTGATCAGAATGAGACCAAATTTTCTACAGGTTAGATTCATCCAATAAGAACGTTTGATACACCAGCTTACATAAATTATACTTCTGAAGTTTGCAATTTTTTAACACGTTCTGTTCATATTTCTTGCTTAATCCCCAAATTTCCATAGTTTTCCAGACTAAGTAATGAAGCGATAGACAAGACGATTAATAAAGAACTCTTGTTGCAGGCATGTCGTTTTAATATAGCTTCAGAGTTAGATTTGGTTAGTCGTACTCTTGGTTAAGGAGCCATGGATCATTATCAAAGTGTTTCTCTTCCTCTGAATGCTTCATCTGTTAGGAATTGGCTTTATGTAGGTTTTGTTAGCAGTAAAAATATTTTATAATGTGTGTAGAAACAGCAGGATCTGTTGCCGGAGAGAAGGAAGAAGAAGACACAGTGGAAAAGAGGATTTGTTTTATTATGCGTGTCTTGTCCTGGGTACATAGATACATATATATAGTATATTATATTAGGACACTTTACACGTGGCTGTCATTTATAGGTTGGTTTGTAATGCCGGAGCTTTGTTGTGATTTTAGCTCTGATAGCCCCCCGCAAACTAACGGATCTGGAGAGATCGTTAGTTTGCTTCGAAGAAGCTTGTAGCGAACGGTGGAGAGTGGCTTGGTGAGGAGATCGGCGAGTTGATCCACCGTTTTGATCGGAAGAAGTCGGATGTGATTGTTGACAATGTTCTCGCGGAGGAAGCGATGATCGATCTCTATATGCTTCATTCTCGCGTGAAAAATGGGGTTGTTAGCGAGTGCGATGGCGGAAGTGTTATCACAATAGAGATCAACCGGCTGATCATGCGGAATCTGAAAATCAGTGAGTAGTCGCTTGAGCCAAATGATGTCGGTCGTAGCAGCTGCAAGTGCCCTGTATTCGGACTCAGTGGACGAGCGAGATACGGTGGACTGCTTTTTGACAGCCCATGAGATCAGAGTATTGCCGAGAAATGAGCAATACCCTGTAGTGGATTTGCGAGTAACTGGATCGCTGGCCCAGTCGGCATCGGAGTAGGAGCGCAGATGCAGATCTGATTTGGTGATGGGTAGGCCAAAGTGAGCGGTGCCTTTGACGTAGCGAATGAGTCGCTTGAGCATGAAGAAGTGAACAAGCTGCGGATCGTGCATATGCTGAGACAGGCTGTTGACGGCGTATGCTATGTCCGGACGTGTGATAGTGAGGTATTGGAGAGCTCCGGTTAGTTGCCTGTATAAGGATATATCGGTCCAGCTGGAGTCTAACTGTATGTCCGTTGGTAATTTGGTGGCTGAGGGATTAGCAACAGGTTTACATGTGAGAAGATTAGATTTTTGAATGATAGAGTTAGCATATAACTGTTGGGATAAGAAGTACGTATCTGTATCGTGTTGAATTTTGATTCCGAGAAATTGGTTGGCGTTGCCGAGATTTTTGAGGGAGAAAGCTGAGTGAAGCTGGCGGAGAATGTCTGAGATAAAAACTTCGTCATTGCATGTAACTAAGATGTCGTCGACGTATACCAATAAGAAGACGACGATGCTGCCTTTATGAAGTGTGAGCAATGATGGGTCGGATTTGCTGTGATTAAATCCGAGCGTGGTGAGATGGTTGGTGAACGTAGTATACCACTGCCTCGGAGCTTGGCGAAGACCGTAGATTGCTTTCTTTAGAAGACAAACGTGATGAGGATGAAGAGAATCTTCAAACCCCTTGGGTTGCCGCATGTAGACGGTATCATCAAGCGAGCCGTGGAGAAACGCGTTCTCGATATCGAGTTGATGGATTTTCCATCCATGATGAAGTGCAACAGTGAATAGGACGCGTATGGTGGGTAGTTTGGCTACTGGACTAAATGTCTCGACGAAGTCGTAGCCGAGTTCTTGTTGGTTGCCAAGTGCAACCAGGCGAGCTTTGAATCGGGCTACCGAGCCGTCCGAGTGGAACTTTCGTCGGAATGTCCATTTGCAGCCGAGAACAGGGGAGTTTGATGGAGGTGGAACCAATGTCCATGTGCCTTGTTTCTGTAGCGCGAAGAACTCGGCCGCCATGGCTTGCCGCCATTCAAATGATTTGTTGGCCTCGGTATAGTTTGGCGGATCAGAAGAGTTGGACTCCTGGTGAATGAGATTAAGTCAGCAAGCAGGTCTGAGGTGACCGGTTTGAGACCTGGTGGTCACGGGATGTCTTGCCGGGAGATGAGGTGGAGATGCGGATGTTGAAGCAGATGCTGGCGTCTGGTCAGGTAGCATAGTGTTCGGTTGGATGTTGATGGTTGATGTGGAGTGGTTCTTGATATTGTGTGTGATGGTATTTGTTGGTTTTGTTGCGGCTGGTAGCGGTAGAAGTAGAGGAATGGGTAAAGGTGATGATTTATGCTGCGTGAGAAGTTTCTGGTTCTTGAATGGATAAGAAGTTTCGACGAACTTCACATGTCTAGAGATGATAATAGAGTTGGTGCGATTATTCCAGCAACGGTATCCTTTATGGTTATCTGCGTAACCAAGGAATGTGCAAGCTTCGGATTTTGGCTGTAATTTATTGTAAGAGTGGTTGGGCAATAGCGGGAAGCATTCGCAGCCAAAAGTGCGAAGTTGCGCGTAATCAGGTTTGATTTGGAACATGAGTTGTATTGGAGCGGTGTGACCGGTGGTAGGTGTGGGCATGCGGTTGATTAGGTAGACGGCAGTGGCCACGGCATCCGGCCAGAAATTGATGGGCATGGAGGCCGTGTGAAGCATTGTCCTAGCGGTTTCAATGATGTGGCGGTGCTTGCGTTCCGCAAGGCCGTTTTGCTCAGGGGTATATGGACAAGAGAGCTGATGCTGAATTCCTCTTTGTTGGAGAAAGCCGTCGAACTTGTGGTTAACGAACTCTCGGCCTCCATCGGTGCGAATGATATGGATGTTCCTGTTAGTTTGTCTTTCAATAAAAATCACAAAGTTAATGAAAATTTTAGCGACATCAGATTTCGATTTACACGGAAAAAGCCAGCTGAAACGAGAAAAATCGTCAACTATAAGAAGGTAATATCGAAGCCCCTGATTTGAAGGAGCCGGGGAGGGACCCCAAACATCAGAGTGAAGTAAAGCGAGAGGGGTAGTAGTCTTTTTAACCGAAATCGGAAAAACTAGCTTATGACTTTTACAAGAATTGCAAGAACTACAATTTAAGTTCTGAGAACTAATGCGAAGTTGCTGGTTGTCATGTGAAATTTTGGTGAGAATGCTGCGATGAGGGTGACCTAATCTTTCATGCCAATTTGGAGCTGATGTTCGTATGGCCGAGAACGTTTGGTGAGCTGGTTCTGGATTCTTGATGGAGATCGGATAGAGGCCCGCCTTACACGGTCCTTGAAGAAGTATTTGGTGTGTCTGCAGGTCCTTACAAGTAAAGCCATTAGGATCAAACGTAATGGACAGGTTGTTGTCCTTTACTAGTTTGGATATAGATATTAGATTGTATGAAATAGCAGGTATATGTAAAAGATTTGATAGAGATAACGTACGGTCAGGGGTAGGAAGCAGCCCGGTGCCGGAATGTGCAATTGGGATCGATCTGCCATCCCCAACAGTAATTTGATCGGAACCTTGATAGGGTGAGGCATGACTGAGGTTGTCGGAACCATAGGTCATGTGTGATGAAGCGCCTGAGTCCAGATACCAATCAGTGGATGTAGTATCGGAGGAGGAGGCGAGAAGTGCTTGACCGGTGTTGGTTTGCGGGGTGGGTGTGATGTAATTGGCATTGTGTCTATGCCAACACGCCTCCGCCGAGTGTCCGCGCTTGGTACAGATTTGGCAAGTTATAGTCGATTTGGATGTAGTTCTTGATTGTTGATAGGCTGGTTGTTGCGACTGACCGCGTCCACGGCGGCCTCTACCGCGATAGGTGTAGAGTGCAGAATTGTTGTCTGGTTGAATAGAGAGACGTTGAGTGTCTGCCCGTAGGTGAAGTTCCTCTGTGATGAGCATCGCGTAGAAATTATCGAGAGTGAGAGGTGATTGCAAATGCCGGACGGACGTTTTGAACGACTGGTAGGCAGGGGGCAGTCCATTCAAGATGTAGATAATAATGTCTTCAGTGTCCAGGTTAGAACCAGCGGAGGTGATCTGATCGATAATTTTCTTGATGTCTGTCAGGTACTCCTGCATAGACAGATTTCGCATAGATATGTTATGTAACTTGCTCTTAAGTTGGATGACTTTGGATCGGTTTGAAGATTGGAACCGAGTTTGTAGTGCTGCCCAAATTTTGTAGGTGGAATCAAGATGCATTACAAACGGAATAACGGGAGCAGAGATCGTCGAACAAATGGCTGCAGCGAGATTTTGATCTGTGATAAGCCATTTGGAGGAGTGAAGATCAAGATCAGGTGAATCTTGATCATCTGGAGATAATTTTTCCGCTGTAGGTGGATCAAGAAATTGCAAGAACCTGTTGGCTTTAAACAATTTTAGGATCTGATTCCGCCATACCGGATAGTTATCCGGGGTTAGGTGATGAGGAACGAGAGATTTCAGGTTAGAGAGAATGAATTTAAGGGCTGGGTAGAGAAAGTTCTTATCGTTGGGTTCTTCAGTTGTGGTAGCACGATGAGAAGACGCTGTAGGAGACGCTTCAGTCGCCATGGAAGGTCCGTGCGAACGACCGCGCTCTGATACCATGTAGAAACAGCAGGATCTGTTGCCGGAGAGAAGGAAGAAGAAGACACAGTGGAAAAGAGGATTTGTTTTATTATGCGTGTCTTGTCCTGGGTACATAGATACATATATATAGTATATTATATTAGGACACTTTACACGTGGCTGTCATTTATAGGTTGGTTTGTAATGCCGGAGCTTTGTTGTGATTTTAGCTCTGATAATGTGGATATAGAAAGCACAAGCAACTAAAATAAGTTCCCACTAGAGAAAATCATTCCAAACTGCCTTGCAGCCACTCCTATAACAGCCGCAGCATTCCTTTCTTCACCAATAGCAGCACCTGGAGCTTAATTGCCTAATGGCACTATAGGAACTTCCTCTCATGTCACTCCTAATATACAAATACAGCTTCCTGTACTAAAATACAAGCTGCAGAAAATACATTTCTGGTTTTCACTCTGTTTTCCAGAGTCTCTGCTTTCCTTGCATATTTCCTGCTTGTTCTTCATTTTCATTGCAGGTTTCAACATGGTATCAGAGCATACAACCTAACGGCATCATCTTTGTCCATGGATTCCTCTGTACTAAAGCTCGGCGACCTTTCTATTCCTTCTCAGTTGAAGTTCTGGTGTCAATTATTAAGAACATCGTACATATTCAACTGCTAGCCGATAACTAACCTCTGTGGCAATCTCAGATCCTCAAAATTTTCACTGCAAACGGTTTCGACGTCTATCTCAATGGCTCGACACCATGCCCAGCTTCCAAACTTCTCCCCGATACAGGACAAAAAAACCCCCAACCCGAAATATACACCGTGGCTCCTGATAGACCAAAACTTAGCAACTGCAACGTACTTAATGAGGACATCGTTAGTGATTTCGACACGTGTACCATCGGAGACACCGGAGATCGATGGCCACGATTAGGAGTTTATATTTTTAGTCATTTTATGTAGTAGTTTATTTTATTTTTCAGTTTTTACTTTCTTACCCTTATGGGTGGTCATTTGACATTGTAGCCCCGAGGGCATTTATGTCTTTTAGTTTTTATTTCATTTTGGCTTATTTATAGGAGGCCTCATGCATTGTATGAGATAATGAATTGATAAATGAAAATTTGCCTCTTATGTTCTCTTTGTGAGTTCAACACTCCTCGATCTCTTAGTGAGTTCGTCGGAGAAGATAGATCTCTTTTTGTGAGTTCTAGTTTCTTGCCAAACTATTTTTCTCTTCGAAAGTTCTAAATTTTCGCCAAGTTATTTTCGTGGAGATCCGGATTGAAGATAATTTAGGTGAGTGGAGTTATAGCAAATCGAATCCCTAGAAATTCCCTCTCTTCCTCCCCTTGCACTTGCTGCCGCCTAGCCCTAAGCCTCCCAAGCCGCCGGCCACTTGGCTGCCACCAGCAGCCCGCCGGCCACCCACTGGACCCCCTTGCCGCCGGGCCCCTCTAGCTCTCCCTTTTGAATTTCGAATTCCCCTCTCTTAATGACTTTCCTAATTAAGCCATATTAAATTTGGGAAATTAATTAAGAGGAGTTACACACGTTTGAAATTCGAATTCAAATTCCCTCTTATTTTAATTTGAATTTGGGAGTTACTTATGAGAATCAATTCAAATTTTAATTTAATCCTTGATTAAAGTTGTGGTCCCCACTCTACTTATGACAATTGTGCTCTCCCCTCTCTCCATGTGGCCGGCCCTCTTTTAATGGGTTTTTCTCTCTTCCAAATTAAATTAAAAGCTCCACCAAATCAGCCCCAATTACCTCCTCAATTAACGCTCCTAGTCATTAATGAATTAATTTGAAATTTTAAATTAATCTCCCTTCAAAACCACTTGGAGCTGAATTTAATTTCAGTTTTCTAAATTCCTCCCTCTCCCTCTATCTCACGGCTAAGCCCTCCTCTCCCAAATTACTGGCTGCTCTCCTACAGCCTACTGTCCAGTAGTTTTCATACAATTTCCTGCTGTCCCGCATCGTTGGAGAGACACTCAAGGGCCAAAACTGCTGTTCAAACCTCCATAGTGGGTGTCCAAACACCCCTAGCTGCTGTTCACAATACCAGTAGGCTTCTTCCTGCTGTCACGCCGTCCAGAAGGTCTCCACATCCGCTGCCTCAAGTTCCTGGATGTGTTACCCTGCTGCCCTGAAATTCCTGCCAAGGAAAATCAGTAGTTTCCCTGCTAAGAATCCTCCGGTCAACAATTTTCAGCAAACAATTTGCTGCCCTGCATCCTGGAACATGGCTAATTGCTGTCCAGAAGTTCCAGACGTCCCACAGCAGCTGTCCAATGTCTTCTTAAGCCCTATAGACACCGTTGAGGATTACTTGAACCGTATTCTTCCCACCCTCGTGGACGTCATCGACGAGCAACTTCCGACAGACGATTGGATCATCAAAGGGCATCCACCATCTTCCCCAAATCCGACTTCCTCCCCGGCGGCTAGCCCCCTCGGCATTACTTGTCTAATAGATGCATCGTTGAGTTTGTGTGCCATCCTCTTCCGCTAACCAAGTGAATCCAAGAGTGAAAGTGAGGGACTTCGAGGTGAAGGATCTATATCTTAAGCCTTGAATTTTTAAGAGCCATTTGCTTTATTACTTATTTATTGGATTAATTCTGTTTGTTTCATGCTGCTTCTAAATGTAATTGATTGACGTTGCTTAGTTCTTCCATGGAAAATTCTTACGATCTATCTTGGAACGCATTTGTTTAAAATTAGCAACGCAAGTTCACAAGTTATTAATATCTTAGTTGCAATTCTTATTTATCGCATAATGTATCACATCAGTACTCGACCATTTCTCCATCCATTTTGCCCTATATCCTAAATCTAGAAACCTACCATCTAATTTGGATCACCCTCGAACGCCAACTCCAATCCACAAACCGATTGCGCGTAATCTAGCTCAAGAATGAGCTTCACATAGTTACCATGAAAAATCAGTCCATGACAGACTACCTATCCACTGCCAAACATTTAGTGGACAACATTATTGCCGCTGAAGGCTCCGTAGACATGAAAGATATTATTCTCTACATATTGAATGGCTTACCATCAAATTACGAATCCTTTAAGATAGCTATTGGGACCAAACTCCATCTGATAAATCTTGAGGACATCTACTCCCTCTTATGTAGTGAGGAAGTAAACTTGGCCACTGAAGCTGCCAAGGAGCTGACCTTAACCGAGCACAACATTCCTGTCTTCAATCGTTGCAGACGTGGCCGGTTCTCTTCTGCTCGAGGATGTGGTAGATTCTCTACTCGCCCTCCGTCTGTTCACAACGCAAGCAACCGACCCTCCGTTGAATGCCAAATTTGAGGCAAACACGACCATTTAGCATTCAATTGTTGGCATCGAGCTAATATGAACTATGTTCCTCCGCCGCCCTCTACACAGAATGCACTACCACAAGCTCCAATACAGGCGCCCATTCTTCACCTTGGTACTTGGATAGTGGTGCAACGGCTCATCTTACTCCTGATTTGCAATATGTTTATCAACCATCCACATACAACGGCTCAAACCAAGTTCTTGTTGGAAATGGAAATTCATTGCATATTCTCTATTTTGGAAATGATCTTCTTCCCACGCCCTCACGTAGTCTCTCTTTCTTACCTCTTCTTCTCGTTCTTAAACTATCTAATCAACTTCTCTCTATTTCAAGATTAACCACCGACAATAATTGCATTGTTTCTTTTGATGCCAATGGATGCAGCATTAAGGATCGGACGAACCTCCACACTCTTCTCTAAGGTCCCTATCGTGATGGCCTCTACCCCATCAAACTCCACTCTACATTCAGTTCTGCACCTGGTTTAGCTCTTATTGCCTCCACCTCTTCCCTCTGGCACTGAAGATTGGGTCACCCATGTTCTGCTACTCTTCAAGCTATAGCAAAACATTTCCCTCACTTATGTATCTCCTTTTCTTCTACTACTACCCAATGTAACTTGTGTGCTCTAGCTAAGAGCCACCATTTATCATTTAGTAAACCTAATACTGTTTCTTCTAATCCTCTACGCCTTATTCATGCTGATGTTTGGGGCCCCTCTCCCATTATCTCGATGATGGATTTAGATTCTACTTAATTTTCATTGACGATTTTTCTCGTTACATATGGTTATATCCCATGAAACAAAAATATGAAACAGCAACTACTTTTATTAACTTCAAATTTTTTGTAGAAAAACAATTTAACGGTTATATTCGCATTCTCCGCACCGATGGCAGTGGAGAATTCATCAACACTTCTCTCAAACAATTTCTTAAAACTCATGGAATACATCACCAATTTACTTGCCCATACAAGCTGCAGCAAAATGGCATAGCTGAACGTAAGCATGGCCACTTACTTGACACCATTCGAGCTCTTCTAATTGAATTCCATCTGTCACCCAATTTCAAAGTTGAAGCCGCTCTTACCGCCACTCATTTAATTAATCTCTTACCCTCTTCTACTACATTCAACCTCTCACCATATCAACTTTCCACAATAAACCTCCCAACTACACTCATCTTCACGCATTCGGTTGTCATTGCTATCCTTGGCTTCGTCCCTACTCAACCCACAAATTTGCTGCTCGCTCTACTCCCTACATTCTCAAAAAGGCTATCACTGTTACAATCCATCTATTGGCCAAACCTTCATTCCAAGAGACATTTTTTTTTATGAATTCACTACCATCCCCGTATCTATTTCCACTCCCACTATCACTCAAACACCTCCTCCCCCAACTAATCCACTTCCACCAGCTACACCACTCCCTACGCCCTCTACAGCCAACACTCCTACCTCAACTCCTACCCAATTAATACATACCTCCACCTCCTCTTCACATTCTTCCTCCCGTAACACCCCAGAACATAATTCTTCTCCCATCTCCGCTCCCTCTACTTCCCATTCATCTACCAACTCCCCTCATAATTCCAGTTCTTCTACAATTACTCCTCGACATCCCATGCTCACAAGTTTTCAGACTGGTCATATTAGACCTCGCCAAATTCTTGATCTTTCTCATACCCTTTCCGACACTCCAACTTGCTTCACATCTGCCATTAAACATCCTGAATGGAGAAAGGCAATTTCTAATGAATTCCATGCTTTACAGTCACAAGGTACAAGGACTCTGGCACCCCCTAGCTCCAATCAACATGTCGTACGCATTAAATGGATCTTAAAAATTAAACGACACTCCGATGGCTCCATTGCTAGATACAAAGATAGTTTGGTTGCACTGGGCTACAAACAAGAATACGGTATTGATTATTTGGAGACCTTCAGCCCAGTAGCAAAATCCCCTAACATACATTTGTTTCTTATCATATCCCTTCACTTCAACTGGTCCATCCTTCAGTTTGATGTAGCAAATGCCTTTTTTCATGGTAAACTACATGAAACCATCTTTATGAGTCAACCTCGGGGCTTCAAAGACCCACACCATCCTAATTATGTCTGCTTACTACACAAGGCACTATATGGACTGAAACAAGCTCCCTGACAATGGTTTGCTACACTCTCGCCATACCTGCAACAACGGGGATTTCAGAACAGCTCTGCCGACACATCCTTAATGCTTCTCAATCATCAAGATGTCTGAACTTACATCCTTATAAACGTTGATGATATCTTAATCACAGCCAATAATCAGTCAGCCATTTCCACTGTTCTCCAACAACTCAACTCTCGTTTTAACATCCACAACTTGGGATCTATCTCTCGCTTTCTCAGCATTGATGTATATTCTTTCCCCACTACTTAGGAGGATGATGAGTGCGTTATTGTTGTGATAAAGTAGGCTTTGTCCTATGCCTACTCTGATACCATGAAGATAGCCTTTGGCTAGGTAAACTTGTAAAGCTAATCAAAGAACACTACAGAAAAATTGCTCATTACCGGCAATAATTTCCGGCGGTTTTGATCTATTTTTCGGTGTTTTGAAAAATTTATGGGGGTTTTCTGGCCGTTTATAAACCGCATAGGAAATGCTAATCGGCGGCCAATTTCCAGCGACATAAGTTTCTAGCAGTTTTTTGCGGCTAAAACAGTCGGAAATTAATGAACCCAAAACCACAGATAAACAGCCGGAAATTCCGATGCAAAAACCGCCGACGACCACCGGTTTATTATCGGCGGTAAAAAATGCCGGTTAGCCGTCAGATATTACCGACGACAAAAAAAAAAAAATCGGCGCAACTTCACGCAAATTTTTAGCCGTCGGAAACCTATAGCATTTACAAAACAAATTGATAGCCATCTCTTCATCCACACAATTTTTTACAATTACGTAGTTCAAAACATATATAAAACACTTTTGACCATATACATCCACAATCCACAATAGACAGAACAGATCTTCAAACTAATAACAATACATATGAAATACATAAAGTGCATATGTTCCAAATAAAAACAAAGTTTTCTTCAAACAAATAGCAACACATATGTTCCAAAATAAATAAACATAATATATGAAATCCATAGTCAGATGTTCCAAATACATCAAATAGTTCTTCAAACAAATAACAACAACAACAAAAAGTATAAATTAACCAAGCTACATCCTCTTGCAAATTTATTCGAGAATATCAATGACTAAAGCAAAATTTAAGAGAAGCATGTAAATTACTTTCTGCTATAGCTGTCATGTAAAACCCGAAAACGACATTATTAGGTTGTCGCATGTTTTTCAAAGCACCACGACAAAATTAAGTGAGATTTTCAACATTAATAGAATTTTAGAAAATCCTACGCGAAATTTTGATCGTTTTGGTATATAACACTTATACCTAATTCCGTCTATTTTAGGAATTAAAATATATTAAAGTTTCAAAAGGACAACTCTACCCCTAATCTTTTAAAAGCTTAGATTTATTTAAGGGCATTTTAGACTTTTATCAAACCCAAATTCCCTTAATAGGCAATACCCGAACCTCTCCCCCATTATTTCACGCGATCGGCAGAACGAGAAGGGCGGAACCGAGAGGGGCGGACGGCGGGCTTCGGCGAGGGCTCTCCGGCGGCGATCTTCCGGCGAAAGTTTTAGGTCAAATCGAAGAGGACAACGAGAGGGTTACTCCGGTATGATTATTTTCAAACGAATCTCTCTTGATCTCTTGATTTTTGGAAAAGAAAATTTTAGGGTTTTATAGAATTTTGAAATTCTTTCCAAATTTCTTTAAGAAACCTTTAGGGAATGATTAGGGAAGCATGTTAACGGTAGAAACGATGTTTTTGAAAGAATTTTTGAAAATTTATAAATTAGGGTTTTTGACGAAAAATTTAATTCCTTCAAGATGTTTTTACAAAAGTTGTTCCTAAAGACATTAGAAGCGTTTTTAATGCATAAACTTGGAACTTTTAGGAAAATTTTGTTTTTATAATTTTCATGATTATTTTAATCCGAAAATTAATATTATAATTATAAATATGTGTTTAGGAATGTTTTTAGAGCAATATTTTAGTTAAATCGAAGATTTATGAATTTCTAAAATTTAAGTATTTATTTAATCCGAAAATTAAGGTTTATTTAATTAATTATCCTTTAAAAGTTGTAAGGAATGGTTAAGGGAAAATGCCGAGTTTAGCAATTAGACTTAGGAAATTTGATTTCTAATTATGTGACATGTTTATTTTATAAATTTTATTAGGATGTGATCATTTAAGTTCAAGGTGAAAGAATTTTGGTCGAAGCGACGTGTCGTATTTGGTTTGAGGTAGGTGTTCAGACCCCAGTTAAATTTATAAGTGCTTTAAAATTTTATGCTTAGAATGCAATTTCATGTATTTATTTTTCTGTCAAATGTTTTGATATTCATGCTTTAAAGTACCCTACAGTTTCATACTTTCATTTCATGCATTCTTGAAAAGCAATTAAGGTATATGAATAAATGAAATAAATATGAAAGAAAATTTAGCATGATTCAAAGATTTAAAGGCAATAACAATTTCATATTGTATGTTGATCCGGAAGTACCAAAATGGTAAAGGAGCTCTTTCGAGCATTGGTAAAGGAGGCTCCTATGAGCCATGGTAAAGGATGGTTCTTATGAACCAATGGTAAAGAAAATTGCCAAAAATATGACTGCGTACCTGATCAGTACGAATAAGGATACTTCCGGGACAGGTGATACATTTAGCATAATCATTTTTGCATATTGCATTACATATGAAAAAGGTGAAAGAAAAGAATGAAGGAAATCAAATGTTAAAGAAAAGAAAAATGCAAGAAAAAATTGAAAAGTTTAAAGATTATGACTTGCAAAATTGTATGATATGATTTCTATTACAAATATTTTATTTTTGCATCTTATAAAATTAACTGAGCTATGAATTACCTGCTGAGCGTTGGCTCATTCCTCGTTTGGAAATATTTTTCATGATAGAAGTGATGACTACACGACGACCGTACACGTATCGTCGTAAGGGACCTCAGGAAGAAATGTTCCATTCCATGTTTTAAGTTCAAGTCATTGGGTTTGTTTTTTTGTAGTTCGTGAGTTTGAAGTTTATGTAATTATGAAAGTATGTTATGATGATGGGTTTGAAAGTTTCAGTGGTTATGAGACAGTTGATCAGTTTATAACATTTAAATTTGATGTCTTATAGTGGCTCTTTCATTTATTATTGGAAGATATTTATGTACTGAGTTTAAATCTATAATGAATTTGATCTATGTTTTATATGCTCTTCCGTACGACCGACTGTTCCCGCCCCGTTATCGACGGGCTAGCTGGTCCGGGTCGTGACATGTCAAACACGAGTGAGGGCGTCGCTGGCGAGGGCATGGGCGGCGTTTGGCGGGCCAGAGTTCTGTTGACGGATTGAACGACCGCCATTCAACGAGGGCGCGGGCATCTGGACGAAAGAAAACGAAAAAAAAATACCGACAGTATTTCCAGCGGTTTATCATTTAATACCGGCAGTTGAATTGCCGGTTAATAGTGGCAGTCAAACTACCGGTTTAACTGTCGGAAGTACCGCCGGTATTCAGCGAATTTTCTATAACGGAATATACAGTAGCAAAGAAGTATTGCATTAGTGTAGAAACCCATATGTATTAACATCTTGTTCATGTAAATACAATGTTTATATAGAGCTGGGTTCATACACGTGTAACGTTGTGATAACATATGTTTGTTAAGTGTGAATGGTAAATGGCTTGTTTAGTCCGTTACTGTCAGAGCCGTTCTCAGTGTTAGTGGAAGCTTGTGCTTTTAGGGTTCCATGTTAAAAAAATGGTCTTTATTTTGAAGGAATCTATTTTTAATGCCATAAGAGCGAACAACCAACCTAAAGAACTTGCCAAAAGAAACTCCAAAAGCATATTTCAACAAATTAATTTAGTGGAAATCCTGCTGAAAATGCTCAAAGGTGGCCCAAAAGCCCAAAAATATGGCCTTACTAGTTACTATCTCCCAACCTCACCCTCTCAACAATTTCACCAATACTCCTCTCCCTTACAGCCAAAATATTTGATTTCCTCAACCAAATACCCATTATGAGGCCTCTGTGTCTACTATTCTCCCTTTGCAAATTACTTTGATCCATTTCTCCCGCTTCTTCAGTTTCTACCAACCTCAGTCCTGTTGCGTCCTGGAGTATTCGTGGCGGTAGAGAAATATATAGTTTAACATCTTAGCATTGTATGAAGATCCAGCACACAATCATATAAGTGAGAGGGTGTAGCTTCATAAGAGACACCATAGTTTTTACGTGGAAAACTCCTTAAAAGGGGGGAAACCACGGGCCTGACCCAGTTTGAATGAATCCACTAGTATTTGCAGTCGATTACAAATGAGGCCCTTCATTAGGAGAAGGCATTGGCTTGATGTCACAAATGTACATCATATAGAGCGCATTACATGGTGGGAGTTACAATATAAACATAGACATGTTAGTTTGGTTGGAAGGGCCATTGTAGGTGATAGGGGTCAGAAGGACCGTAGTCGGCAGGAGACAGAGGTCTGAAAGACCGTAGTTGGTAGGAGACCGGGATCAAAAAGACCATTGTCTGGTGATCATGGTCGGAAGGATCATAGTAGGCGACGGAGTTCGAAACGACCGTAGTCGGTAGGAGTCAGGAGTATGAAAGACCGTTGTAGCAGGGTGGTACTCTGGTAGAACCCTGGGCATCAGGTGGTGGCTTAATAGAAGTTTGGGCCTCAGGTGGTGGTCCGGTAGAAGTCCGGGTCTCAGATGGTAGTCCGGTAGAAGTCCGGGCTTCAGGCGGTGATCCGGCGGAAGTCCGGGCCTCGGGTGGTGGTCCGACAGAAGTCCGGGGCCTCAAGTGGTGGTTTGGCGGAGCAATGACGTCAGGTAGTGGTCCGGCGGAGCTTAGGCCCTTAAGTGGTGGTCCGATGGAACTCCGGCGTCAGGCGGTGGTTCGGCGAAGCTCAGGCCCTTAAGTGGTGGTCCGACGGAACTAAGTTGTCAGGCGATGGTTCGGCGAAGGAAAGGGCCTCAAGTATTGGTTCGGTGGAGCAATAGCATCAGGCGGTGGTCCGGCGGAGGTGAGGGCCTCAAGTGGTGGTCCGACAGAACAACGGCGTCAGGTGGTGGTCCGGCAGAGGTGAGGGCCTCAAGTGGTGGTTCGGCGGAGCAACGACGTCAAACGGTGGTTCGGCGGAGTAACGACGTCAGACAGTGGTTCGGCGGAGCTCAGGCCCATAAGTGGTGGTCCGACAAAACTCCAGTGTCAGACGATGGTTCGGTGGAGGTGAGGGCCTCAAGTGGTAGTTCGGTAGAGGAGAGGGCCTCAAGTGGTGGTCCGATGGAGCAATAGCGTCAGGCGGTGGTCTGGCGGAGGTGAGGGCCTTAAGTGGTGGTCCGCACGGAGCAACGACGTTAGGCGGTGGTCCGGCGGAGCAACGGCATCAGGCGGTGGTTCGGCGAAGCTCAGACCCTTAAGTGGCGGTCCGACGGAACTCCGACGTCATGCGATGGTTCGACGGAGGTGAGGGCCTCAAATGGTGGTTCGGTAGAGAAGAGGGCCTCAAGTGGTGGTCCAATGGAGCAATAAAGTCAGGTGGTGGTCCGGCGGAGCTGAGGGCCTCAAGTGGTGGTCTGGCGGAGCAATGGCGTCAGGCGGTGGTCCGGCGGAGGTGATAGCCTCAAGTGGTGGTCCGGCGGAGCAATGGCGTTAGGCGGTGGTCCGGCGGAGGTGAGGGCCTCAAGTGGTGGTCCGGCGGAGCAGGGCCTCAAGTGGTGGTCCAGCAAAGCAACAGCGCCAGGTGGTGGTCCGATGGAGGTGAGGGCCTCAACTGGTGGTCCAGCGGAACAACGGCGTCAGGCGGCTGTCCGACGGTGGTCCAGCGAAGCTCCTATGGTGGTCCGGGGAAAGCGGTGGTCAAGGAGGAGCTTATTCCTTCTCTTCTCTTCTTCACTTCTTGTTTTCGTCCCCTTTCAAGAGAAATGAGGGGTTTATTTATAGATTTCTGAAGTGGCATGGCCCATAAATAGGTGAGAGATCAAGGGTAAATGAGGAGTGGTTGGATGGACAGCCGATATTGAATCCCTTGATCATGGATCATTCGTCAAACATTTAGAGATCTTAATGATTTCAGAAATCAGTGATCTTGGGCTCGTTGGATTCGTCTCGTCGAGCCGCTCGATTCGACTATAAGCTCGTCATATTTGGAAACCATTTGGTAACTCAAACAGTGGTACGAAGCTTCCAACAGCGCTTCGGATCCTTAATTTGGACTCATTTGGGCTCGGATTGAGTCGAATTTGGTGTCGTTGGGTTCGTATTTCCGAGACACTCAATTTGACTGTAAGTTTGCTGAAATCGGAGTTCAGCTTATCCCGGATTTAATTTTTGAAGTTTCTGGCTTGATTTTGCCTCGAGATTAGTTCCCGATCAAGATAATTTTTTGATGACATATCAAGTCCCATCCTCCAATGGTGTACAGGACTCATCCCCTTCTACAGCTCGACAAGAGAACCCTAATATCTCTACCTCTATATCACCCAATCTCCACAACACTTCTTATAACCTTCACATCTCAACCTCTATATTAGATGGACATGGACCTACAAATCAAGTTGTAATAAACAACTTCCTCATCTACCTTACTCTATCAATAAGATAACCATCAATAAGCCTTTCACAAATATCCTAATCGGAAGAAGCACCTTTAGGGGTTGTTTGGCAACAAGTGGGATTTAACTTTAGTGGGATTTAATAAATCCTGTAAATTCGAAATGTGTTAAAAATTAAAAACTGTTTGGTATGCTAAATGTTAAATCTTGTTAAATCCTGAGAAACTGTTTGGTAACATATATCATGATTTATGACGATTAGGAATTTAAGTTTAAAGGAGATATTTATGAAATCAAGATCATTGCATAAAACATAATAAAACCAATTTTAGTTCATATAAAAGGATCGAAAATTCAATAAAAAGTATATTACAAACTAACATGGACCAAAAATCAAAATGAGAGTTGAAATATTAAATAAGCTAATTATATTAATATTTAATTATTAATTATATCATTAATTAATCAATTAAGTTAAATTACATAATTAATTTATGCACTAATTCTACTATTAATTATTTAATTAATTAACTTAATTATTATTTGTTTAAATTATATTAATTAAGTTAATCAATAATAACTTTGAGGCCTCTAGGGTTTGCCTTTCATCTTTTCTTTTCGTCGTTGCTGTTCGGCTTCGTTGATTCGCAGGAGGTGTAGAGATTGCGCGCGTCGCTACTTCGGCTCCTTCGTGGCTGTTCGACTTCGCTCCTTCGACGACTTTCCCTTCTTGTCGGATCGGAAGTTACGACATTTTGATCGGAAGCAGGAAAGCTCGCTGGCTGTGAAGTTAACTTTCTCCCTTTCGCGCGCTTCTAATGTTAAATCCCGTTAAATCCACCGAACCGAGGGATTTAGTAAATCCGGGATTTAAGCCGTAAATCCGTAAATCCGGATTTAAGGAATCCCGGGATTTAACGCGCGCACAAAAACCGTTTGGCTGGATTTAGCATAAATCCGACGATAAATCCGATACCAAACAACCCCTTAAACTGGGCGAAAATGACGGTGAATTACCCCAAAGGGATTCAAAAAAAAAAAAAATTCAAAGTTGACCTAGATATATCAATATCTAAATTTATAGAGACTTTTAAATTAGCATATCTTATAACTATTTGGTGTGCTACCAATTCTAAATTCTCATGCTCCTCTAACAATTACTGATTAATGCAATCACATCATGGTTGACGTCGGTGTACATCATCAATGACATTATTGCTGTAAACTAATTCCCAATCTCGTCATTTGGAGAATAAAAAAGAAAATTTCAACCACTAACTTGCCTTTCTGATTCAACTCCCCACACGAACAAAAGGGTAAGCCAAATAACTTCCCCGCCCCTTCGGAAATTGGCTTCCATGTCCTTCTGATGTGAACTGCGGCTTGTGATTTCCTAAGTAAAGCAAGTATCCAGCTTGATCCCTCTCCAACTGCATTTATCGTTTGTGTTCTCAGTCGCTGCTTTCTTCTTCCTCGCTTCAGGAATACAAAGCTTCTTTGAAACGCAGTCTCTGATCTATCGTCGGGAAATTTGTTTCGCGCCATCTTCGCCTCGAGCTGATCGTCAGGCTCTCCAATCGGTATGCGATCTCAAATGCTTCGCTATTTACATCTGCAGATTCTATCTTTATTGACCTTTTTATTTCACTATGTTTTTTTAATTAAAAATTTATCTCAAGTATATGATATAAAATATATAAGCTTTAATGATAATATATATATAATTTGTATAATTTGTATAAATCTATTTAATTTAATTATGTTATTTATCAACAAAAAAAAATCCTCTTAGATGTTTATATATTTATTATATAAAATAAAAAGATATTTTAAATTTGATTTATACGTATTAAATAATAAAAAAAATTAATTCTATTTTAGTTTACATATTATTTAAGATATATAAATCAGATTGTTTTACTTGAATTAATTTGTAATGAATTATTTCATTAAATAAATATATTTAACAAAAAAAATTAACTAATAAAAAAATCCTTTTGATATTTAAATATTCATTATTTTAGAAATAAATTAAAAAATGTTTTAAATTTGACATATATATATTAAATATAACAAAATTTAAATTCTATTTTAATTTATATAATTATTTAAGAAAAATCATTTTAATATTATCTATTTTAAAATAATTAGAAAAAATACTCAAAGCAATTAAATGAGAATATAATTTTTAATTAATTTTATTAACATCAAAATTCAGTTTGATCAGATAGATTTCTAATGATGTATCGAAAATAAAATTGCAAATAACCACAATTCAATTTGTTGACATTAAATATTAGATTTAAAATATTCTGCACATTTTATTTTTATAATTTATCATACAAAAAATTATTATAAAAATATTATTAAACTAATTAAATTATCAAAATAGTATTTTGTGGATATATAAGGTTTTATATATATATTATATAAAACATTTTTTTAATCCATATATTTTAATTTGATTGTGATACTAAAATATTATATAAATAAATATCAAAATTTATAAATATATAATTTTTTTTATTATTATGAAGAACAGATAATTATGATTACTCCCATTCAAGCAACGGATCTCAAAAATCAATCGCATTCAGCTTCCCTGAGCATGCCAGACACGCCTGAAGCTCGAAATCCAGACCAGCCTATGAGCTTCCATGCAGATCTATCAGCCATGAGGACATCCCAGCACGAATTTTCAAGCCACAGAAGAGTGATAGAGAACTGCTATGATTCTTTCAAGACGAATTCTCTCAGATTTGAAAACCAAGTCTCAAGAAAGTCGCAGGAGATCATACAAGATATCTCTGGATCAGAAGCTGCAGAACAAGGCGAATTGCCTTCAGCTGAACGTTATTTTGCAGCCCTTGAAGGGCCTGAACTAGAGGAACTCAAGGCAAGCATATATTCTCTCTCTTTAATAACATAATAGTAATATATTCTCTCTCTTTATAACCGTCACAAATATTCATATTTGCAGCAGTTAAAACGAGTTAAAACCGTCATAATACTAAAAATCTATTTATTTGGATAGAATTACTAGCGGTTATAATCGCTGCAATTATTTATGGTGATTATAACCGCTGCTAAATCTAAAACTTCATCAGATCTACTCGCCAGTTCTTAAATCACTGTAGAATATCGTTGCAGTGTATTACAATTAAAGCATATATGCAACTGTTTTAAAACTATAAACTGTCGGGATAGGCCAAATATTATGCTCTGATAGGTCTATTCTTTGGTAGTGAATTAAATTATAATTTTTGTACATATTTCAGGCGTCAGAGACGCTGATTCTTCCTCAAGATGAGAAATGGCCTTTCCTTCTTCGCTTCACCATATCTTCTTTTGGTGTCTCTGTTGGTATAGGAATCCAAGCCTTCCTCTGGAAGATAATAGCCACATCTCCTTCCATGAGCTTTCTTCATGCAAGCTCAGTTATCTACTACGTACTTTGGTGCATCGCAGTCTCTTTGATGATTTTAGTGGCCTCCACATATGTTCTGAAGATGATATTTTACTTCGAAGCTGTAAAAAGAGAGTTCCTTCATCCTATCAGAGTCAACTTCTTCTTCACTCCATGGATAGGCTGCATATTATTAGTAGTCAGTGCTCCTCCATCCATTGCAAAGCACTTACATTCTGCTCTATGGTATGTACTAATGGCTCCTATACTATTCCTTGAGCTCAAACTCTATGGGCAGTGGATGATGGGAGGAGAACGAAGGCTTTCGAAGGTGGCGAACCCGTCGACGCATCTGTCGATTGCAGGAAACTTTGCAGTTGCATTGCTTGGATCATCTATGGAGCTCAAAGAGGGACCGGTCCTCTTCTTTGCAGTGGGTTTGGCGCATTATATTGTCTTGTTTGTGACTCTTTATCAGAGGCTTCCGACAAATGAGGCTTTGCCGAAGGATCTTCACCCAGTTTTCTTCTTATTTGTGGCAGTGCCGAGTCTGGCTAGCGTGTCATGGAGTAGGATAGTTGGATACTTTGATCTTGGATCAAGGATAGCTTACTTCACGTCCATGTTCATTTATGCTTCTCTGGTGAGAGCCTCTTATACTTGCAAATTTTGTAGTATTTGGGTTCAGTTTATGGTGAGATATTTTAATCTTTAGACTTTTGAATGGGTCTAATTTGATCTTTTAAACTTTTTTAATAACCGAAATTAAATCTGGTTTTGATTTCTAGGAGAAATTTTTGGAGAGTTAAGGAACTAAGTTAGATAAAATTAGGCCCATTTAATAATATGTGAATACAATGGACCCAATAAGTTTTATAGGGATGATTATAGTTTTTTTTTTTTTTTTTAAGGTAATAACAACAACATCAAGCCTTTATTCTCCATTGTATTTTGCTAAGAATCAAATTCTTATTTAAATCTAATAAAGAAATGTCATTTTTAATATTTTATAACTAAATTTTTTTAGATCTATCTGTACCTTTCTTAACATAAATCTGATCTAATACATCTACTCTTCTAATCGGATCACTGGAAGGCTGCCGTTATATGTGACCAAAACACCTAAGGCGACTCTTTTTAATCTTATCTTCCATTGGAGTTACACCAACCTTTTTACGTATTTGCTCGTTTTGTATCTTGTCTCTAAGAGTAAAGACACTCATCCACCTGAGCATTCTCATCTCAAAAACACTTAACTTAATATTAGCTTCTCTTTTAAT
The DNA here is from genome assembly GCA_016618105.1 of Dendrobium huoshanense. Classification (NCBI taxonomy): domain Eukaryota; kingdom Viridiplantae; phylum Streptophyta; class Magnoliopsida; order Asparagales; family Orchidaceae; genus Dendrobium; species Dendrobium huoshanense. The sequence goes on from CM028344.1 coordinate 40,255,801, forward strand.
GACCAACATTTTGCATCATAAAGCACTGTAGGTCTTACAACCATCTTATAGAATTTTTCGTTAATTTTGAGAGATATTTTTCTATCACACAATAAGCTCAATGCATTCATTTACTTCAACCCTCCAACTTGAATTCAACTAATAATATCCTCATCTATTTTCACCATCATTATGAATAATAGACCCAAGATATATAAAACGTGTACTCTTATTAATAACTTCTTGTCAAAATTCACAATTCCCCCACTAGCTAAATCTATTACTATTAAAATTATACTCCATATATTCGATTTTAGATCTACTCAAACGAAAACCTTTAGACTTTAAGCTAATTGGCCTCCATAATTCAAGTTTTCCTTCAACTCCCTTTCTAATCTTATATATCAACAAGAAGAATATCATCAACAAAGAGCATCCACCAGGATACAACCTCTTCAAATGCATAGTAAGAACATCCATAACTAAAGTAAAAAAGATACGGGCTTAAGGCTAATCCTTGATGTAATCCAACTGAAATAGGAAAATACTTTGTCAAACCACCTTGTGTTTGAACACAAGTAACAACTGAAGCATACATATCTTTAATGACTTAAATATAAGCTTTAATATTAACCCCTTTTTTTTCTTAAACTCACCATAGCACTTGTCTTGAAACTTTATCAAATGCTTTCTTTAAATTAATAAATATCATATGTAGATTCTCCTTATTCTCTCTATAATTCTTCATCAAACCTCTTAATAAATGTATAGCTTCCATACTAGATCTACCTGTCATGAATCCAAATTGATTTTGATAAAAACATTAGTTTCACTTTGTAATCTATGCTCCCTTCACCTATAATTTTCTTTTTAGGTTAAAAAAAAAAATCATTTCATGAATCTAGTACGTATAAATATAAATGGATATTTCATGAGTCATTTGTAAGTCATGTCACATGTGAATTTATAGGTTATTAGATAAATTAGTTTTTTTAGTGGCTTCTTATTGGTCTTGTATTGCAATAAATGCTCCTCTTTAAGGGCAATTAGGGGAAAAAAATATGAAAATATTAAACTTTGTTGGCTCCTCCCTCTATCAATTACTTTATGTTGTAGGCATATATCCTCTAATTGTCTAGCGGTTCTCTATCAATCTTCAGAGTTTTAGAAATCCTCAAATCGCCCGATTATTCATTTTTTTTGTTGATTTTCTCTTTTCTAGTACATTTTTTGTAATTTGTATTTTTTTTTTGTTTCGTAACAATCCAAATTCTTAACTATCGAGATATTGTCCTCCTTTGACCTAATAAGCTCAAGGTTTTATACCCTTTGTGTAATTTCCCATAAGATTAATCATTTATAAGTGATTTGATACAAGCGCGTTTAACTTTAGAGTTTCTAATGAAATTTTAATCACTATATTAAAAGGCGTCCCAACATTTAAGAGCTTATCTTCACTCTCTTACACATGCTTTGTGTGTGTCAATTAGAGGTGTCAATTCGGGTCAACGGTTCGGGTTCGGGTCGAACCCGAACCCGACCCATTTTTAAAAACGGTTCAGATTTTCGAACCCAAACTCAACCAGATTCGGGTCCGGGTCAACCTGACCCGAAGTTGACCTAAAATTGCTAGTTTTCGGGTAAAAAATCGGCTCAATCTTCGATTTTCGGGTCAAAATCGAGTAAAAAAACAGGTCCATCTCGGGTTTCTGGATCAAATATGAGTTTTCGTGTTAATTTCGGGTCAATCTCAGGTTGCTGGGTCAACCCGAACCAGACCCGATTTTTAAAACGGTTTGATTTGTTGAACCCGAACCCGACCCGTTTCGGGTCCAGGTCGTGACCCTAACCCGAATTTTTCCGGGTCTGATTCAGGTCGTGTTTCGGGTCGTGTCAAAAATTGACACCCCTAGTATCAATGATGCTTCCTTTTAGCACCATTTGATACAAATATAACTCAAATAACCATAGAAAGAAAAGAAAATGAACAAACAAAGGCATTGCTTGGCAATTCAAGAATGCTTAAAACTCCTGATGGGGAAGAACTATTTGGCAATTAGAAGATACCCACAGCTCCAGATAAGTAAGGGAGAGGAGCAGCCACAAAACCGATAAGAACCTACCTAATAACCTATAAACTCACATATATAACTCACAAACAACCCGTCAAACACCCATTTACATTCACTCATATCAGAACCATAAACAAAACCTTCAACCATGCTCATCTCTCTTTCCTTCCTTTATCCAAATTTGCAGGTTGTTCGAGTTAACTTCTTTCGAGGCTTCAGATTCTCTCTGGCTTGGTGGGCTTACACAGTTCCTATGGCCAGTGCTTCAATCGCAACCATCATTTATACAGGAGAAGTTGATAATCTCTTCATGAAGATCCTATCAGTGGCTCTCTCTTTCATATCTGCTCTTACGTGCTTAGCTTTAGTTATCTGCACTATTTTTCATGCTTTTGTTTTGCATAATCTCTTCCCTAATGACATTGCCATTGCCATCACACTAAAGAAGTCGAGCTAAGTAATCAGTGATCGATAGAAGCTGGAGCTCTGCATGGGCTACTAGGCCTTTTCTGTGCAAAGAATAATTTGTTCTGTGCTAATGTGCTTTGGATCATAGATTTCTTATTATGGTAATGGCGGTTGTTGCTTGTGATGGGAGCTGAATAAAGAGGAGTTTATTGGGGGTTTTAATTTCTAATGGCTGAAGTTTGCGCAGAAGAAATGAATATTGATAGTGATTGCTATCAAAAAAGGGTATGTTTAGGATAAATTTTAAATTTTTTATTTTATTTATATTTTAATATAAAATAAAATATATTATATATTTAAATAACTATTATTATTATTATTGTTATATGTTAGATATAGGGGTGTCAATTTCGGATCACGGGTCGGGTTCGGGTCGAACCTGAAACTGACCCGATATTATTCGGGTCAACCCGAACCCGACCCATTCTTTAAAACGGGTCAGTTTTCCTGACCTGAACCTGACCCGCTTTGGGTTCGGGTCAACCCGACATGACCCGTTCCCAACAAAAAATTGCTAGTTTTTCGGTCAAAAACGGGTTATTTCCTCTTTTTCGAGTAAAAAACATGTCTTTCTCCTCTTTTTCGGGTCAAAAACGGGTCAATCTCAGGTTGCTGGGTCAAAATCAATTTTTTGGGTCAATTTCGGGTCATAGGGTTAACCCGACCCGATTTCACTTAAAAAGTTATTTTGAGCATTTTCAAAAAAAAAAAAAAGGAATAAAAAATAGTTAAAATACATAAATCAAACATATATTAAAAAAGGTAATATGCTATATTGAACATTTTAATTTTTCTTTAGTATTGTTGCATTTCTGAACATTTGGGGTGGTCAGATGAAATGGGTCATTTCCGGGTTAGACCCAAATCAGACATGAAAACTCATTTTGACACACATAAAAATACTCAATGAATACTCCCAAAAATAAAAATAAGCAATTGATTATTGTCGGCGAGAAGTAGAAAATTGTAATGGACATTACATTGCATCCATGGGCCCATCGGCCATCTACATTTGTACTACACATCAATCAATTAATTTGTTGAAATTGATTGTTCTTAACACTTGTTAGTTTGTCTCTTCACTAATGGTGAAAGATAGTTATTTCTTTTATGTTACTACTTCGAGCCTCATATTTTATGATCTATTACTTATCATATTTAAAAATTAAAAAAATATATATATTGAGATATAAGTTCCTGATTGATTAGTCAGAAATGGGGTATTCGACAAGTTTTACGATGACTGTCAACTACTTAACACAATCCTCCATTTTTCTCATAAATAACTTGGGTCCTGGCAACGACGGAGTTGCCTTAGATGATTTGCTCACATAAAATGTCAATGTTTCGAAGACCGATTAGGAGAACAGATTTATTAGATCTGGCCTATGATAAACCGACGCTTTCCAAGCTAGATCTAAGAATTGCCGATCCATTCATCATAATAAATTGTTGGACCAATGATCAGTACTCAATTATTAAAATGTCTTTTTATTTTTTATTTTATATATTTTATTTGTGAAAAATACGGTTCATTAAATTAATGAATTTTAGTATTTCGATTCTCATATAGAAATTATATTAAATAAATTTTAGAATAATTAATTTTATTTTAAAACTAATTTATTTATTTTTTGTATATACAATATTAATTTTAAAATAAATTTAATCATTTTCAAACCTATTTTGATAGAATTTGTATTTAAAAGGCATGAATTATATAGATCCAACCGACAAATGAGCCCTAAAGAAAACAAAATGTTTTTATTGCTGGAATTTGATAGCTGAACAGCTAATTAATGGAGTCCTCAGTCCTCCATCAAAGTATCAAACCTTTTCTTACTTTGAAAATGTGTTCCTAATAATTTGAAAGAATGTATTGAACCTTCTCTAATCGAGTTAACGGCGTAAGTGAGTCAAGTTGATTCGTAACCCAATTTAGATTTGGCTCGATAAATAACTCATGAGCCTTTTTTTTTCTTTTGACATTTGGGCTAATTAAGATAAACTTACACACTCATCATATACGTAAGAGTCAAATCCAAGACCTTTTGGTTAGTAGCTAAAACTCCAAATCAATAGACCAAGATGAGCCGCGTCTCGTTGTTGACCTCGTTTTTCGCTCAAGTGCCCTCGAGTGCATTCGATCGATGCGATTGGTCCTCGTCAAGCCCAATTCAAACTCGAATCGATCTGAATTGGTTTTAATTAGACTCGACCCCATTCATTCAAGCCCGAACAATTTATTTTGACTGCGACGAGCTCAATTTGACCCGAATCATCTTTGATTTGATTTGATCAAATCAACTGAGCTTAGTCCACTTTCCCCGAAATTTGAATTCTGTCACGACTGCAGGCTTCAGCCGCGTGATCACCTACTTCGGTGTTTTTGTCGGAGTCTCGGATGCACATCTGGGCGACACAGTGCCGTTTTGAGCTTTCGGAGCAGAGAAAAGCTTTGAGAGACGTTAGAAGGCGGAGAGGTAGCCTTCAGTTGGGGGATTCTCACGGACGGACGCTCTCTCTCTCTCTCACAGGCTCTGGCTCTCGCTCGGAAGCTACCCAGATGGGAAGACCCCTGCTCTCTCTCTCTCACGGGCTCTGGCTCTCGCTCGGAAGCTACCCAGATGGGAAGACCCCTGCTCTCTCTCTCTCTCTCCCTCTCTCGCCTTGATCCCCCCTCTTCCGCTCTTTCTTTCTCACGGTGCCAAGACCGGAAATGACCCGCTCGGTCTCTGCCTCCGTTCGCGAACCCCAACCAAGGCCGAAGCCCGTCGAACCCCTTCGGCGAACCCGTCCCGACGCTAGCTCTAGCCGTCCCAACGCCTCCAGCCAAGGCTGAACGCCTCGTCGCCAGCTCTAGCCACCCGAAACCCATACCTCTTCCTACGAGCAGGTAACCCTTGCCCTCCTCCCCTATCTCTCAGGTTCGCGACTCCAACTGCAAGCCGAAACCCATCCGCACCTGGGCAAGGCCGAATCCCCCTCCTTCTTGCTCTCTTCGATTCGTGACATACCCTAGCTGACCTAGGCGGATTTTGCTAGCTGCAGGTATGCATACTCTCCTTCTCCTTCCTCTCATTCTCACATCTTCATGCTAGTCTCACAAAGAATGAAAGGAGCAATATTGTTTAAGCCCCTTACAAACTCTGGATGAGATTTCCATTGATTTTCCTTTTATTTTCTATATGTACGCATATTGTTGAGATGATTATGACCTAAACCATGAGTGAACTTGTATAGATTGGTTGGGTGTGCTCAATCTAATGGGTGTATAAATCATGAATATCCCATTAGTTTGTTTTTTTTTTTTTTTTTGTGGCTTGGTGAAGATAGGCATATCAAATGATTGATAAAATGCCACCGAAGAGGAATGAGGTTACTTCCATTTCGTATCAAATTTCATAGGACAGTCATGTTTATGTGGGGAGGTATACGCTATGTGAGTTGTGATGGCTCTTGAGTTTCAAATCTCGTTTTTCATGGAATCACTGTAAGCATAGTCTTTTCCCTGCGAGATTGTTTGCATTATATGTGTTATGGATAATTTTTGTGGGAAGAATTTAAAGTTTGGGCTGCTGTAGCACCGTGGCTTCTTCATTGGCTCTTAACCCCATCCCTTTCGTTCTATCTATTGTCAGTGGTCATAACTAAAATATGAGCATGTGTAGTATGTTTTGCTCTTAATGTTTGATTATATATATATATATATATATATATATATATATGTGTGTGTGTGTGTGTGAAGGTCAAGTTAAAAAAAAAGGGAATAAAACTAAGAGCTCTGTTGGTTAGTTTGATATCGCATGCATCATCTAGATATCAATGCCCCATCCTTTTTTTTGTCTTTCTTCTGTTCAATAATTTAAGGTTGGTTTTGAGCTATTAGCAAAGTTTGGGTGTGTACATCAGACATGAGGAGAAGTTTGTAAGTTTGATTTGATTTGATACAATTTTGTATACTTTATGGCGAATGATTTTCTTCGAGCCTTGGAATGGATCGTGAAGCCTTATGTTAGAAGTTTTTCTTGAGTTCTTTGGAGATGGAATGAGCTTTCATTAAAACATTCTTCCTCTTACTTTTATTTAACTTTAAAGTTAGTTGGATAGCAATCATAAGTCTCATAGTTGTGTGATTCATGTCATTGAAAAACATGCTTAGCTACAAAAGTTGATATGTGATGAAATATCTCTATGCTTTTGCAAATTTGGATTCCTCTTCACTTGCTTGAATTTACATGAGGTTCATGTTAGCATCTTTGTTGAAAAGTTCTATATTTATTTTTATGGTGCTTTGCATTCCAATGTCGAGCATGCTTTGAATTTAATGTGAGATGAGTTGGTTATATAAGAAGGTGATACATGGATAAGTGAACAAAGTCTTACAAAATTATGAAATTCTTCTTCTTTCTTTTCTTCTCATCCTTCTCTCTTTTCCCTTGGTTCTCTCTCTCATTGTCCAAGGAAATAGATTAGATTGATTCCAAGGGAAGCTCACCTTGCTTAGATGATGATGATGTGTGTGAATTCATTTAGGGCAAAGCTTATTTTATAATGATTGATTGTTCAAGCCATGTGATTCCATAAGAGGTCTTTTCATCTTTGTTGCTTGTAAGGATTTTATTGTGCTTTATGATTGCTAGGCATGCTATGTTGGGTTATGTTGCTTGAAAATGAACAACTAATGTGTTAAATTTATATTTGATTTATGCTTTGTGAGCTAAAGTTTTAGGTGTGAATGGTAGAAAAAATATAAGAAGCCATGTTAGTTTCTTGCCAAAATATGCACATTAAATGTTTGTGGTAATGCCTATTAAGAATTGATATAGTTTTTTTTTTCTTTGATAAAAGTGGGAATTTCATGAGTTTCTTTGGAAGGTTTGCATCGCCGGCATAAGTAAATATTATGTGGTTTGTGCCCTCTCTTCTATGATTTCTATAAAGCATAGTTAATGTGATTTGGGAAGACTTTTTACACTTTATAAATACTTGCTACATGAGAATATTGTGAGCTTACAAGCAAGCACTATTATATTCATATCTCTTTTTGTCTCATTCATTTTATTCTCTTTCATCTTTCAAGCAATGGCAACAATTGCGTTTGGTGGATTGTTTCTAAAAGAAATATAGTTATTTTTTGCTTACATTGGAGTTTTTTTTTTTTTTTTTTTATGTAGTAGGCTAGTTCATATGGAAATTCTCTTGATGCCATGTTTAGAGTTTTGTTAACAAAATCTGAGAATAGTGCTAAAAGATTCAATGAGTAGGGGACATAGTTTTTCTCCCTTCCGCTTAGCATATGAATGGACTTGGTGTTTGTGAGGAAGCTTGAGATCTTCCTCCTTATAATGTTAAAGATTTTCCCTTCAGGCTTGTGTGTGAGCTTTGTCTTATGTCTTCTCTATTTCTCTCATAAAGCTTTGATTGTTTTAAGTGAGCATGACTATTCTCCTTCTATCCCATAGCATGATGTTAGTTTTGAATTCTTGGTAAGAAATAATTATATGCATTGTGTCATGTGCCAACATTAGGGAGATTTATGGGTACTTGATATCAGGTTCAGTATTCATAGCCCTTATATAAATATTGTTACACGTTGTTGAAAGATATTTCGAGTTGTTTGGAAGGAGATTTGAAGTATTTGTAAAACTTTTGGTACGTTCATTTAGCTTAGTAAACTTCCTGTTTCATAATTTCATTAATGTGAACACTCTTGGTAAAGTTTCTTTGTAGTTTTATCAACATGAGCTTGTTAGGTAAATTTCGGTATTATAAATTTGTTATGATTTCATCGATAGGGATGATTTTAGAGAAGCTCAACCTCATAAATAGAGGGAGAAATGATCATGTGCTTTGTGAACTCAATGCGGTATTACTCATGCTATTGAAATACTGTTTTAATGGTTGGAGAAAATAACTTGACATTAAATATCTTTTCTTATGAGCTTTGGTTCCAACATTAAGTGCACTAGTTGAGTTGCTGACTGATATGAGGTGCGATGGTTCTTGATTTCTTTAGTTAAGTTTGAGTACAATGAGCAAGATATATGGTATTGTCAAATGTGATTTTCTCTCTTAAAAGTTTCTGGGCTATTAAGTTATGATTCTCTAAGTGAAGCATGGTTGTTTTCTTCCCAATAGCATGATGATTATGCATCTTTTGCAAGCTGTGGTTGTGAATTTGATATTGGAAAATAAGCTTGTTGAGTTTGGTTGAAAATTTTCACTCCTCTATGTCAACCTCAATTTTCAAAGGGTATATGGTTCTAATGCAGGATAACATGCCCCATGTTGAAAAATCATATGAATTGTCTTCTTGTAGGAAAGTTTTATGTATTATACCTTTTGTTGAAAACTGCTTTATGATCCGTTTGGGAACCCAAGTAAATTTGGTGTTAGTTTTATGTATAAAATATTTGAAGTTTCTTTTAGTCTTTCTGAGATGAAATTTGGTTAAGTTCGGTTTGAATCGGTACAAGTTTATATAATCTTCTTGTGGGATGACTTCTATGTTCTATGTTGTAAGAATCTTTATATATTGTTATTCATGATGTTGAAATACTCTCTTTAAGCGTAGGAAGAGCAAATTGCGTCAAACTCCTCTCTTATCATTGCCCTTTTTTTTTTTAAGTAGAAAGCATTGGGTTCGAACATTGGATACATGTGTAGCCTCACATTGGAGAAGTTTTATAGTTTGTTTTACGTTGAGGGGTTTTATGATTTTGTTTAATATTGAGGAGACTTGTGATTGGATTCATGATTGGAAAGATTTGTAAATGGTTTTATGCTATGGTTTTGTAAGCAATCTTCAAACGAGGGATATTTCAAATTTGTTTTACATTGGATTTCATGTTGAAAGATTTTGTTAGTAATTTTATGTTGAGTAGCTTTTACATGAGTTTTTGTGAATCGTCTTGTGTTGGGATTTTCGTTGTTTTGTTTTGTTTTTGTGAAGATTTTCTGAAGGAGGGCTTTATAATGTCTATCCCTTTGAGAAATTTTTCACAAATTTACCCCACTCCAAACGAAAGAGAGGCACTTGATTGTTGGTCTTTTTTTTTTTTGTAGAATTTTGGGTCAAAAACAAAATAAGAAATTTTGGTGGATGATTTTTGTAAGATTTTGTGTGGCACTTAATTTAGAAGTTCTTACATGTTATGTTGGGATTACTTAGACTTGTGTAGTAGGATCTTTTAGTGTATTTTGGGAACAATGGGTGCTTTCAAATTTGAGTTAGATTCTATTAAATGTTTACTTCAAAAAGATGAGCTTTGGGATTTGAAACATTAGGGAGCTTTGGGTTGGAGGGTCTTTGTCTTTTTGTAGTTTCTTTGATTAGTCCTTGCTCATTTAGATTTTCTTCCCTTAGTGTTAGCTTCTAAAATATGGAATTTTTGGGTGAATATAAAATAAAAGATGAATCTTATTTTAAGTTTAGTGTTAGGAATTTATTTCTTTTAGTTGTTTTGGGCTTTGTTTAGAGAGTGTATAGATTTTTCGAGTTGAGTCATATATCAAGTGCCTCATTTGGATTGTGGGAACATTAAAGGGCATTGTTAATGTTGCTTTAGGATACACTTGTCTTTAAAGAAGTGTGTCCAAAACAACAATGCCTACATCCCTTTTATTTGTAATTTTCATTCTTTTCTTTCTACTGCATTGCTATTTATTATCATACTTTCATGCATAAATTCCTAAACCTAATGACACTCGTACGAAAATCCTAAGGGTTAGAAAACAAAACCTCCTTTCATTCCCTATAACTCTAGTGTCATCTAAGGACAAAAATTAAGGACCGAGTCTTAGATAACTTAGACTTAGGGTGCATGCTCCCTGTAGGGTAGAGACATCAAAACTAAACTTAGCGACACGTCTTTCTAGGTTTAGCCTTTTCTTTCTTTAATCCATTAATAATCAACCAACGATTTATAACCTAACTCTTAAAATATATTAAAATACTTAATTCTTAATCAAATTAAAATTAACATTTATAATTATTAAATTGCAAACCTAAAATATAAAACTTAAATCTAATTCAACTAATCTAATAATAAACTCCTAACCAACTTAAGGTTTAAAAGTTGTAGATTAAATTAAGAGATTAAACATAAACTAAGATTCCTTAGGATAAAAAATTTCTAAAGATCAAACATTAGATTAATCTTTTAAAATCAATCAACAAACCCTTTAATACATAACAACCACTCCGAAGATGAAGTTTATTGGATGGACTACTCCGGGCTGCGGGGCTAAGTGTCCTAAGGAGGCCTGGTTCCTCGAGCCTGGTGGCACAACGCCACGAATGGATTTAATGGTGTGTTAAACTTTTAAATTAATTTCTTAATTGATTTAAGTCAAACCCTAATTGATAATAAATCGCCTAATGTATATTTCTTTTCTAATTTATAACCAACTAAATAATTCAACAAAAGTTGGTTATCACTGGGTAACCCAGGCCTACGAGGCTATTAAGTTAGCCCCAAGGAGGGTGAAATAAACCTCACGGCCTCGGTGTGAAACAAAGGTGGTAATCGATCAAATTCTAAAACTAAAAATATCTAAAATTAATCCTAAATTATTAATATTTCAACTTCAATTAAAATCTCCCTTTTTGCCTTCTAACAAATCAAATACAAATAATTCTAACTAAATCATCCTACATAGGATCTATCCAAAACTGCACAGCCTACACACACCTTAGACTTGTTTGGTTAGGACAAGACCTTTAGCTCTAGGCTAGGCTTGCATTTTCTCTTGTTATTCAATGCTTGTTATATATACATGTTATATAAATGCAATTATTAAATTTCCTGTTAGTTATATTTAATTTCCTGTTAATTATATTTTTGTTATTTACCTGCATTTCTTTTCTGAACAGCATCTACGCTCATTTGCATATTTTTCTCTTATCTTATATTGCGAGGTACATCGGGTCTTGCACGATCAAGAATTAATGGACAATTTGCTTGCTTAAAATTATTAAGTGGCTGCGTCACGCTCAGGTATAATTTTTGCAACCTAAACTCCTACCTATACATCGGAACTGCTACACTCCACACACAAATTGTTAATAGGTATTCTAGTATGTTTAGGTAGCCAGCCATAGGGTAGTGCACTAACGAAGCTTTGGCCCTATAGGTCAAAGCTTGCCCCCTTCTGTGAACCCTAGAGACCATTAGGGTCGTTTAGGCCTGCAGAGTAGGCCACCTACTTGTGCCAGTTGGCATCGTTATTTTCCCACACGAAGTGGGCATCGTTGTTTTTCTGCTAGGATTTTGGCCTTTTCCGGTTTTGGGTACGATACCCCCTACCTTCTGTGAGCCCTAGAGACCATTAGGGTCATTTAGGCCTGTAGAGTAGGCCACCTACTCGTGCTATTGGGCACCGTTGTTTTCCCACACGAAGTGGGCATGACTATGATGATTTTCTGTGCGGGTATCTTGCCTGAAGGATACCCTTAGGGTGTGTTTATTTATTTTTTCTGTACTCTGGATATCATGCATACGTTCTTACACACTTTTCTCCACAATGCACCTCACTTACATGCATGCATTGCATTAGTGGACCTAAGGACATTTCTTATTTATGCATCTTTTCATGCATCATATAACGTTAGATCTATTTCTTTGCATATTATAGAGTCCTTGATTTAAGTCTTTTTGAACTACAAATCCTTGATTCATTAGGATAGAGCCTTCCCATCTTGCATGCATATAAGATGGTTGGTTGTGCTTAAGATTTTAGCTGGCTTCCTTTTTCAGGCAATGAATAAGTCCAGATTGCATTAGCTAGGTCGTAGGTGTTAATATCGTATGTACGGTGTTACATCTTCTATAGATTTAGGATCTAAGGTGAGTGGTACAGGTGTACCACTATACACCTTAATGGTGGGTAAGTTCTCCATTCTTCCGGAGACTATAAATCCTACCCATCCGCGTCACATAGATGACGCCACCTCCCTCTTTCTCTCATGCTTGCTTGAGATGTGTGGCCTCTTTCTTTTCTCCAGTTTCCCCTTCCTCAGATCGGCCGAATGTTGAATGAACCATGTGTGATTGATTAAGCCAACTTGGGACCCTCTCCCCTTTGATTAGGAAAGCCTAGAATTCACCTTTGCACTAAACCCATTTAGAGGAGATAATCTAACATCCTTAATCGAGAGTTTTCCTAAGTCAAGGCTTAGGATGTAATTAACTACGGGGGCTTGCGCCCGTAGGAAACCGATCCTCACAATCAAATAAACCCTATTCGATGCTGATGTATCGAATAGGGGAAATCTCGTGAACTTTTGGGTTATGCATATTATTATCCATCGAGGTGTGTAGGTGAAAACCGCTATCCTCCATGGCTAATCGTATGTATAACTCCATCTGCTCTTCCATCGGCCTGCTTGTGTCGATTGTAAAGGCCTACGACCACTTTGTCCTACGGGATAGTGTGATCGTACCCTTTGCATCCGAACCACACGAGCGGAATCCTTTCGGAGACCCACACTCGTGAGCCTAGATGGATGAGCTAATGAGCTAACGAGGACCCCTTAATTACTTGACTGGTTAGCTCATGAGTCGACTTATTTAAAAATATTAATATAAAATACACTTAAAATATATTAACATTTAAGAGTTTAAGTACAAGTCTTTTAAAAATATTTAAAAATTATATCATAATTTTTTTTTAGGTATTATATAATAAATTTTTAGATAGCTTGAATCAAATTTATTGTTTGAATTTAGGCTGTTTCAACACAAATTTGATTTTGTTCATAAATATAAAAAATATATGATTTATTGGATAATATTTTATTTAAAAAATTATATAACTTTAAACTATATCGTATAAAAGAAAATTTAAATCAAAATTTGGGTAAATTTTTTTATAAGTGGTAAGGAACTAATCTATCATATTACTATTGTTGATGTTGATGTGCTCCAACCAAGAGTAATTTTACTAATTTTATAGCATCATTGAACCAAAAGTGGCTAGAGATGGAAATTTCCTAGAGATGACACTTACCTACCCAAGGTTAGGGGTGTCAATTTCGGGTCACGGGTCGAGTTCGGGTCAAATCTGAACTGACACAAGTTCAAACGGGTTGACCCTAACCCGACCCAGGTAGGAAAATAGGTTGGAAATTCGAACCGGACCCGACCCGACGGGTTGTCGGGTTGACCCGACCCGACACATACTCGAACGCACATGGGCGCGCGATGGCACGGACTCGGACTCAGATGTTGGAGGCACACGGGCTGGCGAGGCGAGCGGTAGACGTGTGGGCACGCGAGGGCAGCAACGTGGGAGCGCAGGCAGCAACGCGGGCCCGCAGGCAGCAGCGCAGGCAAGCGGGCAGCCTAGGGCGCACGGTAACGTGTTGGCAGGCGAGGGCATGTTGGCAACTTCGCGGCAGAGGGCAGGGCAGCAGCACGGGCAAGGTCGGGCAGGGTCCTCGGGCAACCGAGCATGGGGCGGGTAGGGTCGGGCAGGTCAACGGGCAGCTGGGCAGACGTTTTAAACTGGTTCGCTGGTTGACCCGGCAACCCGTCGGGTCAATTGCCGGGTCAACCAGAACCCGACCCATTTTTCAAACGGGTCGAATCCAGGAACCCGACCCGTTTTGAAATCGGGTCGGGTCCAACCCGGATTTTTCGAGTCGGGTTTTCGTGTCGTGTCAAATTTTGATACCCCTACCCAAGATTGGTGTACACTTTCTTATTATGTGGTTGATTTATATCATGGAAAATAAAATTAGACCTAGCTTCATATTTTATGAAGCCATAGAAGAAGTTTTGTATATTTAAGGGAAAGTAAACTCTTATAATGGCAATATAATATATTTATTAGATATTACAAGTAGCCTTTAAGATATGTGACAATATATGATTTATCTATTATTTAATAGTATTATACTCTTACCTATATTTGGCAACAATTAGATATGTTTGAAAGACTTAACTAAGAATATCCTAAAGATGTGGCAAAATATTGTACAATAAATAAAGATTAGTGGGTCTTGAGATCCTTAGTTAGGCTAAACAAAAGTTATGATGTAGACAGTGAGAGAGTGTTAACGAAGAAGTGTATTGATTTCAATATAAGAATATTTTTATGAGGTATGTTGAGAAGAATGTAGGAAAATATTATGAGGGAAAGTCAATGTGATGCTTTAAGATTTAATGGAAGGTTGGAACTGTGACACTTCTAGAGTTAGTATATAGTTCTATCTGTTATGATCCAACCTGAGTTGAGGTAACTCACTAAAGTTTCGTTTTTGAACCCTTCTGCATATGTATGAGAGTGTTTTGCATGCATGTAAAGGTTTGCATTAATTTTGGAGAGAATATCGTGAGTCTATTTGCATATTTGAAAAATCTAAAGTTTTCCCCTAGGACATCGTGGTATTGTAGTTGTAAGCGCCCCAATAGAAGTGCTCTTGGGGAAAATTGGCTTTCAGTTCAATGGTCCATCGTGTTACTGGCACGACAGTGTTGTGGGTCCTTAAAGGGAGCGTCATGGACAGTGCTGCATGTCGGTGCAAATTTCATTATTTAAAATATCCAAATCTACTATGTAATTATGATTGTCTCGTTTGGGAAGCCGGCTAGAGAGAGATATGGAGAGATTCTAGAGAAAGAAAGACTGTTTCAGGTGGCTTATAGTCATTTTTTGCTGTCAGTCCAATTTATAAAATTGCTCGGTTTGAGATAAGTTATGTTTCATCTATTTCAATATTCAATAATTTAAAATTTTTGGCAATTTTCTAATCGAATTTATAAATTGGTTGTTTTCAAGCATTCTGATAAATTTAATCTACATAACTTTGATATATTGTCGGTATGATTATTCTTGTCATTTGGAGAGTTTATTAAAGATTTTTCCTTTGATAAAATTGCTCGGTTGTACACAATCTTTAGTAATGTGATAGAATTCTGAAACTATAATTTTGTAGAACTGTAGAACACCAAGTGAAAAATTATTTTAACAACCATTTGAGCATTTTTATAAAATTATATAATAACACAACAATCACTTCAGTAATATAGAATATACTTTATTTTCAATATCTATTTTCAAAATATTTTAATTGTGTGAAAAAGAACTTTTATTAGCGGGGAGAATGGATTATGTTGGTGGAGAGAAGAGATTATGTTGTTTGTTATATATAAGATGTTGGGGCCTGAGGGTCATTCCAATATTTGCTATGAGGTGATTATTTATATTTCAATTAATTTCAATAGTTTATTTAAATACTTATTTCAATTCAATATCAATGTTTGCTTCAGTTTCAGCTTTTCATATAATACATCAATTATTATTTTTTAATATTTTTAGCACTTTTGATTTTAGTTATTGATTCCTATTTGTGGTTGTAATTGCCTACTTAGCCGTGTTAGCTCACTCTTGATTTTGCTTTTATTTTTTAGGTCAATGAAAGGGTATAGAGTGAGCTGGATAGTTTTTATTATCATGCTATAATATGTGTTATAGGTATGTATTTTGGTTAATTTCGCTTTTGCAGGCTTGGATTTTATGTTTTTGTGTTGCCAAATGCTATTGTAGATATACCTCAAATTGTATTTATATTTTTTGATGATACTTAAAAAAATAATTTATGATATTCAATAGTCTCATGCTTTATATTTATATTTTGTAATTGCTCTGTGTTGTACATTTTTTTGGATGTTTCAGTTTAGCAACATTTCTCCACCAGGATCTTAGGGTAAGTCTACTTCTTGCCACAATTAGACATTGTATGACCAGTATGATGGTTGGGTTATATCAAGTTAGGTCGTGACAAGAACACCTAAACCTGTAATTATTATTCAATCATCACATAAACAACTAGTTACTATAAAAAACAATTAATAAAAGTAGGACAAACTCTTTTTCCTTTCATTTTAAAATATGTATATATTAATCTAGATCCAGAAATCCTATACATCAAAATAATTAAATATTGAATTACAAAAATGATACCTTAAAACTCAGAACCCAAAGATCCTGCCTCTACACCTAATTTACTCCATTGGATCTTTCCCTAAAATATCATAAAGAACATAATGAGCACAACTAGTTCAATGATCCTCTTACCTTAACCCATAAAAAATTCAATATCCAAATCAAAGGATAAAATTTCAAAATAATAAAAAAAGCAGTAAAGAATGAATAAAGTACTAACAAAATTGTAAAACACAAATTTTGTAATATTTTAGTGCATACTTGAGTTTTCGCTTACTTATAGAGTCATTTTCATGGAGATTTTCAAATTCTTCAAAAAATACTTTCCATCAGAAATTCACTTTCACTTAGACTTTAATATTTCATCAAAGTTCATACAAAGCTCCAGAAATTTTAATATCTATTTTAGATTATTATTTATACTTATTTCATTAAAAAAAATATAATGCAATGATTATAATACACATATCATAATATCTACTGATGACTTTACTTCCACTTATGCCTCTCTTTTACCTCCCATATATCAAGTGGTGGTAGAATCATAATAGAATTGTACTATACAACCTTCCACACTCGCTTTCAATAAATGGGACGATAATCTCTCCCGCACCCATCATTGGCAAATGGGGCAAAAATAGAATATATAGAGCCTTCATAAGAAATTAGAGAGCATAGTTTTTCTCATATCAGAATATATCTAATATCTTGTTATGCATAATACTAATCTAATGCAATAGTAATTCATTTAGAAATCCAATGTAATATTCATTTAATGCATGAATTGACTGTAAAAAGCCGCAGTGTTTGTAATATATAATACTAATTGAACTTTGCCCTTTTAATTTCTAACTTTGAGGGAAGATTTATATGAACATTTTAAGACTTTTAGCTACTGTATTTTTTAGACAAGCATCAATTCAATAATATATTAAAAAGTTTACATAGAAAAAAACAACCGGTTAAACTTCATATAGTCAAAATGTTCATAATAAGGAATATAATAACATATTAAAAGATATATATGCGATAAAAACTTCATAAAACAAAGAAAAACAAATTTTCATTCATAATTTTAATAAAATCAAAGGAATTGAAATCAAAGACAAGGATTTAGAAGTCGACCTTATGCTCTACAATATCTTGAAGTGGATCGACATATGAATCTCAAGTTTTAGCCATCAAATCCTTTCATTCTCTTTATCTTTCCTCTCTTCCCTTCCTCTTCCTCTTCTCTTCTCCGACAAGGTTTGGGTGAAAATGATATTAGCTGATGATTTTATATATTTTTTTATGTTTTAAATTCATTAACTTGACCTAGCATCATGACGCTCAACTTGCAAGTGCCGCTGCTCCCGGAGAATATTATAGATTCTCCCAAAATCTCACTAGTAGAAAACTCAAGCTATGAATGAAGAAGTGAAATCACAATAAAAGAACTGTACTTGGAAACTTGTGAATAAACTACCAAACAAGCAAATTATAGGCTGCAAGTGGATTTACAAAAGAAAAGATGGTGTTCCTGATGTTGGGCATACAAGTTATAAGAAAAGATTAGTAGTAAAGGGGTTTACTTAGAAGGAAGGAATAGATTATAATGAGATTTTTTCACCTGTTGTCAAGCATATTTTGATTAGAGCAATTTTGTCATTGGTTGTCCGATATGATCTTTAGCTTGAATAGATGGTTGTTAAAACAACTTTTCTGCTTGGAGAACTTGAGGAAGTTATTTACATAAACAAATCAGAGGGATTTATAAAAAATTTTCGGAAAAATAAAGTTGGTTTCCTTGAGAAATCTTTGTATGATTTAAAGTAGTCTTCGCAGCAGCGGCAAAAGAATTTTGATTCATTCATGATTCATGAATAAAATCGAATGGTTCTCTGAGTCCGATATCCGCAGGTAATAATCTCTCCCTTGAAGCAAACCTCTCCACAACTTCAGTTGCGCTGTCGAGATCACCAACAGAAATCTCGTCGTTTCAGAAAACACACAATTACTGCAGAATTCAACTGCTGCCATAATAATGGATCGCAGTTTCAGAACTCAGTCACGCTGATCTTCATTACTTTATATATATATATTAAAAAAAAAAATTCCCTGCTTTCTCAAGTAAATGTCCTCCTCCACCCTTCCATTAATGCATAACCGGCGAACTTGGATCTGGTTGACACCCACCATATATTTAATCCCAGCATCTAACTTATCTTCCTCCTCTTCATTAATGATCTGCATAAGCAAAGGACAGTCAGAAAATTACCTTTGATATAACAGTACCAACCATTATATATTTCTTTTTTGCTCACTTAGTCTGCAAGTTGAAGGAAAACTTCAATGGCATATCAGATAATGATTGTGAATCAGATAGGAATCAAACTCGTTTTGCATGTTGATATGTTGAATATTATTTGCTAATTAACTATGATGTTGCTTCTTAACTTCCATATTGACTAAAGATTCTCATATATATATATATATATATATATATATATATATATATATATATATATATATGTATATATATATATATATGTATATATATATATATATGTATATATATATATATATGTATATATATATATATATGTATATATATATATATATGTATATATATATATATATGTATATATATATATATATATATATATATATATATAATTTCAATTGTGTCTTCATAAATAATACACGGTCTATCTCAAATTTCTATATTAATATTGTAATTAGAGACACAGATATAGGCTTTGTTTGAGATAATTTTTTTACTGCTTCTTAAAGCAGCTTTCTAGTACAAAAATAAGAAGTTGTATAATAGAAAGTTGTTTTAAGAAGTAGTAAGAAAACAGTACCAAACGAAATCATAATCTTTAACATTTTTATGCTTAATTTTGATATGTTGATAAATGCTTATAAATAAACGTATGAATTTGTATGTATTTATTTAAGCGTGTGGTAGGGCGAGAAAAAGGATAAATTTACAAAAATTAATATATTTTGACTTGATATAGCATATTCTTTCCTATTATTTACTAGTCTATAAAGATCTAAGAAAAGTAGTAAATTATTTGATGGAATGAGATCAAGTGGGTAACTGCATACCAAGCAAGATCCTTGCTGAATCATGCTGAACTGATTTGAGAACTGAATCTTCTTTTAGTATGTTGAGATGTAGATTTTATACTTTGTTTGTCTTCTACATGGTTAGGGAGATCTTCTCCATGTTAGGTTGTATTGTTAAAGAAGTGTGAATTATGGGGTGGAGTTGGGCTAAATAGTAAATACATATGGGATTAAATTTGTTTTCAATCTAAAATATTTTAAGGTTTATGTATTTTTAAAGTAATATAATTTTCAGCTATTTAATGTGTGACTAAATTCAAAGTTGAATGTACCTTTAAAATATTGACCTGATATACGTAAGACCGCTTTACATATGTCATTGTTGTCACGCCTTAAAATTTAATTTGAAAGAATTCTTTCTTTTTTTATTCTGACTTGGCAAAAATCACAGTTTTTTCAAAATTATGAGGTGAAAAAATTAAATAAATATTCAAAACGTTCATAACATTAATCTCTATAGTATATAAAAAGTTATGCAGTGAAAGTTTTATCAATACAAAATTATATTCATTTTTTTGTACAAATTTCGTCGAAAAAATCCAAAAATCTCAAATTATCAATGTGACGGCAAATTTCCCAGCAAGACTGAGTGTTGAAAATCACTCTATGACCTCCAAATCCTGAGTTCTCTTTTCTCTCCTCTATATGTTTATTAATTTTTTTTCCTTTCCATTTCTCTTTCCAATTCTAGCCGAATGAATGGGAAAAAAGAAAGGATTAAGGATTTAAATATAATGGCTTAAGATATTTTAAATAAAATAATAATATAATTATATAATTTAATCAATTTTCATTATAAAATTCATAGAAATCTTGTTGTTTAAAAAATTTTATATATAATAGCACATTTTATTTAAGAAATTATGGTGAAAATGGTTTGCAAAATGGCACCTAACAGTTCCAAAATTCCCAGTTGCACCGATAGGTGTCAATTCCTTAAGAGTTTTTAATAGTGCTAAAAAATTATGAAAAAATGGGTGTAATTAAAGAATAACAATATCTATGTTATGACAAAGACAATTTATAATTTAGAATTATAATGATTCCTGAACAAATCATTTGATAAAATCAAAATACTGACTATTACAATTGCTCCCTCTCAAACAAAAGCTTTTAAGATTTTCGAAGATCACTGCACACTAAGAGCTATCCGATAACATAATGGTGTCATTTGAGTCGTTCATTCATGAACTAGAATTAACCATGATAAAAGAAAACTAACACACATATAGCTATAAAATATTATAAATAATTCAATTCCATTTAAATCACCATCTTTTCAATTACATAGTGGGGAATGTGAATCAAAGGTGATTACTATTCAAAACTTATAGAAACTTCAAGCAAAAGGTGATTATAATGATAGCAAAGTTGATTTATTCACAAGTTCCCAATTACAATTTTGTTCATCAGACATAATTTATTCCTAGAAATTACTCTCATAATCATTTAGTTCATAGTTTGATTGCAATTTTTCAAATCAATATGATCTTTCTTTATAGGCACAACTTCTTCTTGATGATCATCATTGTTGTTCTTTTGAGTATTCGCTCTAATACATCATTTATGTTACTTATGCAGCCCGAACTCTCTATAATTTGTCCAATCATTATTTATTACTCATTAAAAGTAACATCTCCGACGGTATATAATTAGATCTCTTTTTATCTATTAGCTAACAATTTCATCCTTTGACTCATCTAAATATCCTAACATTGAACATCTTTTGGATGTTAACTTTAGCCTTCCTCATTCATCTAAACATAAAGTGAACATCCATAAATTCTTATACTATTATAGTCTGATTTTTGCCTTGTCCTAACATCCTCATGAGTTTTGAAAACAATAGTTGTAGATGAATTGTTAAATTTTTTGTACCAAAAAGTTGCTTTAAGAAGCAGTAAGAAAGTCATCCCTAATGAAGCTTGGAACGGCTTTCTTACTCGTCTTAAAGCCGCTGTTTAGTACAAAAATTAAGGGGTGGCTTTCTTACTTAGTCTTAAAGCTATTTTTTTTTTCAAAAAAAATATTAATTTTTTACTAAAAACATGCTTTAAGAAGCAGTAAGAAAGTAATCGTAAATGAAACCTTAATATCTATTCCTTTACCACTTATTTTTCTTATCATTCTAATTTTTAGCTTTTTTTTTTTAATTACTTGGGTTCTTGATATCCTTTAATTTTTATTAAAATAATGACACCAACCAAGGGCAAATGCGTCTTTTTTCAGATGGATATCAAATTCAGAATGATCTGTGCTGAAGCTTAGGCTTAGCTAAGCCTGATTATTAGTGGCTTTAGTGCCATTATAAGATAGCATGTCACCATAATAAAATAATATTTAATAAACCAATAGAATCCTTTGATACAATGATATGCTGATGCAAAAGATACGCTATTTCAGTTTAAAATTACTCAAATGACCTTTGCGTGTTTCTTGTGGTGGCCGCCGCATGTTTGCTTTGAAGGAAATACTTGAAATTATTTGATGGATTGTAGAATAAAATAAAGATATTATTTTGTTTTGTTTTGTTTTGTTTTTTTTAATACTTTTAGAGAGATAAAATAGGAGATTATTTTTTTATTTTGTTAGAAATAAAATGAACATATATATATAAACCAAAATAATCTAAGGTATGACAATAGAGTGGTGTCGGTGGTGTCGAATGAATGGTCGAGTGCATTGCAAATGTCATGTTTGCATGCGGGGTTCGTGCTGCCATAACTAGAGTCCTCATAGAAGAAAAATTATTCTGTGCGGAGGTCGGATGACGTTTGGAGATCAACTAGAACGGGCCACATCACTTTTTAGCTCTGTACCGATGCTCGGTACTGCTGTATACTGTGTGACGTGACGCGCTCTAGTTGGTCTCCGGACTGTCCGGTGTCCACACAGAATACTTTATCCTCATAGAGAATAATTAGGGTTGTAAATGAGTCAAGTCGAGCTCGAGTCACTCCTTTGTTTGATCTTCAACTTGAGCTTGATTAATTAATGGAGTTCAAGCTCGAGCTTGAATCGTTCAGCTCATTTGTTATGAAACAAAGAAAATGGTATGATTAAAACAATTATTCTATATAATAATGAAATGATAAAAATGAGAAATTAAAAGAAAAACTAAAAATAATTAAATTCAAAACCTCATCATATTATTAAATTCCTATATTATTTTTTTATCATTTTTAAAATACCTTACTTCACCTACTCTCTTTTATGACTTTAAAATTCAGCATTTTCAACTAAAGTCTAAGGACAGTTAGTGGACTCTGAGAATGACTAAAATGGATCCTATAAACCTTTTAGGTGTGAAGTGATTTGAAGGGCCAACAAATGAGCTTAGGTAGGAGAAATAGAGTACTTAAGATAAAAAAGGCTTTGCTACTTTGCTTTTATAGTTCTATTAGGGTTGTTTGATTCCTTATAAAAAATAATATAAAGTGAGTTTCTATAATGTTATGTTATCAACATTATTATATTTATTTTTGTGGTAAATGGATGATTAAATTATTTATTTTAGTCAAAATTAGTGCTTAATATGATGATTAATTTTATGATCTCCAATTTCTAAAGTTTAATGTTGATGTTCGCTTAATTGTTTTTATACTAATTGTTTTACAAAAAGAAAAAGTTTTATAATTAGGTTAGGCTCTATAATGTTTCTTCCAAAAAAATTCTATATATCTGTTGCATCCTGGAATATTTGTGGCGATAGAGAAATATAAAGTTTAACGTATTAGCTTTGTATAAAGATCCGACACACAATTAGGTAAAAGAGAGGGTATAACATTCATAAGAGACACCAACGTTTTTATGTGGAAACCCATAAAAAGGGGAAAAAACAACGGGGACTGACCTAGTTTGAAAGAATCCACCAGTATTTGTAGTCGATTATAAATGAGGCATTGGCTTGATGTAGTAAATATACATCATATAGAGTGCATTATATTGTTGGAATTTGAAGAATCAATATTGACATGTTCGTTTGATCAGCAAGATAATAGTCGGCGGACGACGAAGATCGGAAATATCGTAGTCGGGTGACGATACCATATGCCCTTCTAAAGCGTTCCAACCCCATCATCTTATTGGTAAAGATCTAGCTTTTAGACTGATTTTTTTTAGCTCTTAAGTAATTTTTTAAATTATTTTGAACAAATTAAAACGCAAACTCACTAACACATCCACTTACATTAGACTTTGAAAAAGATGTTGTGACTATAGCCAAAGCACTCAATGGCTAGGCTAAAATAGGCTGTGTAATTTTATATTATGCAATAGTACTCTTTCACCTATAAGATTTATTAGGTTAATATAATAATCATACATCATAATAGTCAATCATAATAAAAAGAAAATTATGATATATATTTCAAAATTAAATGTTTATAAAAAAAAAAGTAAGTGATTTATATATTTTATATATTTATGTATATCATAATCAAATTATTAAGAATTTACCCCACTAGACTTAGCTAGGTTGGTGGGTTAGCATGGTTGGAAATCCTTCAACTCATGTTTGATTCCCTTCTCATGCGGCGTGACCCTTTAAGCGGGAAGAAAATAACTGTAGGTCATGCACCTATAAGGTTGGTTGTTGGTGGCTTGCCGAGGGATTAGTTACGCCGTCATGCGCCTCCTATTGGAGGTGACAGCGGATAGATACCCCACAACAACAACAACAACAATAACCTTTGTCGAACTACGCGGGGTTGGCAGCGGGTACGTAGTTTCCCTGTTAAAAAAAAAACACTAATTAAAAATTTATTATGAATTTTAGTAAATTTGTTCGACTACAAATAAGAACAAAAAAAATTTAATAAAATCTTTTGGACAACCCCTCAAAGTGTGCATTCATTTATAGCTTCTTTCAGATAGCGTTGGATTTCTGTCAAATTTTATGTGGATATGTTTTGCATGCGAATCCTTATAAAAAAAAAAAGCCCTTCTAGCCGTTACCACTTACCAAACAGTGACGAAATGTCAGAATTACCCTTAACACGCCGACAACGCAAAATATTTGGTTTCTAGCCGTTTGAGAGACCGTATATAGTGGACAGGATAGTCCGTCTCTATGTGAACAAGTTAAGTAAATTTAGAGTTTATTTGAGATAATTTTATATCAGTTTTATTTTTAAGATAATAATTAAAATATATGCAGTTCATCTTGGTCTGTTGCTTGAGAGCTTATGCTTCTGATTAAGAGGTCCTGAGTTTAAATCTTTGTGTAAGTGTTGTGTGTGAGTTTGGATTAATGACTTAAATGTCCAGAAAAAACAATTAAAATCTTATTTAGATACTAATTTTTTTTTACGTTTTCATTACTTTTTAGATATTTTTGTGAAAAAAAAAATTATTTTTTGCAATTATAGTTTTATTACTAATTTTTTTTACGTATAAAATTCAATGAATTATTATATTAAAAATAAAAAATTAAAAAAAAAATCAATGAGAAATAATAAGAAATAGCTTAAAAAAGAGAATTTTAAATTTTAGCTATTTTTGCATCTTTTTACAAAACATATTATATATTTATAAATTTTAAGTTTATTTAATATTAATATTTTCTAAATGAGCTAACTCACAAGCAGACGAGTTGAGTCAGGGCTAACTTTGTCACGACCCGACCCGACGGGGACGGATCCCGCCCGAGCCGGATCGCGGCGAGCGCACACTTACTTGCTTATCCAGGATCTGGCTTTGGATTAGGTTGCTGAACTGAACTTCCCAAATACATAACTCAACAGAAAACACACAGAACAACAGAGCTACTAAAAACATCAAATGCAGCGGAACAAAACATCTATCTTTTCATTTCCTCAAAATAATCATCTACAGAACAGTACATGGCTTTCAACAGAAAGAAAGACAGAACAGGAAAGCCATGACTGTACAAAAATCAACAAGTACAAAAGTACCTAATCGGATCAGACTCTGAAACTAATCCTGGACCTCCTTGCCCTTCCCAGAACCTGAAAACCACCAGAAAGCAAGGGTGAGCTCAACAGCTCAGCAAAGCAACAAACCACCAATCTAAATTCTCAGAAACCAAAACCAAACTCATCAGACAGAAATCAGATCAGAAATCGGAACAGAATCGGAAATCAGAACGTATACGGACAGATATCAAATCAGAATCGGAATCGTACAGATCATATCAGAACAAATCAACAGAGTCAGAATCAGAAATCAGAATCGTACGGAGCATAACATATCAGAATCACAATTTCGTACAGAACAGAACAGATACATATAGCTAAATGCCCTGACACTGACGGAATCTCTACGGATTCCGGCCCCTTATGCCTCCCTTCCCAGACACTGACTGAATCTCATAGGATCCAGGCCCCTTATGTCTCCCTTTGTGCTCACGGCACCAAAACAGATGTGCTTATAGCACCAGAACAGAATTCATCGGATCCGGAACGAAACAGATATCAAAATATATATTGAGCTCATTTCAGAATTTCCCGTTTCACTAACTGAATCTCATAGGATTCAGGCCCCTTATAACTCCCTTTTTATAGCTTATTCATATAGCATTACAATTCAGAAGAAATCCGGACATTTCAGAAATTACCCGAAAATCGGGCAGCACAACGGCAGTATACAGAATTTACACAAAAATTCCTGCAAAGAAAATTCACCGAATTCGCACAGAACATAGATAAGCATATTCCAGAACATTTATTCTACTGCACAGATAATTTCCAATTTCACAGAAAAATCAGGTCGACTAAAAACACAGTCGAATC
Source organism: Dendrobium huoshanense (assembly GCA_016618105.1). Classification (NCBI taxonomy): domain Eukaryota; kingdom Viridiplantae; phylum Streptophyta; class Magnoliopsida; order Asparagales; family Orchidaceae; genus Dendrobium; species Dendrobium huoshanense. The sequence goes on from CM028344.1 coordinate 40,282,142, forward strand.
AAAAATATCCGGACGAAAATCTTCAAAATATAATCAAAACGTGCACACCCGGCACGGCAACGATATACAGAAACTTACGCGGTAAAAACTGAACCAATCAAAAGATACGGACGAAAAACCGTAACGAAAACTAAATCCGGACAGAAAAATACCGCCAACCTCGACGGAACTGAAAATTGAGAAAGACGGAATGTGCCTTACCTCGAGCACAGCAAATTCTTCAACAGTCACTTCGATCGAAAACGGCTCCGCGTCTTCCCGAAATCAACTTTTCCAAAACCTTCTTTTTCTCTCTCCTCAGAGCTGAAAATCAGATATTTATTTTTTTTATTTTCTCTCTCTTCAAATGAGCTGAAATCAGCTTTATAATACACAGATCGGCCCGGCCGATCGTCCAGATCGGCCTGGACGATCAGACCAAAATCCCATCGTCCAGGGACGATTTTTCAGGACGATGTTTACTATTCATAGGCGATAAAAACCTCCATTCACTGACTTGTGCCATCCACTGATCGTCCCGGGACGATACCTCGATCGGCCTGGACGATCCCTACAGGAAATCACTTAGAGCAATTCTGGACAGATTCTGGAACTGAAAATACACTGATCGTCCCAGGACGATCCCAGATCGGCCTGGACGATACTGGAGCAGTTTGAAATATTACAATCTCCCCAACTCAGAAAAATGTCGTCCTCGACATTATCCAATCCAAACTCAGTCAAAACAAGTACGGGTACGACCGTCTCATATCAGACTCCTTTTCCCAAGTTGCTTCCCGTGCAGTCCGGTGCTTCCACTGGACTTTAACCATCGGAATCTCTTTATTTCTTAACTTGCGGACGTCGTACGCTAAAATCAATTCTGGCTCTTCCTTGTACGCCAGATTCTCCTGAATCTCAACCTCGTCAGCTGATACCTTCTTCCCAGAGTCTGAAACCCACTTCCTCAGAGTGGATACGTGAAACACATTATGCACATCAGACATAGAATCAGAAAGCAATAGGCGATAAGCAGATTTTCCAATTCTTTCCAAAATCTCAAATGGTCCAACATACCTTGGACTAAGCTTGCTTACCTGACCAAATCTGCTCACACCTTTCATCGGGCTGACTTTGACATACACAAAGTCACCAACCTGAAACTCAACAAATCTGTGCTTCTGATTATAATACTTCTGCTGACGATCTTGAGCGGCTTTCAATCTCTCTCTTATCAAATGAATCTTCTGAGCAGTTTCATCAGCAAAAGTGGCACCCAAAGTCTGTCTATCTCCGACCTCCGTCAGAGTCAAAGGAGTACGGCACTTCCTGCCATACAGAGCCTCGTACGGTGCCATACCGATACTGGACTGAAAACTATTGTTATAGGCAAACTCAATCAGCGGAATATGATCTTCCCAGCTTCCGCTAAAGTCCAGAACACAAAGTCTCAACAGATCTTCCAGTACCTGAATAGTCCTCTCAGACTGTCCGTCGGTCTGAGGATGAAAGGCTGTACTGAAATGCAATTTCGTACCCAAGCCTTGCTGAATGCCTTTCCAAAGTCTGGAAGTAAAACGTCCATCTCGATCAGATACAATCACACGAGGCACACCGTGCAATCTGACTATCTCTTTCACATATATCTGTGCCAAGCGTTCAACTGAATCCGTCTGTCTGATCGGAAGAAAATGGGCTGACTTCGTCAATCGATCCACAACTACCCAAATAGCATCATGTCCTTGTCGTGATCGAGGAAAACCCATAGCAAAATCCATCGTTACCTCCTCCCATTTCCACTCAGGGATAGGCAACGACCGCAACAGTCCACTTGGTCGCTGATGCTCTGCCTTCACCAACTGACAGGCTTCGCATCTCGACACAAACTCCGCCACATCCTTCTTCATCCCAGGCCACCAGAACAAAAGCTTCATATCAGCATACATCTTACCACTGCCTGGATGAACAGTGTAGCCTGAATGATGAGATTCATACAGAATCTCCCGCCTCAAATCTCCAAACACAGGTACCCACAACCTGTTCTTACAGAAAATAGCACCAGAATCAGAAATTCGAAGTTCAGGAGTCTTACCAGATCCAATCTGAGCTAGCAACTTCGAATAATCAGAATCTGACTTCTGGGCTTCTTGAATCCTTGCTTCTAAAGAAGACTGAATACTCATCTGAGCCAACTCCAAATCACTGGAGGAAATCACCTCCAACTGCAATCGCTCCATGTCTCGAATCAGAAAGTCATCACAGGTAAGCTAAATACCTGATAATCCAGAAGACTTCCTGCTCAAAGCATCTGCTACCACATTCGCCTTCCCAGGCTGATACTGAATAGTCAGGTCATAGTCCTTGATCAACTCGAGCCACCTCCTCTGTCTCAGATTCAAATCCTTCTGAGTAAAAATGTACTTCAGGCTCTTATGATCAGTAAACATCTCACATGTGACGCCATACAGGTAATGACGCCAAATCTTCAAAGCAAAAACAACTGCAGCTAACTCCAAATCATGTGTCGGGTAATTCTTCTCATGTGGTTTCAACTGTCTCGAAGCATAAGCAATTACCTGACCATGCTGCATCAGGACACATCCCAGTCCTTTCAGTGAAGCATCACTGAACACCTGAAAACCTTCCGTACCTGACGGAAGCGCCAACACTGGAGCTGAAGTCAAACAATCCTTCAATCTCTGAAAACTAGCTTCACACTCCGGTGTCCAAACAAAAGGAACTGACTTCTGAGTCAGTCTCGTCAAAGGAGTCGAAATCTGTGAAAATCCTTTCACAAACTTCCTATAATACCCGGCCATGCCTAAGAAACTACGTACCTCAAATACCGTAGTCGGCCTTGGCCAATCAGCAACTGCCTGAATCTTCTGGGGATCCACAGAAATACCTTCTCCGCTAATCACGTGCCCCAGAAATGAAATGCTCTTCAGCCAGAATTCGCACTTGGAGAACTTGGCATACAGCTGATGCCTCCTCAGAGTCTCCAATACAATCCTCAAATGTCTGGCATGCTCATCCTCAGAAGCAGAATATACCAGAATATCGTCAATGAAGACGATCACAAACTGATCCAAATACTCCCTGAATACTCGGTTCATCAGATCCATGAAAATAGCAGGCGCATTGGTTACCCCAAAAGGCATAACCAAGAACTCGTAGTGCCCGTACCGAGTACTGAAAGCAGTCTTCACCACATCAGATTCCTTCACCTTCACCTGATAATATCCGGATCTCAAATCAATCTTCGAAAATACCGAAGATCCGGAAAGCTGATCAAACAAGTCGTCTATCCGAGGCAAAGGATACTTGTTCTTGATCGTGGCCTTGTTCAAATCTCTGTAATCAATACACATACGGAGTGTACCGTCCTTCTTCTTCACAAACAGAACAGGTGCTCCCCAAGGAGAAACACTAGGACGTACAAATCCTCTGTCAACCAACTCCTGAAGCTGAACTTTCAACTCAGAAAGTTCTTTCGGTGCCATCCTGTACGGAGCTTTCGATATCGGAGCGGTACCCGGAAAAACATCGATAGAGAACTCCACATCTCTATCCGGAGGTAAACCAACCAACTCCTCAGGAAAAACATCAGTAAACTCCCGTACCACAGGGATCTCAAAAACAGAACCAACCTCCAGGTTCAGATCCCGCACCGAAGCCAAAAATACTGGATATCCTTTCTTCCACATTCTGCTCACCTCTAACGCAGAAATCAGACTGGAGAGAACACCTCGTAATCCCTGAAATACAACTCTCTCTCCAGCCACAAGCAAACTCACTTGCTTCTTCAGACAGTCAATCTGAGCCTCATATTGACTCAACCAATCCATTCCCAAAATCACATCATACGAAGAAATCGGCAATCGAATCAAACTCGATTTCCACTTCTTGCCAGAAATCTCGATCTCACACAAACAAAACTGTCGAGCAATCAATGGATTCCCAGCCGGTAAAATCACAGACAAAGAAACCGGTAAAACCATCGAATCCAAATGTAAAAGCTCAAAACAATGCTCGGACAGAAAAGAATGACTCGCTCCAGAGTCAAACAAAACACGACAGGGCTGATCAGAAATGTAAACCGTACCTGTCACAACATCCGGAGCATCTCGAGCCTCCTGCTGACTCAAGCTGTAAACTCGTGGCTGAACTGGAACAGGAGCTGAAGCAACAGAACTACTCTGCTCCCTCTGAATCGTAGGTGGTCTCCGTGGTGCAGAACTAGAACCACCACCCCTACCAGCAAATCCCTCAGAGCGTGGAGGAACAGTCCTCGGTCTTCCTGCTGCTGAACCAACAGGTCTGACTAAACTCTCAGATCGCTGATCATATCCCATCTGTGGACATTCTGCAATCCTATGTCCCGGCTGACCACACCTGAAACAAAGACCAGCTATCCTGTAGCACTGGCCATGGTGTCGCCGTCCACAACTCTGGCACACAGGTGCCGAACTGACAGATCCAGAACTAGTCGTACTGGTAACAGTACCAGACGATCCTCCGCTCCTTCTGGAATCTCCAGATCCAGAACCAGGAACAAATCTCCTCTTCCCAGAGGAACCACTGCCAGAAGTATCACCTCCAAACCTCTTCCTACTCGCAGACCACCGCTGCTGAGTAGTCGTCATGTCGTTCTCAATCAGACGAGCTCGCTCCACAAGCTCAGAGAAATCAGAAATCCGGAACGGTATCAAAGGCTGCCTCAAAGTGTCTCGTAAGCCTCTCAGAAATCGGTAACACCTCTCAGCAGAAGTGCTAACCAGCTGCGGAGCGTACTTGGCTAATGCAGTAAACTCAGCCTCGTACTGCATCACCGTCTTGCTCCCCTGAACCAGCCTCAGAAAACTCTCCTGCATCTGCTGTCGTGCAGAAGGGGGAACAAACCAGTCTCTGAACACTTCAGTGAACTCTTCCCAAGTGATCAAAGAGTTCAATCTGCCCTGAAATCTGGCTGCCTGCTGGCCATCCCACCAGTGCTCAGCCTCTCCGTCCAACAGAAAAACTGCTAACGGAACCTTCCTGTCTGCAGGACACTGCATCCCGTCAAAAGTCTTCTCTAATCTCCTCAGCCACTCCTCGGCTGCTCTGGGCTCAACAGCGCCCTCAAACCTCGGAGGCTTCAACCTCAAAAACAACTGCAGGTGTCGATCGATGTCCTCAGATCTAACAGTAGAAGCTCTGCTCTGAGTCTCGCTCATCATCTGAGCAACCAACGAAGCAAACTGGGACAGTGTGTCAGCACCGACCACTGGGGCTGTACTCCCCACTGGTGCTGCCTGATCATCACTCTGACCGTCTGTCATGTCTGGGTCTGGCTGATCCATACAGAAAAATCCAGAAAATCCGGAAAACTATCACAAAAACAACACAAAAATAACACAATAAAAAGCCAAACGACCCAAAACTACCTCCCAGACAGACTCACTGATCACATCCTAGAGCTCTGTTTTACAATCCAACCTGTTTCCAAAACCAGTGCTCTGATACCACAAAAGCTTGTCACGACCCGACCCGACGGGGACGGATCCCGCCCGAGCCGGATCGCGGCGAGCGCACACTTACTTGCTTATCCAGGATCTGGCTTTGGATTAGGTTGCTGAACTGAACTTCCCAAATACATAACTCAACAGAAAACACACAGAACAACAGAGCTACTAAAAACATCAAATGCAGCGGAACAAAACATCTATCTTTTCATTTCCTCAAAATAATCATCTACAGAACAGTACATGGCTTTCAACAGAAAGAAAGACAGAACAGGAAAGCCATGACTGTACAAAAATCAACAAGTACAAAAGTACCTAATCGGATCAGACTCTGAAACTAATCCTGGACCTCCTTGCCCTTCCCAGAACCTGAAAACCACCAGAAAGCAAGGGTGAGCTCAACAGCTCAGCAAAGCAACAAACCACCAATCTAAATTCTCAGAAACCAAAACCAAACTCATCAGACAGAAATCAGATCAGAAATCGGAACAGAATCGGAAATCAGAACGTATACGGACAGATATCAAATCAGAATCGGAATCGTACAGATCATATCAGAACAAATCAACAGAGTCAGAATCAGAATTCAGAAATCAGAATCGTACGGAGCATAACGTATCAGAATCACAATTTCGTACAGAACAGAACAGATACATATAGCTAAATGCCCTGACACTGACGGAATCTCTACGGATTCCGGCCCCTTATGCCTCCCTTCCCAGACACTGACTGAATCTCATAGGATCCAGGCCCCTTATGTCTCCCTTTGTGCTCACGGCACCAAAACAGATGTGCTTATAGCACCAGAACAGAATTCATCGGATCCGGAACGAAACAGATATCAAAATATATATTGAGCTCATTTCAGAATTTCCCGTTTCACTAACTGAATCTCATAGGATTCAGGCCCCTTATAACTCCCTTTTTATAGCTTATTCATATAGCATTACAATTCAGAAGAAATCCGGACATTTCAGAAATTACCCGAAAATCGGGCAGCACAACGGCAGTATACAGAATTTACACAAAAATTCCTGCAAAGAAAATTCACCGAATTCGCACAGAACATAGATAAGCATATTCCAGAACATTTATTCTACTGCACAGATAATTTCCAATTTCACAGAAAAATCAGGTCGACTAAAAACACAGTCGAATCAAAAATATCCGGACGAAAATCTTCAAAATATAATCAAAACGTGCACACCCGGCACGGCAACGATATACAGAAACTTACGCGGTAAAAACTGAACCAATCAAAAGATACGGACGAAAAACCGTAACGAAAACTAAATCCGGACAGAAAAATACCGCCAACCTCGACGGAACTGAAAATTGAGAAAGACGGAATGTGCCTTACCTCGAGCACAGCAAATTCTTCAACAGTCACTTCGATCGAAAACGGCTCCGCGTCTTCCCGAAATCAACTTTTCCAAAACCTTCTTTTTCTCTCTCCTCAGAGCTGAAAATCAGATATTTATTTTTTTTATTTTCTCTCTCTTCAAATGAGCTGAAATCAGCTTTATAATACACAGATCGGCCCGGCCGATCGTCCAGATCGGCCTGGACGATCAGACCAAAATCCCATCGTCCAGGGACGATTTTTCAGGACGATGTTTACTATTCATAGGCGATAAAAACCTCCATTCACTGACTTGTGCCATCCACTGATCGTCCCGGGACGATACCTCGATCGGCCTGGACGATCCCTACAGGAAATCACTTAGAGCAATTCTGGACAGATTCTGGAACTGAAAATACACTGATCGTCCCAGGACGATCCCAGATCGGCCTGGACGATACTGGAGCAGTTTGAAATATTACAAACTTGATATAGACTTGCTGGCCCATCAAGCTCGAGCCACAAGTCATTTATCAAGTCGAGCTTGAATTATGCTCACGAGTTAGTTTGACTCAATTACACGCTTAAACAAAAATCTAATAATATTTTATTCACTAAAAAAATTCATTAAAAAATTTATTGAAAATTATTGAGTTTTGCTATTGAAACCAAGCTCTAATTTATAAGATTAATTAAAGGAAGCTAAATAGAGGGGGTTTATGTAATTCAACCTTAATTATACATTTACATTACCTTTTTTTTTTTTGTGACGTGGAAGCACTGTCCTTAGGCTAGTGAAAATCCTGATCGACCTAGCATGCAACCCACACCAATTTATACGGGCCAACACTTAAGGCTTTCACTGCTTGCCAATGGATTCGAACCAGGGACCTAGGCTTTGCCCAGCCGGTTCTTCACCATGCACCCGAACAAGCGGCGGTGAGTATTTGCATTACTATTAAGATACTAATGTACTATCAAATGTTATGTCCTATGTGATTGGATGTTATCCATTAAATGTTATTTGTCGGATTCAATATTCAAATGCTTGACATTTGATTTGATTTGAATGTCATATAACATATAAATAATATATATATATATATATATATATATATATATATATATATATATATATATATTAAGGGGAAGAAGCAAGAATTAAGGGGGTTTTTAATATAAAAATAAAATGGACCAATCTCTCATAAAAAGCATACAAGTTTAAATTATTTATATTGGAACAGTCTACTTAGAAAAATATTATATCATTCATTAGTCATGAGTTAATTTAAATTATTTTCTTTAATTAAATTATTATTTTTGTAATTGCAGTAGTTCTGTTGAAGATCACTTTTAACCCAATTCAGTAAGATAAATTTTGTTATTCGAAGTAGACAGTGTAATAACACATATTTTATTCTAGTAATTTTACTTCTATTACATGTTTGTATTCCTATTCATGTATCATTTCATTATCATATGATTGTTATTGTGAATTGACTAACGACATGCATGCTACTTCTTTGTCGTGCTTTGAGTTCAGTTGTGGGTTTTGGTTACTTATTGGGCTCTTGAGAGCTCATTATATGCGATAAAATAATTTAAAGTCAGGGTAAGGGAGCAAGGGTGTGAAATTGCAAGGATTCTTTAAGTTTAAATTCTTGTTATTTTAACTATTCTTTTGTACTCAGGATATAGTAGTAGTGATATGATTGTATATATCATAAGTAGAGTACATAATGTTTAAAAAAATGAGTACTAATGTATATATTGATATTTTAATTGATAGTTTTTTTTTTTTTGACCGATATTTATATTTATAGAAGAAATTAGGTAGTTCTGGTTATTGCATATTAAAAGATAAAAAATAATTCTTTTAATTTAGATTTTAGAGCATCATAGAAAGCTAGTATTAGGGACATTCATATGATATATTTTTTCTTAGGGATCGACACTCTATTTTAAACTTTATTACTTGATAGACACGTGCACTTGCATAGCAAATAGGCAAACTATAGTCTCCCGGCCATCACCACTGCACTATTGCTCTCAAGTTTTTGAAAAATTAATTCAGCGCGAAGAAATTGGAGGCAGAGAGATGGAGTGGGTTTTCTGAAGGAGCGTTGTGGCTGGCTGCCTGGCTTCACGGTACATGGTCAAATTTTAATATTTAAAAAATCTCTTTTCCCACTATTCATTCATTCGTTCACTTGGGTAGCCGGCGCTATAGATTTTTGTAAAAAAAAAAAATGAGGATAATTTTACACTAACAAAACTTTTACCATGAAACATTATGCATGTTGTAAAGACTCAAAATAGTTGTTTACTCATTCCTTGATAATTTTGTTAAATTATGAAATAGTATATTTTTATTCAATAAGGTTTTTGAAGCCTATCATTATCGCATTTTTTCAAATTTTGGAATGAATTTTTGTATGCTTTAATTACTACAATGCAATTAATTATATGTCTTATTGGGTGAAATAAAAAGTTATGAGGAGATATGGTGTGAGTGAAGCAAGTTATTCTATTTGTTATAAGCTATATTCTGATGCTATAAGCATATTTTATTCTGGTGATAGATATTGTGAGTTATAAGAAGGAAGCTTATGGTTTGTGGCTCTGAAATATAAAGTGCTTGTTATTATATAACTATGAATATTATTCTGTTCTATATACTGATATTTTTGTTATTTTTACTATTCTGTTAAATGCTTAATAACTAAATGTTAGGACATTTAGATCGGTTTAAATATGGTTTGTTGAGCTGTGTTTGCTCACATATAGTTTGTTTTATGTTTTCATGGTATGAGAAAGAGAAAGAGCTAGTCGAGTAATGGTTACGATCTAATCTAAGTATATATAGATATTTTTCTTTAAATTTTTGTTCAATCATGACCAACCATTTTATGCTCTACTCTTTACTCTGGTAGTTGGGATAGGGTCTTTTCATGCCTGATATGGGCGACTAAGCCAAATACAGTTAGTTTCCTTTGAACAAGTATAAATGCCAAATACAATAATCCTTAATTTAGTGGAATGAAGTGCATTTTGACCGTGATCTATAAAATTCCCAATCTTTAATTTATAAAGCGTTTAATGATTTTAGCCCTATAGAATTCCTCACCATTTGAAGTGTGGTGAGGGGTAGGGGTGTCAATTTCGGGTCACGGGTCGGGTTTGGGTTGAACCCGAAATTGACCCGGTACTATTCAGATCAACCCGAAATAGACCCATTTTTGCAAAAGGTCGATTTTTCGGACCCGATCCAACCTGCTTTGGGTCCGGGTCAACCCGACACGACCCGAATGATCCGGGACTGTGAAAAAATTGTTAGTTTTATGGTCAAAAAACGGGTCAAACTCCGCTTTTCAGTTCAAAAATAGGTCGAAAACGGGTCAATCTCAGGTTCCTGTGTCAAAAATGGGTTTGGGTAAAAACAGGTCACTTTCAGGTCAAAGGGTTAACCCGAATCCAACCCGATTTTTGAAACACTATGTAGTAAATAATGCCGATTCATGAAATAAAGACGCTATATAGTAAATAATGCTCCCGCTATTTGAGTGCGTGAGTGACAATGCATAATTATTGTCCATATATAGTTCATTTGTGTATTGAAGATCTTATAACTTCCAGTCAAGAACTCAAAGGGACATTTGAACCCCATTTTCTTTTATTATAACTAAAAGGAAATGTATGCTGGTCATTGCAAACTGCATTTAGGCATGTTAAGGTATAGTTTATGAGTGTAGAGAGCTCCAAAAATCTTAGTTAAGTATTGTAAATTATCATTAAATGAAGTATTATAAACTAATATATCATCAAATTAGATGACATAAAATAATCTCAAAACTTATTTTAATACATCATTCATGAGTCTCATAAACATGTTGGGTATGCTGCATAAGCAGAATGACATCACCTTCCACTTGTACAGCCCTTATCGAATCTTGAAAGTTGTCTTCTGCTCATTACTTGGCTCAATACATAGTTAATGATAGTCACTTCCAAATTTTCTGGTATGCCTTCTAAGCATAGCACGGGGAATCAATATATGATCTTATATCCACTCACATATGCCAATTTCCGTCTTTCATGAGCACGAGTAAGGCCAATACAACATTGAATAATATTGTTGAATTTAACTCACCCAGTGGTTAGTCTGCATTCTCTGTAGAATTTGATGCTTTTTTAGGCTTATTTTATAGTGTGAAAGGTTACGTAAATTGTTACATGAAATAAAGTCAATTTGATGTTATATAGCTCGAAGGGGTGAAATCCCTTCTTAAAAATATGGCATTTATAAAAATATAATAATTTTTAGAAAAAATTAGATCTTAATATTTTAATTTTTTTTATTCAAATTTTTTATCTATTTTAAAATGAATATAATAAAAACCTTTTGTTTATCTTAAAAAAAAAACCATAAAAAACCGTAATATCATTGATATATATATAATATTGTTTAAGAATAATTTTAATATAATATTTATTAATTAAATTAGTTGGCAACTCACTCAATTCAATTTTATATGTACCAAAATCTTTTTTTACTTAGCTTTAAGGAAAGGGAATGTTGCCTTTTAAGGTATCACATGTCACTGTATAAGATAATATTTCTCAAAAGCAATACCATTTCATTGATCAATTTACATGACATGATATAAAAGGAAGAGCTAATGTTTTATAAATGTTAAATGTATTTAATAATTAGAATAAATATAAAATCATAGGCCTCATTACATTAATTTTTTATAATAATTTATTAGGAATTTAATATAAATGTTAGAATGTTAGATTTTTTCTTCAATTAAAAAAATTTCACTATAATTTTTAAGATTTTTATTAATTAGATTATTTATCACCCACACAGTAAGAAAATACTAATAAAGATCAATATTGTGGAGTATTTTATTTATCACTATTGGTTAAAAATGAGTAGGCCTGTCGAGATCTTCTTAGTAGAAATAATAGAGGCTCCACCTCTCTTGGATTTCAAAATGTTGGTACTATGTTATTATACTAAGAAAACAATCCTTGCTAACTATATATATGTTGAATTCTTTATTGTAGTAGGCCAACTTCTAACCTAATAGCGAGCTTCAAATGTTAAACTCAGTCCCAAATTACCACTCATTAATCTTGTGGCCAATATTTATAAATATGACCTATTTATCTATTTGTGTGATGGTTTGGTCACGTAGAATGCTGGCCTTCCGATGACCCGATTAGGAATATAGATGTATTAGATTTGCCATATATTAAAAAAGGGGAATGAGAATTTGACTCTTAACAAGTCACAATGGAGAAAAAAGATTTATGTAGCTGACCCCACATAATGGGATAAAGGCTTGTTGTTGTTGTTGTTAGTGTTATTATTTATTTCTGCGATGTATCTATGGCATTAAGATTTATTTAGATCATCTTGTAACAAAATTCAAACCTAATTTTTCCATAATAAGCCAATTATATTTATAAACTGCACTAGACCTAGTAGACCAATAAAGAACCCTAGAGGGACTTACGTAACCAACCTTTACTGAATTACTCATAACTCATTTAAATCCAAACAGGGATGATCTAGGTGCTATTATGATTAGCTTGGCTAATTTGTACTAACCCTAAGCCACTATTCATCACCTTAGCCAAACCAAGCCAAGCTAATCGTCCTATGCAAAGCATAGGATCTATGAAGACATAAATAATAATTTAACCATTATACCGTTTAAAAAGTGCAACTTATTTTCATGATCAATAAATTCTTTCGTCTATAACATACCATATGCATGCCTCATGAGTAACGATAAATAAATTATATTACTTGCCTAATATTAGCTAAATTTATATCGCCTCATATATTTCTTGTCACGCATAATCAAACTTTCTTTATTTTATCGATAAAATTATATATCTCATTTAAAAAAATAATAATAAATGGCTAAATCTATATTTACATCAATATTATGATAAAATAAATTTCAAAATATTTTATAATTTATTAATTTAAAATGGATGCCATTATTTGACACTTTGACTTGAATTATATATACTTTGATAGAGTCCTTGAAGGGAACATAATATTATTTTTTTAATTTATTATTAAATACTGAGCCTATTTAAATTATGCCTAAGCTTACACTAAGAGTGTTTGGTGTAGTTAAAGAAAAACGTGAACAAAAACTTACTTTTTTTACGTGCTTGAGAAAAACGTGCTAGTTACCCTTAAAAAATAACCGCGAGAGGTGCCAGGTGGCAAGCGCGCAAGCATATTCCCGGATCCCAAGGGTTGTCGCCAGGTCATCATACCGGGCACTTGTTCGGGCCCCACAACCGTACGGTCAAAGCGGGGACCACCGCCCGTTCGGTCCACCAGCTGGCTCGAGGACGAGCGGTGAAGATGCATGGCAATTCCGTCATTTGACCCACCAGACTGTCGGTCGGGTAACCGCGCGGTTATGGTCACCTTTTACAATGGGCCCCACGGGCTGCCAGCTTGGGTCGGGGCTTGTCGAAACGGTAGAGCGGCGACGGGTGTCGGTGGGCTTAACCTAACCCGACCTCCGTATAAATTGCCGGAAGGAGAGGAAGAAAGCCGGGGAGGACAGAGAGCAAACAAGCCAGAGGGAGAGAGAGAGAGGGGGAAAAGGAAGAGGAAGGTGGCTCTGGGGCCTCAATAGCTGATGGGAGAATCGAGCGGCTCGGTGTCCATTGACGTGGAGAGAATCTCGTTTGGAGGGAAGGTTTGGGCCCCGTAAACCTCAAGCATTCTTCGTTGTATCTGATTTGCGCTCTCTGATTCGATCGAATTTGATTATTTACTAATTTTCTTAAAGATTTAGCTGTGTTTTATTTGAGAAGAGATTGAGCTTTACAATGCTGGTTTGTTTCTTCCGATCTTGGTGATGGTTTGGATGAATTTTCAGGGTATTTTTTTTTTTTTTGCCGGTTAGAAGCATGAGAATGTTCTGGCTTTCTAACTGTGAAGGAGTTCTTCATAATTTGATTCACAGATTAAGTTAAAAAGAATGTAATTGCTTTTCTGGTTTGGTGAAACTTAGCCTTTCTGCCCTGTAATGTTGTAGCTCGATGAATTTGTATAGGTTCTAGGCGTCGATTAGGAGATGTTATCATCTGAAACGAACGCTAGGTTTTGTTATGCTAAATTATTTCTGTGTCTTTTTGTGGTTTTGCAGGAACACCTTATACAAACAAGATGTGGGTCTGTTTCAGTGTCCGTGTTTGGTGATCAGGAAAAACCTGCTCTTGTAACTTATCCTGATGTGGCTTTAAACTGTAAGTTGAAATTTTATACTTTATTTGCTTCAATGTATTCTTGATTTGTCCTCTTTTGTGTAGAAATAGAATTATTTGTGTTTTCTTGTAAACGTAAAAAGGAAACATATAAAGCTGCTTCAAAATTCAGAAATTACCGGAAAAATACAATTTAGATAATCTATTGCATTACTTTGATGATTGCATACTACTTGTCAACGACTTTCTGCTTCTTTTATAGTATTTTCTTATACTGGAAGCAAGAGTTTCATTTATTAAGTATAACTCATTCATTTATGTTTCAATTCCAATTAACTGTGTAAGAATTAAGTGATTGAAGAAGTTGCATTCATGCTCAATGATTTATTAAGTTAGGGAGCAATTTTAATGTTTATTTTTTTTTTATGGTTTTTTACCAGATATGTCATGCTTTCAAGGATTGTTTTTTACTCCAGAGGCTGCTTCTTTGTTGCTTCATAATTTTTGTATATATCATATCACCCCTCCTGGACATGAGGTCAGTCATTTAGTTTTACCTCCTTTAAGTTTTCATTCCAATGCTGTAATTTATTGTTTTTCTCTAATTGGAACAACCTTCTCACATGAGTTTCCCCGCCTTCCTCAAGAGTTCCTACAGTTTGGAGCTGCTCCTATTTCTATGCATCTCTCAGTGCCTTCTGTTGATGAGTTGGCAGATCAAGTCGCGGATGTTCTTGATTTCTTTGGGTAATATTCTTTAGTACCTGGATAATTATTCTTCTTTCCAAACCTTAATACTTCCATAATCATAAGGAGCAGAGATGATTCAACATTTTCTGAATCCTTTTTTTATTAATAATCTCTCTTTTAATCTAGGTTAGCAGCTGTGATGTGCATGGGTGTCACTGCTGGTGCTTACATCCTTACACTTTTTGCTGTATGTCTTCTCATTAGTAAATGATTTTTAATAGCATTATAATAAATTTAGTTTTTTAACCCTTAAATCTTCTAATTAATGCAGTCAAGATATCAACACCGAGTTATCGGTCTGATGCTTGTATCGCCATTATGTAAAGCTCCCTCTTGGACCGAATGGTTCTACAATAAGGTAAGATTTGTAATCCTCAATCCTCATCCACCAAAGATCCTCATCCACCAAAGAGATGGGATGTTTGAGTATTTAAAAACAAAAGAAGAAAATTATATTTTCAAAAAATTATTGTGATTGCTAATCTCTTTGCCGTTATCTCTCAGGTGATGTCGAATTTGTTATACTTCTATGGGATGTCCGGGCTGATTAAAGATTTTTTGCTTCAGAGATATTTCAGTAAGGTGAGATACTGCAATTTGCTTCAGCATGTGAATTATATTGACGATCATTTGTTTCATCTTCATCTTCTTGGTGTTTCCTGCAGGAAGTTCGAGGAAATACACAAGAGCCTGAATCAGATATAGTCCAGGCCTGCAGAAGCGTTAGTTATTCAGTGAATCTTTTTTTTTTTTTTTTTCATGTCTTGCTTCTGCAATTAGAGGCAAGCTTACTGATTTTCCTTTGATCCCATTGCAGCTTCTAGATGAAAGACAAAGCTTGAACGTCTGGCGATTTCTTCAATCAATGAATGGGTATCACGTCCCCTATGATTATTTATTTTACATTAGGAGATTTCAAGCAGCTCTTTCTGAACAAAGCTTCTTGCTATTTGAATAGGAGACGTGACTTGACTGAAGAGTTGAAGAAGCTTCACTGCAGGACATTGATATTTGTCGGTGACAGCTCTCCCTTCCACTCTGATGCTCTCCACTTGACCTCCAAGCTTGACAGGAGATACAGTGCCCTTGTTGAGGTATGAAGGATCTGTAACTTTGGATTAACTATGGATTAAACGTAATATAATGAATTAGTATATATAATCTTCCCTGCTCTATTATCCAATAGTTATATAGTTGAGCCTGGGATTCAATTCATTTCTTATACCAAATAGGAAGAACAGTTGTGTGTGTCAAACAGTGATTGGATCAGATCTTAATCACTATGGATTGACCAATCCCTATGATCACTAATTAAGGTAGCATTTCAGACAGAATCCAGAGGCCCAAATTAACCTGAACTCCATGTGGAGATCTCATAAAAATTGAGATTCAGGAGGTGGCTTGGGTTTTGCTTTTGTATTTCGATCTTTGCTTTCAGCTTAAAAAGTATTTCTATTAAGGTTTTGAGGCAATTTTGCTCTGTTTTGGGATTTGCTTTCCCAGCAGCAACTATAGTTTTTTTTTATCACCTTTTTTCTTGCTGCTTTTAGAATTACTTTTGTTGAAAAACAGTTTTTAATAATCAGATCTGAGAGTGGTTCTCATAAGAAAAAAAATTTATAATCCCATAGCATTTTTCAAAGAAGTTATTTTCCTATAACAACTCTCTAATTATTTCTAGGAACAGCTCAAACGGATCTTAAAATTTCACTTGAAAGCAGTTGAGATGCAGCATTTTTAACGGAAAAAAAAATGAAAGTCTGAAGCCCAAACCAATTTCACACCGTCCTGAAATGACTATGAAGTCTTCTCAAATTTAGAAGCAGTAAAAAAACCGTCCCAAATGAAGCCGAAAGTAATGCATGGGACATGCGGCTTTTAAATTGCTAACTTGTTGTGAACTGGGGCTGACTTGCAGGTCCAAGTGTGTGGGTCACTGGTGACAGAAGAGCAGCCGCACGCCATGTTGATTCCCATGGAGTATTTCCTCATGGGATATGGGCTTTACAGGCCATGCCAGCTGAGCTTAAGCCCTCGGAGCCCTCTAAGTCCCTCCTGCATTTCGCCGGACCTCTACTCGCCGGAGAGTATGGGCGTGAAGCTGAAGCCGATCAAGACCAGAATTGCCTTGAAAGCTTGATGTGACTGGTAGGTGGCCTGTATCATTACATGCTTTGTCTGTATCTGATGAATCTAGTTGTTGGGTGGGGGTGTAGATAGATGAATACAAATAGTGTTAAGGGGGCAGTTCTTTCGTTTTGTTTTATTTTTCCATTCAATTGTCGCCCTCATAGTTCTTTTTCATTATAAAGAAAGGTTAATGTTCCTTTTTTATTTTATTTTTATCTTATATGTGACTACATAATCATTATTGATAAAAAGACTGTGCTGCCGCCGGCATTCAATCATTATATGCTGTAGCTGGATTATTTATTGCCTTTATTTTTTTTATGCTTATTGTTAACTATTTTGATCCTCATGAATTCACATCCTATTTTGGATTAATCTTTGCCTACATATGCGCGCAGTTCATTTTTATTATGTATTTCATATTTCATTTTGTGATCCATTAAGGATTGATGGCTCTATTGTTAGCCTATGAAGTATTTGCTAGTTTTTCGTGTTGAATCTGATTGTTTCGATCAATTATGTTGTATTGTTGTCTTGTACCTCAATTCAGTATGTCGAGCTTGTTGGGGGTTTAAACTATTTTGGGTTTTGGCTCCTCGCACTATAAACCCAAACGTCCCAGCACTGTACACTTGAGCTCGCTGGTGTTGCATATTTTTCTTGGAAAAAAGCAAAGAATGGTAGCGCTACTGTGCTCTAGACTCCAGCACAACAACGTTTTAGGCAGACTGAAGACATCAAGTTGATCAACTCGGTTCTCCAAACTGTCACTGCGGTGCTGCAAGACAAGTTGATAGTTTTATTTGTTGTTTTTCATTAAGGGTGGTGTCCTTTGGCGGTTAGAGTGTGAATCTCTTTGTGTATTCTAGTGTGAGAGAGATTTATACTATTTCTCCCAAATTATCATAGTGAATTTCTTGATGTCATTTACTTTGTGTTTTTTTCTCCGTTTTAGATATTTGCACGATAAATAATTGTGTTTTTTTTTTTATTTCTTGTTTGTTTCGCTGCTCGTTTCACTCTCCCCGCACAATTGGTATCAAAGCTATGTTATTCAATTCAAGTAGGAGTAATAATCAATGAAGCAAGATTTAAGATTGAGAAGTTCAATTGTTTGAATTTTGCATTATGGAGGATGCAAATTGAAAATTTGTTGTACTAGAAGTTGTATTTACCGTTGACAGGAATCACCAATAAGTCGGATTCAATGATTATGGAGGAGTGGGAGGTGCTTTACTGCACAACTAAGTTTGATTCAACTTGCATTTTCCTCTTTTGTTGTATTCAACATTGTAAATGAGAATACTGCAGTTGACCTCATGATTGCACTTTACTAAAATGCATGGGAAGCTGTCGATCTCAAACAAAATGTTTTTGATGAAGATGTTAGACATTATTTTAATGGCATGAATAATATGAACATTATGATGAGTCAAATTTGTTTAGTTGGAATCAAGTTTGATGATGAGGTAAGAGCGTTGTTGATGTTATCTTCACTACTAGATAGTTGAGATGAGTTGATTACTGTTGTGAGTAACTTTTTAGGGGGTTCAAAGTTGAACTTTAAGGACATTGTGAGGTTAGTGTTTAATGAAGAGGTTTGCAGAAAGGTGAATGGTGAATTTTCAAATTCTGCTTTGAATGTTGAAGCAAAAAGAAGGGGTTTAGATAGAAAGAGGGAGATCAAATTTCGAGAGAAGAAAATCTACTTTAGATAGAGCAAAAGTTGTGTCCTAGAACTGTGGAAAGAAGAGTTACTTGAAGGATTGTACTGTTCCAAAAAAGGTAATTGGTGGAGGCTATGACAAATATCACGCTACAAATTTATTTGCATATGAGTTTCAATCAATTTTTTTAATTTTTTTCTCTGTACAATATTTGATCTTGGTTTATAGATTCAGATGTTTTATTTCATGCAAGTTCTAACAAAAAAGTGTTCAAGAACTAAATAGAAAATGATATGGGCAAACTGTATCTGAGAAACAATAAGTCCTACAATATTATGGGACTGGGAGATGTTGATATCAAAATGTTAATTTTGTAAACTTGGAGACTCAAGGATTCTAGATATGTTCCTTGTCTGAAGAGAAATTTAGTTTTTATGAGAATCTTGCAAACTCAAGTAATATGATATTGATAGGAAACACTTGGATTTCCAAGTGTTTCTCACCAAAATCAGTAAAATTTCAGCAGTAAACTGCTGTCCACAGCAGCCAAACAGCAGGAAACAGGGAAAACGTAGAGAAAAACACAAGTAGAAGCTTGTATTTCACTAGAAAATCAAGGAAAACAACAAAGATACAATTGATCCTCAATTCGAGAGGAGGATCGATCTCTCCCAAATCTCTAGACGCCGCTAGAGCCCAAAGAAAACCTAAATCTAAGAGATCTCAAATTTCAGCCAAATTCAAGATGTCCAAACCCTAGGAAAAACAACTATTTAATGCATACAAATCAAAAGGAAATCCCTAAACAGCCCCTACATTCAAATTTCCCTCTCAAAACGCTAAAAAACGCTTCCTAATGCTCTAATGGGCTGGTCGGGCCGCTTGATCTCCGCAGGAGGCGGAGATCTCCGCCTGTTTGCGCGACTTTGGCCCGTGAACCGGTCCCGCCTGGACCGGCTGGACCGGTCTAACAATACTCCCCTCCCAAAGATCCACCTTGTCCGCAAGGTGGAAAGACGACACCCTCCATTCCTTCTTCATCACACACAGTAAGAACTTGAAGAGTTCGGTTCTTACACCTGTGCCCCGGCGTATACCTCTCGTCACATCTGAAACAAAGCCCTTTTGCCCTCTTCTCCTGTAATTCTGTCTCAGTGAGCTTCTTGAAGTTATCCCCACTCCCTCCTCCTATTGGCTTCTCCCTGGTGATCTCATTATTGTTGACCGATGCAGGCCCCTTTTGTGCTAAAAGAGTGGTCGTAGTCTTGTAAGAGCCTCCTGAGCTGCTGCTCCTAGCTCCCTTCTCCAGGTTATTCTGATTTTCTACCAGCTGTGCCAACTTCATTGCCTCCTCCAAGTCACTAGGCATCAGAACTTTAACTGCCGCTCGGATCTCTGCCTTCAACCCCTTCATGAAATTCCCCTCCAATACGCTATCTGATAATCGCTCCACCCTACTAGCCAGGTGCTCGAACCGATCACGGTAGTCTTCTACTGATCCCTCCTGCACCAGAGCAAAGAACTGCTCATAGAAATCTCCTCCCCGATCGGTTTGGAAACGTTCTATTATGCAGTTTTTGAATTCCCTCTAGTTCCTGATAGGCTCCCTCCTATCACGCCACTGATACCATGCCAAAGCCTTTCCTTCCAGACACAATCCTGCCGCCGTCAGCTTCTCATCCTCTGTCAACCCATTGACCGCAAAGTAACGCTCCACCTTGTAGATCCAGCCATGGCCGTCTTCCCCCTCAAAAACAGGCATCTTCAATTTCCTCACCTTGGGATCTCCCCGGTATCCTCCATAGCCTCCCATTCCCCTCAGAGGAGGCGTTCCCCAATTTTCCCGATCGTCCCTCCGACGAATATACTCTAACCCCTCTTCATACTCACCTCTCATCCCTTCAACCTCATCACCTCGACGCTGAATACCTTCAAATTCAGCACATCGACGATGACGTTCCTCCCTTCTTCCTTCAAAATCCCCCCCTCGACGCTGAATTCTTTCGAATTCAGCACCTCGGCGATGCGATCCCTCTCTTCTCCCACCAAAATCAACCCCCCTTCAGTCATATCCCATGCTCATCTCTTCCCTCGAAAGGGGCTCTAAAGGAGGCATGTCGTTCTCTTCCTCTAGGATCTCCACCTCCACATTTCTCCTCCCCCGCAAGGGGTTCGGATTTCCTCCCATGCCATGGCCGTCGGCGATCTCTCTTACTTCCGATGTCGCCGGATTGGTTTTCATCTCAAGTAGTTTCTTCAACATTTCCTCCATTGCGGTGAACTTCCCCTCCAACCTTTCATTGTTGGAGGTGATTTGATTTTGAAGGTTGAAGAATCTTTCCTCCAAATCGGCTTTCAATTGGCCGGCTTCGCCTTCTAAGATGTCAACCTTCTTCCCGGCCATCTTTCTTCCTAATGGATCTCAAAAATATCACTTCCGGAAATGATAAACTTGCTGAAATTTCAGAATTTCAGCCGCCGGTGGTCCCAAATCGACGCTCTGATATCAATTTGATAGGAAACACTTGGATTTCCAAGTGTTTCTCACCAAAATCAGTAAAATTTCAGCAGTAAACTACTGTCCACAGCAGCCAACAGCAGGAAACAGGGAAAACGTAGAGAAAAACACAAGTAGAAGCTTGTATTTCACTAGAAAATCAAGGAAAACAACAAAGATACAATTGATCCTCAATTCGAGAGGAGGATCGATCTCTCCCAAATCTCTAGACGCCGCTAGAGCCCAAAGAAAACCTAAATCTAAGGGATCTCAAATTTCAGCCAAATTCAAGATGTCCAAACCCTAGGAAAAACAACTATTTAATGCATACAAATCAAAAGGAAATCCCTAAACAGCCCCTACATTCAAATTTCCCTCTCAAAACGCTAAAAAACGCTTCCTAAAATGCTCTAATGGGCTGGTCGGGCCGCTCGATCTCCGCAGGAGGCGGAGATCTCCGCCTGTTTGCGCGACTTTGGCCCGTGAACCGGTCCCGCCTGGACCGGCTGGACCGGTCCAGTGGACCGGTCTAACAGATATCATTTATAGGAAATTCATGGAAGGTGACAATAGGGGCTATGGTTATAGCTCATGATAGCATTAAAGGCACATTGTATGTTATCAACAAAATATCAGATAATATCAGACTAACTAATTTAGTTGTTGATGGAGATCTTTGACATCAAAGACTTGGTCATATGCATAAGAATGATATGCATTCACTTCTTACTAGAGGAAAGCTTCCTAGTTTAAAAATATATAAATATACATTTTTATAAAGAGTATGCATATGACAAGCAAAAAAAGGTGAGCTTTTCAAAAATTGATTCAAAAGTAAAGTTAAAGAAGTTGGAGAAAGTGCATATTGATGTATGATATTATACACCAATTTGTCCTATAGGAGAGTCTTTGTATTTTATCACTTTTATTGATGATCATAACAAAAACATATGAATGTACTTCTTAAAACATAAGCCAATTGTACTTGATATTATCAAGAAGTGGAAGGCTTAAAGTTGAGAATGTAACATGTTTAAAGCTGAAATATCTCAGATCATATAATAGTGGTGAGTATCATGATAAGATGTTTAAAAAGTATTGTGTTTTGAATACGATCAGATATGAGTTCACTATTCCAAGAATATCACAACAAAATGATGTTGTAGAGCACATGAATATAACTATCACTAAGTGTGCTAGGAGCAACTAAGGTTACATGTATATCTATCCAAACAGTTTTAGGAAGAGACATTGAATATTGATGTTTATTCAATCAATCATGGTCTTTCAGTTTCTATAATTGAGAGGTTACCTTAGGAAGCCTAGAGTGGTAATGAGGTAAGTTTATCTCACCTCAAAATTTTGGTTGTTAATCTATATTCATGTTGATGCAGGATCTATAAGTAAGCTTGATTTAAAATATATCAAGTGTATATTTATTAGATATGATTAAGATGAATTTGGCTATAAAATTTAGAATTATCATAATCGAAAATTCATCAGGAGCAAGGATGTTAAATTAATGAAAATGAAATACACAAAGATAGAAATGAGGCTCATGTAGATTCTTCCAAATTTGTTGAGATAAAGAATGATGATGATCAAGAAGACAAAGATGAGGAAACATAGAGGGTTTCTTAGACACCTACTACGGAAGTTAGGAGATCCAACAAAATCTCAATGCTAGTACAAAGGCATTATCCTTCCTTATACTATCTTTTGCTGACAGATGATGGTGAATCAGAGTGCTATGATGAGGTCATTCAAGCTGATTCAAAGAACTGCGAGTAAGTTATGAATAAAAAGATGCATTCACTTAGGTTGAATCAGACTTAGGATTTGAGATGCATTCACATGGCAAGAAGGCACTGCATAATAAATGGGTTTACATGCTGAAAGAAGAACCTGATGGTAGCAAGTACTATAAAGTCAAGCTTGTGGTTAAAGGTTTTCAACAAAGGAAAGAAGTATATTACGTTGTAATTTTTCTCTCCAGTGGTGAAGATAACTACACTCAGAGTTATGCTGAGCATAATAATAGTGGATAATTTGCTTATAGAGTAGATGGATATAGAGAAATTATTTCTTCATGGTGACCTGGAAGAAGAGTTGTATATGATGCAATCTCAATGATATGTGATCACAAGTAAAGAAGATCTGGTGTGTAGTTTGAAAAAGAGCTTATACATACTGAAGTAGACTCCAAGACAGTGGTATAAGAGCTTTGACTGGTTTATGTCAAATAATGGCACATAAAGTGTCAGGCATGTCACTGTTATTTTTTTAAATATTTTGATAACGATTATATCATTTTGCTTTTATATGTGGATCCCATGTTGATTGTGGGGTCAGATGTGAAGATAAGATATATGAATGAGCAATTATTAAAAGAGTTTGGAATTAAACATTTGGGTCCAATAGAAAATTTATTGGTATGATAATTAGTAGGGATAGAAGTGCAGTTATATTTAAGTTGTTTCAAACTGAGTATGTTGAAAAGGTGCTACAAGGTTTCAACATGAGTGAGGCAAAGTGTGTGTAGTTTTTATATATATATATATATATATATATATAAGGAACAATCGCCAAAATTTGAAGCAGATGATGAACATATGAAGAGGACTCCATATACTTCAGCAGTTTGAAGTTTGATATATGCCATGATTGGTATGAGACTATATATAACATGCATAGTGGGAGTAGTCTGTAGATTTACAAATAACCCAAAAAAACTTTATTGGAAGACAATTAAGTGAATTCTCAAGGAGGATCAGTTGACAAAGCTATTTGTTTTGGAGATATAGAGATTGATCTACAAGGAGGGATATGTAGATTCTGATCTTGCTGAAGATCTTGATGGTAGGAGAACCACAACTGATTATATCTTCACTTTGGGAAAGACTGCAATGAGTTGGGTTTCCAAATTACAGAAAATTGTTGCGCTCTTAACTATAGAAGCTGAGTACAATAATATTACTAAGGCTAGCAAGGAAATGATATGGTTGCAAAGTTTCTTGGCAAAACATGGTAAAGAGCAAAGGAATGAGAAGTTGGATAGTGACAACATGAGTGCTATTCATTTAGCCAAGAATGCTGCATTTTATGCCAGGATGAAGCTCATCCAGCTTTTGTATCATTTCATCACATTGCTTTTGTAAGATGATCAGTTATTTTTGGAGAAGATGCACATAACACAAAATTCTACATATATGCTGACAAAGACGGTGACAGTTGATAAACTAAAGCTATGTAGCTTCAGTTAGTCTTCATGAAGGATGAGAATGGGGGTGAGCCACACTACATGCACTATGATTGGTGCTGCATATCGGGAGAATGATTGATCATAATCAGTTTCCTAGTGGGAGATTATTAGTTTGGTGTGAAATACGATTGTGTCGATCAATCGTGTTGTATTATTGCCTCGGACCTCAATTCAATATGTTGAGCTTGCTGGGGTTATAGGGGGTATTTACATTGATTGAGATATGGTGCCACGACATCGTATACTTAAGCGCCCGCCGGTGTGCACCCGAGCGCCCTAACGCTTCATATTTTTCTTTTATAAAATAAGAGAGCAATAGCCTTGCGGCACTCCAAACATCGGTGTTGGAGATAGAGAGTTGAGCGTCATGACGCTCTAAAATGGTACTGCGACACTGTGAGACTGTAATATTTCAAACTGCTCCAGTATCGTCCAGGACGATCTGGGATCGTCCTGGGACGATCAGTGTATTTTCAGCTCCAGATTTTGCCAGAATTTGCTCTAAGTGTTTTCCTGTAGGGATCGTCCAGGCCGATCGAGGTATCGTCCCGGGACGATCAGTGGATGGCACAAGTCAGTGAGTAGGGGTTTTTATCGCCTATGAATAGTAAACATCGTCCTGAAAAATCGTCCCTGGACGATGGGATTTTGGTCTGATCGTCCAGGCCGATCTGGACGATCGGCCGGGCCGATCTGTGTATTATAAAGCTGATTTCAGTCGATTTGAAGAGAGAGAAAATAAAAAAATAAATATCTGATTTCAGCTCTGAGGAGAGAGAAAAAGAAGCTTTTGGAAAAGTTGATTTCGGGAAGACGCGGAGCCGTTTTCGAGCGAAGTGACTGTTGAGGATTTTGTTGTGCTCGAGGTAAGGCACATTCCGTCTTTCTCAATTTTCAGTTCCGTCGCGGTTGGCGGTATTTTTCTGTCCGGATTTCGTTTTCGTTACGGTTTTTCGTCCGTATCTTTCGATTGGTTCAGTTTTTACCGCGTAAGTTTCTGTATATCGTTGCCGTGCCGGGTGTGCACGTTTTGACTATATTTTGAAGATTTTCGTCCGGGTATTTTTGATTCGACTGTGTTTTTAGTCGACCGGAATTTTCTGTGAAATCGTAAATTCTCTGTGCAG
The DNA here is from genome assembly GCA_016618105.1 of Dendrobium huoshanense. Taxonomy (NCBI): domain Eukaryota; kingdom Viridiplantae; phylum Streptophyta; class Magnoliopsida; order Asparagales; family Orchidaceae; genus Dendrobium; species Dendrobium huoshanense. Next base: position 40,307,651 of record CM028344.1, read on the forward strand.
TAGAATAAATGTTCTGGAATGTGATTATCTATGTTCTGTGCGAATTCGGTAAATTTTCTTTGCAGGAATTTTTGTGTAAATTCTGTATACTGCCGTTGTGCTGCCCAATTTTCGGGTAATTTCTGAAATGTCCGAATTTCTTCTGATTTGAAATGCTATGTGTATAAGCTATAAAAAGGGAGTTATAAGGGGCCTGAATCCTATGAGATTCAGTTAGTGAAACGGGAAATCTGAAATGAGCTCAAATCTGAAATCTGATATCTGTTCTGTTCCGGATCCGATGAATTCTGTTCTGGTGCTATAAGCACATCTGTTTTGGTGCCGTGAGCACTGTCACGACCCGACCCGACGGGGACGGATCCCGCCCGAGCCGGATCGCGGCGAGCGCACACTTACTTGCTTATCCAGGATCTGGCTTTGGATTAGGTTGCTGAACTGAACTTCCCAAATACATAACCCAACAGAAAACACACAGAACAACAGAGAACAACAGAGCTACTAAAAACATCAAATGCAGCGGAACAAAACATCTATCTTTTCATTTCCACTAAATAATCATCTACAGAACAGTACATGGCTTTCAACAGAAAGAAAGACAGAACAGGAAAGCCATGACTGTACAAAAATCAACAAGTACAAAAGTACCTAATCGGATCAGACTCTGAAACTAATCCTGGACCTCCTTGCCCTTCCCAGAACCTGAAAACCACCAGAAAGCAAGGGTGAGCTCAACAGCTCAGCAAAGCAACAAACCACCAATCTAAATTCTCAGAAACCAAAACCAAACTCATCAGACAGAAATCAGATCAGAAATCGGAACAGAATCGGAAATCAGAACGTATACGGACAGATATCAAATCAGAATCGGAATCGTACAGATCATATCAGAACAAATCAATAGAGTCAGAATCAGAAATCAGAATCGTACGGAGCATATCATATCAGAATCACAATGTCGTACAGAACAGAACAGATACCGAAAACATAACAGATACATATAGCTAAATGCCCTGACACTGACGGAATCTCTACGGATTCCGGCCCCTTATGCCTCCCTTCCCAGACACTGACTGAATCTCATAGGATCCAGGCCCCTTATGTCTCCCTTTGTGCTCACGGCACCAAAACAAATGTGCTTATAGCACCAAAACAGAATTCATCGGATCCGGAACGAAACAGATATCAGATTTCAGATTTGAGCTCATTTCAGATTTCCCCTTTCACTAACTGAATCTCATAGGATTCAGGCCCCTTATAACTCCCTTTTTATAGCTTAATCACATAGCATTTCAATTCAGAAGAAATCCGGACATTTCAGAAATTACCCGAAAATCGGGCAGCACAACGGCAGTATACAGAATTTACACAAAAATTCCTGCAAAGAAAATTCACCGAATTCGCACAGAACATAGATAATCACATTCCAGAACATTTATTCTACTGAACAGATAATTTCCAATTTCACAGAAAAATCAGGTCGACTAAAAACACAGTCGAATCAAAAATACCCGGACGAAAATCTTCAAAATATAATCAAAACGTGCACACCCGGCACGGCAACGATATACGAAAAGTTACGCGGTAAAAACTGAACCAATCAAAAGATACGGACGAAAAACCGTAACGAAAACTAAATCCGGACAGAAAAATACCGCCAACCGCGACGGAACTGAAAATTGAGAAAGACGGAATGTGCCTTACCTCGTGCACAGCAATATCCTCAACAGTCACTTCGCTCGAAAACGGCTCCGCGTCTTCCCGAAATCAACTTTTCCAAATTGCTCTTTTTCTCTCTCCTCAGACGAAAAATCAGATATTTATTTTTTTAACTTTTCTCTCTCTTCAAATCGTCTGAATCCCTTAAATCCTCTTCAGATCGGCCTGGCCGATCGTCCAGATCGTCCTGGACGATCAGACCAAACCACAGATCGCCTGGCCGATACTCCAGGGCGATGATCAGGCCGATCATTATGAACAGTGTCAATCGGCCTGGCCGATCGTCCCGATCGGCCTGGACGATCAGACCAAAACCCATCGTCCTGGGACGATTTTTCAGGACGATGTTTACTATTCATAGGCGATAAAAACCTCTACTCACTGACTTGTGCCATCCACTGATCGTCCCGGGACGATGCCTCGATCGGCCTGGACGATCCCTACAGGAAATCATTTAGAGCAAATTCTGGGCAAAACCTGGAGCTTAAATGCACAGATCGTCCCAGGACGATCCCAGATCGGCCTGGACGATACTGGAGCAGTTTGAAATATTACAATCTCTCCAACTCAGAAAAATGTCGTCCTCGACATTATCCAATCCAAACTCAGTCAAAACAAGTACGGGTACGACCGTCTCATATCAGACTCCTTTTCCCAAGTTGCTTCCCGTGCAGTCCGGTGCTTCCACTGGACTTTAACCATCGGAATTTCTTTATTTCTTAACTTGCGGACGTCGTACGCTAAAATCAATTCTGGCTCTTCCTTGTACGCCAGATTCTCCTGAATCTCAACCTCGTCAACTGATACCTTCTTCCCAGAGTCGGATACCCACTTCCTCAGAGTGGATACATGAAACACATTATGCACATCAGGCATAGAATCAGAAAGCAATAGGCGATAAGCAGCTTTTCCAATTCTTTCCAAAATCTCAAACGGTCCAACATACCTTGGACTAAGCTTGCTCACCTGACCAAATCTGCTCACACCTTTCATCGGGCTGACTTTGACATACACAAAGTCACCAACCTGAAACTCAACAAATCTGTGTTTCTGATTATAATACTTCTGCTGACGATCTTGAGCGGCTTTCAATCTTTCTCTTATCAAATGAATCTTCTGAGCAGTTTCATCAGCAAAAGTGGCACCCAAAGTCTGTCTATCTCCGACCTCCGTCAGAGTCAAAGGAGTACGGCACTTCCTGCCATACAGAGCCTCGTACGGTGCCATACCGATACTGGACTGAAAACTGTTGTTATAAGCAAACTCAATCAGCGGAATATGATCTTCCCAGCTTCCGCTAAAGTCCAGAACACAAAGCCTCAACAGATCTTCCAGTACCTGAATAGTCCTCTCAGACTGTCCGTCGGTCTGAGGATGAAAGGCTGTACTGAAATGCAATTTCGTACCCAAGCCTTGCTGAATGCCTTTCCAAAGTCTGGAAGTAAAACGTCCATCTCGATCAGATACAATCACGCGAGGCACTCCGTGTAATCTGACTATCTCTTTCACATATATCTGTGCCAAGCGTTCAACTGAATCCGTTTGTCTGATCGGAAGAAAATGGGCTGACTTCGTCAATCGATCCACAACTACCCAAATAGCATCGTGTCCTTGTCGTGATCGAGGAAAACCCATAGCAAAATCCATTGTTACCTCCTCCCATTTCCACTCAGGGATAGGCAACGACTGCAACAGTCCGCCTGGTCGCTGATGCTCTGCCTTCACCAACTGACAGGCTTCGCATCTCGACACAAACTCCGCCACATCCTTCTTCATCCCAGGCCACCAGAACAAAAGCTTCATATCAGCGTACATCTTACCACTGCCTGGATGAACAGTGTAGCCTGAATGATGAGATTCATACAGAATCTCCCGCCTCAAATCTCCAAACACAGGTACCCACAACCTGTTCTTACAGAAAATAGCACCAGAATCAGAAATTCGAAGTTCAGGAGTCTTACCAGATCCAATCTGAGCTAGCAACTTCGAATAATCAGAATCTGACTTCTGGGCTTCTTGAATCCTTGCTTCTAAAGAAGACTGAATACTCATCTGAGCCAACTCCAAATCATTGGAGGAAATCACCTCCAACTGCAATCTCTCCAAATCACGAATCAGAAAGTCATCACAAGTAAGCTGAATACCTGAGAATCCAGAAGACTTACTGCTCAAAGCATCTGCTACCACATTCGCCTTCCCAGGCTGATACTGAATAGTCAGGTCATAGTCCTTGATCAACTCGAGCCACCTCCTCTGTCTCAGATTCAAATCCTTCTGAGTAAAAATGTACTTCAGGCTCTTATGATCAGTAAACATCTCACATGTGACGCCATACAGGTAATGCCGCCAAATCTTCAAAGCAAAAACAACTGCAGCTAACTCCAAATCATGTGTCGGGTAATTCTTCTCATGTGGTTTCAACTGTCTCGAAGCATAAGCAATTACCTGACCATGCTGCATCAGGACACAACCCAGTCCTTTCAGTGAAGCATCACTGAACACCTGAAAACCTTCCGTACCTGACGGAAGCGCCAACACTGGAGCTGAAGTCAAACAATCCTTCAATCTCTGAAAACTAGCTTCACACTCCGGTGTCCAAACAAAAGGAACTGACTTCTGAGTCAGTCTCGTCAGAGGAGTCGAAATCTGTGAAAATCCTTTCACAAACTTCCTATAATACCCGGCCATGCCTAAGAAACTACGTACCTCAAATACCGTAGTCGGCCTTGGCCAATCAGCAACCGCCTGAATCTTCTGGGGATCCACAGAAATACCTTCTCCGCTAATCACGTGCCCCAGAAATGAAATGCTCTTCAGCCAGAATTCGCACTTGGAGAACTTGGCATACAGCTGATGCCTCCTCAGAGTCTCCAATACAATCCTCAAATGTCTGGCATGCTCATCCTCAGAAGCAGAATATACCAGAATATCGTCAATGAAGACGATCACAAACTGATCCAAATACTCCCTGAATACTCGGTTCATCAGATCCATGAAAATAGCAGGCGCATTGGTTACCCCAAAAGGCATAACCAAGAACTCGTAGTGCCCGTACCGAGTACTGAAAGCAGTCTTCACCACATCAGATTCCTTCACCTTCACCTGATAATATCCGGATCTCAAATCAATCTTCGAAAATACCGAAGATCCGGAAAGCTGATCAAACAAGTCGTCTATCCGAGGCAAAGGATACTTGTTCTTGATCGTGGCCTTGTTCAAATCTCTGTAATCAATACACATACGGAGTGTACCGTCCTTCTTCTTCACAAACAGAACAGGTGCTCCCCAAGGAGAAACACTAGGACGTACAAATCCTCTGTCAACCAACTCCTGAAGCTGAACTTTCAACTCAGAAAGTTCTTTCGGTGCCATCCTGTACGGAGCTTTCGATATCGGAGCGGTACCCGGAAAAACATCGATAGAGAACTCCACATCTCTATCCGGAGGTAAACCAACCAACTCCTCAGGAAAAACATCAGTAAACTCCCGTACCACAGGGATCTCAGAAACAGAACCAACCTCCAGGTTCAGATCCCGCACCGAAGCCAAAAATACTGGATATCCTTTCTTCCACATTCTGCTCACCTCTAACGCAGAAATCAGACTGGAGAGAACACCTCGTAATCCCTGAAATACAACTCTCTCTCCAGCCACAAGCAAACTCACTTGCTTCTTCAGACAGTCAATCTGAGCCTCATACTGACTCAACCAATCCATTCCCAAAATCACATCATACGAAGAAATCGGCAATCGAATCAAACTCGATTTCCACTTCTTGCCAGAAATCTCGATCTCACACAAACAAAACTGTCGAGCAATCAATGGATTCCCAGCCGGTAAAATCACGGACAAAGAAACCGGTAAAACCATCGAATCCAAATGTAAAAGCTCAAAACAATGCTCGGACAGAAAAGAATGACTCGCTCCAGAGTCAAACAAAACACGACAGGGCTGATCAGAAATGTAAACCGTACCTGTCACAACATCCGGAGCATCTCGAGCCTCCTGCTGACTCAAGCTGTAAACTCGAGGCTGAACTGGAACAGGAGCTGAAGCAACAGAACTACTCTGCTCCCTCTGGATCGTAGGTGGTCTCCGTGGTGCAGAACTAGAACCACCACCTCTACCAGCAAATCCCTCAGAGCGTGGAGGAACAGTCCTCGGTCTTCCTGCTGCTGAACCAACAGGTCTGACTAAACCCTCAGATCGCTGATCATATCCCATCTGTGGACATTCTGCAATCCTATGTCCTGGCTGACCACACCTGAAACAAAGACCAGCTATCCTGTAGCACTGGCCATGGTGTCGCCGTCCACAACTCTGGCACACAGGTGCCGAACTGACAGATCCAGAACCAGTCGTACTGGTAACAGTACCAGACGATCCTCCGCTCCTTCTGGAATCTCCAGATCCAGAACCAGGAACAAATCTCCTCTTCCCAGAGGAACCACTGCCAGAAGTATCACCTCCAAACCTCTTCCTACTCGCAGACCACCGCTGCTGAGTAGTCGTCATGTCGTTCTCAATCAGACGAGCTCGCTCCACAAGCTCAGAGAAATCAGAAATCCGGAACGGTATCAGAGGCTGCCTCAAAGTGTCTCGTAAGCCTCTCAGAAATCGGTAACACCTCTCAGCAGAAGTGCTAACCAGCTGCGGAGCGTACCTGGCTAATGCAGTAAACTCAGCCTCGTACTGCATCACCGTCTTGCTCCCCTGAACCAGCCTCAGAAAACTCTCCTGCATCTGCTGTCGTGCAGAAGGGGGAACAAACCAATCTCTGAACACTTCAGTGAACTCTTCCCAAGTGATCAAAGAGTTCAATCTGCCCTGAAATCTGGCTGCCTGCTGGCCATCCCACCAGTGCTCAGCCTCTCCATCTAACAGAAAAACTGCCAACGGAACCTTCCTGTCTGCAGGACACTGCATCCCGTCAAAAGTCTTCTCTAATCTCCTCAGCCACTCCTCGGCTGCTCTGGGCTCAACAGCGCCCTCAAACCTCGGAGGCTTCAACCTCAAAAATAACTGCAGGTGTCGATCAATATCCTCAGATCTAACAGTAGAAGCTCTGCTCTGAGTCTCGCTCATCATCTGAGCAACCAACGAAGCAAACTGGGACAGTGTGTCAGCACCGACCACTGGGGCTGTACTCCCCACTGGTGCTGCCTGATCAGCACTCTGACCGTCTGTCATGTCTGGGTCTGGCTGATCCATACAGAAAAATCCAGAAAATCCGGAAAACTATCACAAAAACAACACAAAAAACAACACAATAAAAAGCCAAACGACCCAAAACTACCTCCCAGACAGACTCACTGATCACTTCCTAAAGCTCTGTTTTACAATCCAACCTGTTTCCAAAACCAGTGCTCTGATACCACAAAAGCTTGTCACGACCCGACCCGACGGGGACGGATCCCGCCCGAGCCGGATCGCGGCGAGCGCACACTTACTTGCTTATCCAGGATCTGGCTTTGGATTAGGTTGCTGAACTGAACTTCCCAAATACATAACCCAACAGAAAACACACAGAACAACAGAGAACAACAGAGCTACTAAAAACATCAAATGCAGCGGAACAAAACATCTATCTTTTCATTTCCACTAAATAATCATCTACAGAACAGTACATGGCTTTCAACAGAAAGAAAGACAGAACAGGAAAGCCATGACTGTACAAAAATCAACAAGTACAAAAGTACCTAATCGGATCAGACTCTGAAACTAATCCTGGACCTCCTTGCCCTTCCCAGAACCTGAAAACCACCAGAAAGCAAGGGTGAGCTCAACAGCTCAGCAAAGCAACAAACCACCAATCTAAATTCTCAGAAACCAAAACCAAACTCATCAGACAGAAATCAGATCAGAAATCGGAACAGAATCGGAAATCAGAACGTATACGGACAGATATCAAATCAGAATCGGAATCGTACAGATCATATCAGAACAAATCAATAGAGTCAGAATCAGAAATCAGAATCGTACGGAGCATATCATATCAGAATCACAATGTCGTACAGAACAGAACAGATACCGAAAACATAACAGATACATATAGCTAAATGCCCTGACACTGACGGAATCTCTACGGATTCCGGCCCCTTATGCCTCCCTTCCCAGACACTGACTGAATCTCATAGGATCCAGGCCCCTTATGTCTCCCTTTGTGCTCACGGCACCAAAACAAATGTGCTTATAGCACCAAAACAGAATTCATCGGATCCGGAACGAAACAGATATCAGATTTCAGATTTGAGCTCATTTCAGATTTCCCCTTTCACTAACTGAATCTCATAGGATTCAGGCCCCTTATAACTCCCTTTTTATAGCTTAATCACATAGCATTTCAATTCAGAAGAAATCCGGACATTTCAGAAATTACCCGAAAATCGGGCAGCACAACGGCAGTATACAGAATTTACACAAAAATTCCTGCAAAGAAAATTCACCGAATTCGCACAGAACATAGATAATCACATTCCAGAACATTTATTCTACTGAACAGATAATTTCCAATTTCACAGAAAAATCAGGTCGACTAAAAACACAGTCGAATCAAAAATACCCGGACGAAAATCTTCAAAATATAATCAAAACGTGCACACCCGGCACGGCAACGATATACGAAAAGTTACGCGGTAAAAACTGAACCAATCAAAAGATACGGACGAAAAACCGTAACGAAAACTAAATCCGGACAGAAAAATACCGCCAACCGCGACGGAACTGAAAATTGAGAAAGACGGAATGTGCCTTACCTCGTGCACAGCAATATCCTCAACAGTCACTTCGCTCGAAAACGGCTCCGCGTCTTCCCGAAATCAACTTTTCCAAATTGCTCTTTTTCTCTCTCCTCAGACGAAAAATCAGATATTTATTTTTTTAACTTTTCTCTCTCTTCAAATCGTCTGAATCCCTTAAATCCTCTTCAGATCGGCCTGGCCGATCGTCCAGATCGTCCTGGACGATCAGACCAAACCATAGATCGCCTGGCCGATACTCCAGGGCGATGATCAGGCCGATCATTATGAACAGTGTCAATCGGCCTGGCCGATCGTCCCGATCGGCCTGGACGATCAGACCAAAACCCATCGTCCTGGGACGATTTTTCAGGACGATGTTTACTATTCATAGGCGATAAAAACCTCTACTCACTGACTTGTGCCATCCACTGATCGTCCCGGGACGATGCCTCGATCGGCCTGGACGATCCCTACAGGAAATCATTTAGAGCAAATTCTGGGCAAAACCTGGAGCTGAAATGCACAGATCGTCCCAGGACGATCCCAGATCGGCCTGGACGATACTGGAGCAGTTTGAAATATTACAATCACAAAGGGAGACATAAGGGGCCTGGATCCTATGAGATTCAGTCAGTGTCTGGGAAGGGAGGCATAAGGGGCCGGAATCCGTAGAGATTCCGTCAGTGTCAGGGCATTTAGCTATGTGTATATGTTTTGTTTTCTGTATCTGTTCTGTTCTGTACGAAATTGTGATTCCGATATGATATGCTCCGTACGATTCTGATTTCTGAATTCTGATTCTGACTCTGTTGATTTGTTCTGATATGATCTGTACGATTCCGATTCTGATTCGATATCTGTCCGTATAAGTTCTGATTTCCGATTCTGTTTCAATTTCTGATCTGATTTCTGTCTGATGAATTTTGGTTTTGGTTTCTGAGAATTTAGATTGGTGGTTTGTTGCTTTGCTGAGCTGTTGAGCTCACCCTTGCTTTCTGGTGGTTTTCAGGTTCTGGGAAGGGCAAGGAGGTCCAGGATTAGTTTCAGAGTCTGATCCGATTAGGTACTTTTGTACTTTTGATTTTTTTGTACAGTCATGGCTTTTCTGTTCTTTCTTTCTTTCTGTTGAAAGCCATGTACTGTTCTGTAGATGATTATTTTGAGGAAATGAAATGAAAAAGATAGATGTTTTGTTCCGCTGCATTTGATGTTTTAGTAGCTCTGTTGTTCTGTGTTTTTCTGTTGAGTTAAGAATTTGGAAGATCAGTTCAGTAACCTAATTCAAAGCCAGATCCTGGATAAGAAGGTTGCGTCGCGATCCGGCTCGGGCGGGATCCGTCCCCGTCGGGTCGGGTCGTGACAAGCTTTTGTGGTATCAGAGCACTGGTTTTGGAAACAGGTCGAATTGTAAAACAGAGCTCTAGGAAGTGATCAGTGAGTCTGTCTGGGAGGTAGTTTTGGGTCGTTTGGCTTTTTATTGTGTTGTTTTTGTGTTGTTTTTGTGATAGTTTTCCGGATTTTCTGGATTTTTCTGTATGGATCAGCCAGACCCAGACATGACAGACGGTCAGAGTGATGATCAGGCAGCACCAGTGGGGAGTACAGCCCCAGTGGTCGGTGCTGATACGCTGTCTCAGTTTGCTTCACTTGTTGCTCAGATGATGAGCGAGACCCAGAGCAGAGCTTCTACTGTTAGATCTGAGGATATTGATCGACACCTGCAGTTATTTTAGAGGTTGAAGCCTCCGAGGTTTGAGGGCGCTGTTGAGCCCAGAGCTGCTGAGGAGTGGCTGAGGAGATTAGAGAAGACTTTTGACGGGATGCAGTGTCCTGCAGACAGGAAGGTTCCGTTGGCTGTTTTTCTGTTGGACGGAGAGGCTGAGCACTGGTGGGATGGCCAGCAGGCAGCCAGATTTCAGGGCAGATTGAACTCTTTGATCACTTGGGAAGAGTTCACTGAAGTGTTCAGAGATTGGTTTGTTCCCCTTCTGCACGACAGCAGATGCAGGAGAGTTTTCTGAGGCTGGTTCAGGGGAGCAAGACGGTGATGCAGTACGAGGCTGAGTTTACTGCATTAGCCAGGTACGCTCCGCAGCTGGTTAGCACGTCTGCTGAGAGGTGCTACAAGTTTCTGAGAGGCTTACGAGATACTTTGAGGCAGCCTTTGATACCGTTCCGGATTACTGATTTCTCTGAGCTTGTGGAGCGAGCTCGTCTGATTGAGAACGACATGACGACTACTCAGCAGCGGTGGTCTGCGAGTAGGAAGAGGTTTGGAGGTGATACTTCTGGCAGTGGTTCCTCTGGGAAGAGGAGATTTGTTCCTGGTTCTGGATCTGGAGATTCCAGAAGGAGCGGAGGATCGTCTGGTACTGCTACCAGTACGACTAGTTCTGGATCTGTCAGTGCGGCACCTGTGTGCCAGAGTTGTGGACGGCGACACCATGGCCAGTGCTACAGGATAGCTGGTCTTTGTTTCAGATGTGGTCAGCCGGGACATAGGATTGCAGAATGTCCACAGATGGGGTATGATCAGCGATCTGAGGGCTTAGTCAGACCTGTTGGTTCAGCAGCAGGAAGACCGAGGACTGTTCCTCCACGCCCTGAGGGATTTGCTGGTAGAGGTGGTGGTTCTAGTTCTGCACCACGGAGACCACCTACGATTCAGAGGGAGCAGAGTAGTTCTGTTGCTTCAGCTCCTGTTCCAGTTCAGCCACGAGTTTACAGCTTGAGTCAGCAGGAGGCTCGAGATGCTCCGGATGTGGTGACAGGTACGGTTTACATTTCTGATCAGCCCTGTCGTGTTTTGTTTGACTCTGGAGCGAGTCATTCTTTTCTGTCCGAGCATTGTTTTGAGCTTTTACATTTGGATTCGATGGTTTTACCGGTTTCTTTGTCTGTGATTTTGCCGGCTGGGAATCCATTGATTGCTCGACAGTTTTGTTTGTGTGAGATCGAGATTTCTGGCAAGAAGTGGAAATCGAGTTTGATTCGATTACCGATTTCTTCGTATGATGTGATTCTGGGAATGGATTGGCTGAGCCAGTATGAGGCTCAGATTGACTGTCTGAAGAAGCAAGTGAGTTTGCTTGTGGCTGGAGAGAGAGTTGTATTTCAGGGATTACGAGGTGTTCTCTCCAGTCTGATTTCTGCGTTAGAGGTGAGCAGAATGTGGAAGAAAGGATATCCAGTATTTTTGGCTTCGGTGCGGGATCTGAACCTGAAGGTTTGTTCTGTTTCTGAGATCCCTGTGGTACGGGAGTTTGTGGATGTTTTTCCTGAGGAGTTGGTTGGTTTACCTCCGGATAGAGATGTGGAATTCTCTATCGATGTTTTTCCGGGTACCGCTCCGATATCGAAAGCTCCGTACAGGATGGCACCGAAAGAACTTTCTGAGTTGAAAGTTCAGCTTCAGGAGTTGGTTGACAGAGAGTTTGTACGTCCTAGTGTTTCTCCTTGGGGAGCACCTGTTCTGTTTGTGAAGAAGAAGGACGGTACACTCCGTATGTGTATTGATTACAGAGATTTGAACAAGGCCACGATCAAGAACAAGTATCCTTTACCTCGGATAGACGACTTGTTTGACCAGCTTTCCGGATCTTCGGTATTTTCGAAGATTGATTTGAGATCCGGATATTATCAGGTGAAGGTGAAGGAATCTGATGTGGTGAAGACTGCTTTCAGTACTCGGTACGGGCACTACGAGTTTTTGGTTATGCCTTTTGGGGTAACCAATGCGCCTGCGATTTTCATGGATTTGATGAACCGAGTATTCAGGGAGTATTTGGATCAGTTTGTGATCGTCTTCATTGACGATATTCTGGTATATTCTGCATCTGAGGATGAACATGCCAGACATTTGAGGATTGTGTTGGAGACTCTGAGGAGGCATCAGCTGTATGCCAAGTTCTCCAAGTGTGAATTCTGGCTGAAGAGTATTTCTTTTATGGGGCATGTGTTTAGCGGAGAAGGTATTTCTGTAGATCCCCAGAAGATTCAGGCGGTTGCTGATTGGCCAAGGCCGACTACGGTATTTGAGGTACGTAGTTTCTTAGGCATGGCCGGGTATTATAGGAAGTTTGTGAAAGGATTTTCACAGATTTCGACTCCTCTGACGAGACTGACTCAGAAGTCAGTTCCTTTTGTTTGGACACCGGAGTGTGAAGCTAGTTTTCAGAGATTGAAGGATTGTTTGACTTCAGCTCCAGTGTTAGCTCGTCCGTCAGGTACGGAAGGTTTTCAGGTGTTCAGTGATGCTTCACTGAAAGGACTGGGATGTGTCCTGATGCAGCATGGTCAGGTAATTGCTTATGCTTCGAGACAGTTGAAACCACATGAGAAGAATTACCCGACACATGATTTGGAGTTAGCTGCTGTTGTTTTTGCTTTGAAGATTTGGCGTCATTACCTGTATGGCGTCACATGTGAGATGTTTACTGATCATAAGAGCCTGAAGTACATTTTTACTCAGAAAGATCTGAATCTGAGACAGAGGAGGTGGCTCGAGTTGATCAAGGATTATGACCTGACTATTCAGTATCAGCCTGGGAAGGCGAATGTGGTAGCAGATGCTTTGAGCAGGAAGTCTTCTGGATTCTCAGGTATTCAGCTTACCTGTGATGACTTTCTGATTAGAGACATGGAGCGATTGCAGTTGGAGGTGATTTCCTCCAGTGATTTGGAGTTGGCTCAGATGAGTATTCAGTCTTCTTTGGAAGCAAGGATTCAAGAAGCCCAGAAGTCAGATTCTGATTATTCGAAGTTGCTAGCTCAGATTGGATCTGGTAAGACTCCTGAACTTCGAATTTCTGATTCTGGTGCTATTTTCTGTAAGAACAGGTTGTGGGTACCTGTGTTTGGAGATCTGAGGCGGGAGATTCTGTATGAATCTCATCATTCAGGCTACACTGTTCATCCAGGCAGTGGTAAGATGTACGCTGATATGAAGCTTTCGTTCTGGTGGCCTGGAATGAAGAAGGATGTGGCGGAGTTTGTGTCGAGATGCGAAGCCTGTCAGTTGGTGAAGGCAGAGCATCAGCGACCAGGTGGACTGTTGCAGTCGTTGCCTATCCCTGAGTGGAAATGGGAGGAGGTAACGATGGATTTTGCTATGGGTTTCCCTCGATCACGACAAGGACATGATGCTATTTGGGTAGTTGTGGATCGATTGACGAAGTCAGCCCATTTTCTTCCGATCAGACAGACGGATTCAGTTGAACGCTTGGCACAGATATATGTGAAAGAGATAGTTAGATTGCACGGTGTGCCTCGTGTGATTGTATCTGATCGAGATGGACGTTTTACTTCCAGACTTTGGAAAGGCATTCAGCAAGGCTTGGGTACGAAACTGCATTTCAGTACAGCCTTTCATCCTCAGACCGACGGACAGTCTGAGAGGACTATTCAGGTACTGGAAGATCTGTTGAGACTTTGTGTTCTGGACTTTAGCGGAAGCTGGGAAGATCATATTCCGCTGATTGAGTTTGCTTATAACAACAGTTTTCAGTCCAGTATCGGTATGGCACCGTACGAGGCTCTGTATGGCAGGAAGTGCCGTACTCCTTTGACTCTGACGGAGGTCGGAGATAGACAGACTTTGGGTGCCACTTTTGCTGATGAAACTGCTCAGAAGATTCATTTGATAAGAGAAAGATTGAAAGCCGCTCAAGATCGTCAGCAGAAGTATTACAATCAGAAGCACAGATTTGTTGAGTTTCAGGTCGGTGACTTTGTGTATGTCAAAGTCAGCCCGATGAAAGGTGTGAGCAGATTTGGGCAGGTGAGCAAGCTTAGTCCAAGGTATGTTGGACCATTTGAGATTTTGGAAAGAATTGGAAAAGCTGCTTATCGCCTATTGCTTTCTGATTCTATGCCTGATGTGCATAATGTGTTTCACGTATCCACTCTGAGGAAGTGGGTATCCGACTCTGGGAAGAAGGTATCAGCTGAGGAGGTTGAGATTCAGGAGAATCTGGCGTACAAGGAAGAGCCAGAATTGATTTTAGCGTACGACGTCCGCAAGTTAAGAAATAAAGAGATTCCGATGGTTAAAGTCCAGTGGAAGCACCGGACTGTACGGGAAGCAACGTGGGAAAAGGAGTCTGATATGAGACGGTCGTACCCGTACTTGTTTTGACTGCGTTTGGATTGGATAATGTCGAGGACGACATTTTTCTGAGTTGGGGAGATTGTAATATTTCAAACTGCTCCAGTATCGTCCAGGACGATCTGGGATCGTCCTGGGACGATCAGTGTATTTTCAGCTCCAGATTTTGCCAGAATTTGCTCTAAGTGTTTTCCTGTAGGGATCGTCCAGGCCGATCGAGGTATCGTCCCGGGACGATCAGTGGATGGCACAAGTCAGTGAGTAGGGGTTTTTATCGCCTATGAATAGTAAACATCGTCCTGAAAAATCGTCCCTGGACGATGGGATTTTGGTCTGATCGTCCAGGCCGATCTGGACGATCGGCCGGGCCGATCTGTGTATTATAAAGCTGATTTCAGTCGATTTGAAGAGAGAGAAAATAAAAAAATAAATATCTGATTTCAGCTCTGAGGAGAGAGAAAAAGAAGCTTTTGGAAAAGTTGATTTCGGGAAGACGCGGAGCCGTTTTCGAGCGAAGTGACTGTTGAGGATTTTGCTGTGCTCGAGGTAAGGCACATTCCGTCTTTCTCAATTTTCAGTTCCGTCGCGGTTGGCGGTATTTTTCTGTCCGGATTTCGTTTTCGTTACGGTTTTTCGTCCGTATCTTTCGATTGGTTCAGTTTTTACCGCGTAAGTTTCTGTATATCGTTGCCGTGCCGGGTGCGGGTGCACGTTTTGACTATATTTTGAAGATTTTCGTCCGGGTATTTTTGATTCGACTGTGTTTTTAGTCGACCGGAATTTTCTGTGAAATCGTAAATTCTCTGTGCAGTAGAATAAATGTTCTGGAATGTGATTATCTATGTTCTGTGCGAATTCGGTAAATTTTCTTTGCAGGAATTTTTGTGTAAATTCTGTATACTGCCGTTGTGCTGCCCAATTTTCGGGTAATTTCTGAAATGTCCGAATTTCTTCTGATTTGAAATGCTATGTGTATAAGCTATAAAAAGGGAGTTATAAGGGGCCTGAATCCTATGAGATTCAGTTAGTGAAACGGGAAATCTGAAATGAGCTCAAATCTGAAATCTGATATCTGTTCTGTTCCGGATCCGATGAATTCTGTTCTGGTGCTATAAGCACATCTGTTTTGGTGCCGTGAGCACTAAGGGAGACATAAGGGGCCTGGATCCTATGAGATTCAGTCAGTGTCTGGGAAGGGAGGCATAAGGGGCCGGAATCCGTAGAGATTCCGTCAGTGTCAGGGCATTTAGCTATGTGTATATGTTTTGTTTTCTGTATCTGTTCTGTTCTGTACGAAATTGTGATTCCGATATGATATGCTCCGTACGATTCTGATTTCTGAATTCTGATTCTGACTCTGTTGATTTGTTCTGATATGATCTGTACGATTCCGATTCTGATTCGATATCTGTCCGTATAAGTTCTGATTTCCGATTCTGTTTCAATTTCTGATCTGATTTCTGTCTGATGAATTTTGGTTTTGGTTTCTGAGAATTTAGATTGGTGGTTTGTTGCTTTGCTGAGCTGTTGAGCTCACCCTTGCTTTCTGGTGGTTTTCAGGTTCTGGGAAGGGCAAGGAGGTCCAGGATTAGTTTCAGAGTCTGATCCGATTAGGTACTTTTGTACTTTTGATTTTTTTGTACAGTCATGGCTTTTCTGTTCTTTCTTTCTTTCTGTTGAAAGCCATGTACTGTTCTGTAGATGATTATTTTGAGGAAATGAAATGAAAAAGATAGATGTTTTGTTCCGCTGCATTTGATGTTTTAGTAGCTCTGTTGTTCTGTGTTTTTCTGTTGAGTTAAGAATTTGGAAGATCAGTTCAGTAACCTAATCCAAAGCCAGATCCTGGATAAGAAGGTTGCGTCGCGATCCGGCTCGGGCGGGATCCGTCCCCGTCGGGTCGGGTCGTGACAGAGACAGTCTTGTAGTTTTCTTTCTCATTTGAAATTAAAGGTAGCATCCCTTGGTGGCTATAATGTGGATCTCTTTGTATGTTCTATTGTGAGAACGGTGCAAGAGAGAACAGAGGCAAGGAGAGAGTGAAAGAGAAGAGAGATCTGTATTATTTCTCCAAAATTTTTATACTGAATTTCTTGGTGTGATGTGTTTGCATAGTTTTTTTTCCAATTTTGAGTTTTTACAATATCAAATCCTGATGTTCTTTCTTTTTCGCTACTTTTTTTATTTTTTATTTATTTCCCCAAAAGTAAGTGGGGCTTTTCCATAGGTCTCCTTCTTGATATTTAAAAAAATTGCTCTAAAAAATAGTAAAATATTGACACTTAAAATGATTAATTAATATTAATCTTTTGCCCGGTCAATCGGCCGGTCTTGGTATCAGTGACTGCGTTTGTTAACGGAGAGATCACCTTCATGGGATCTCATAGCTTGCGAGATCCCAATGTTCATTGGGAACTCCCTTTTGGTCAAGAAGACATGAATGCTTTTTCTTTTTTTAAGTAAAAGATCAATTGCAGATCAGTATATTTATTTTAATAGTTCAAATTTTTGTCTTTTTTTTTTTAATATTGTACATTAAGTATCATAAAAATGTCCCAAGTTAATTTGACTTGGTTTAGTGTTTGAAGCAAATTAGTTGAATTAACAAGATTTAGATTTCGTTATGAAGTAGCTTTCTATTATAAAAAGTTATGGTTCAGAAAATTTTTATACTAAAAAAATATTTTTAGAAAGAAATAAATAAGTTGTCCCAAACAAAGCCTTAATATGATGGACTCGCCAAGGTGTCACTTAACTTGCTATGGTGATTCAACTTGTCATGGTCATGATGAACTCGCCCTCCGTATCAAACTCGATAGAATTTGAAAGTGCTTATCGCACTTAAAGTGACCTCAATGCAATTAAGGCTTCGTTTGTGACTGCTTTTTTATTGCTTCTTAAAACAGTTTTTTAGAAAAAATTGCTTTAAAAAGCAGTAAGAAAGCCGTCCCAAACGAAGCCTAAATCTATCCATTGCTCCTATTGTAAGTCATTTTTCGAAAGTATTGCGTTGTATCCAGGGGTGGAACCGGCCTTGATTCTTAGGGTGGGGCAAATTTAGCTAGGGAGCAATCACCTAAAGATCATAGTATTTTATTTATTTATTTATTTGTTTTTTTGGGTGGGGTGGGGGGGGGGGGGGGGGGGGGGGGGGGGGGGGGGGGGGGGGGGGGGGGGGGGGGGGGGTGGGGGGGGGGGGGGCGCAGTTGCGTAAAAACTCCTATAATAAAGAGTTTCTCGCTCTGCTAGGGTTTGTCCCTCGCGGTGCCTTGCCGATCTCCGGTGGGGCTGGCTTTCTTCTCACTTCCAGGGGAGTTTTTCTTCAACTTTCTCCTTTCTATTATTTTATTTTGTGATTTTGCTGGTGTTTTTCTTCATCCGGCGAGTGCCGGATGGCTCCGAAACTTTCAGACCCTGGTTTTTTGGGGGTTCGAGTTCGTCTCGTTCTTTTCTTCAAGTTCTCTCGGGGTCTTCTGCTGGTAATGATTTTCTTGAATTTAAGGTCTCTTCATTCAACAGTTTACCTTCCCTTTGGATTTCAGATGAAGAAATTATGACATTGGCTGTTCCTTTTCAATTCGCTTTAGTTGGCTTTTTTCCTACTAAACGACCGTCTCTAGATTCTATTCGAAATTTTTTTTTTTCAATCTCAAGCTCATTGGTGATGTTTCGGTTACTTTGTTGGATTCGTCCCATGTCCTTATCAAACTGGAGAATGACCTAGATTATTGCTGCATCTTCTGTCATAGATCGTATCTAGTTTTTAATTGTTATATGAAACTTACGAAATGGTCGCCTCTTGTTGATGTCAGGGTTGAATCGCTGGTGATCTCGATCTGGGTTTCTTTCCCTCTTTTGCGGCCGCATCTGTTTTCACCCCGTATTCTACATGGCTTGGCTTCTTTCTTTGGCAAGCCATTAAAAATTGATAATGCCGCTTTTTTGGGGTCTAGACCGTCTTTAGCTCTTGTTTTAGTTGAGCTAG
Organism: Dendrobium huoshanense; assembly: GCA_016618105.1. Lineage (NCBI taxonomy): Eukaryota > Viridiplantae > Streptophyta > Magnoliopsida > Asparagales > Orchidaceae > Dendrobium > Dendrobium huoshanense. The sequence continues at coordinate 40,326,198 of CM028344.1, forward strand.
ATATCACTAAATCCTACCCTGATCGGATTTGGTTAGGTTCAGAGAAGCTTGGTTATGTCCAGCAAGTTGTGATGGATGTGTTTCCTACTTTTTGTGCTACCTGTCATTGTATCGGTCATGCTGTGGGTGAATGCTGACCTAAAGTTTCTGCCCTGGATTCGACTATCTTACCCAAAACTGTTGAACCTCCTATTGAGGATTGTCCCAAACCTGTTGCTCCTGCTATAGTGGACTCGGTTGCCCCTTCTGTGTTTCCTGCGGAACAGGTGTAGATTGTAACATTGATTTTATTGCGCAAAATGATTCTTTTGTGTCGTCTGCTATTCTGCGAGGATCGGATATTGTTTCGTCTGTGGATCCTTTGCCCATTGCTGACTCCTTTTTGCCATTTGTGGTTCTTGATGGAAATATGCTTAATAATGTTCCTATTGTTGATCCCATTTTGAACGGTGTTTATGGGGTTAATCTGGTTTAGGTTGCTGATTTTCCTTTGGGTGCCTCGACTAATATTCTTGAGGAGCATAATTGTGTTTCTGAGACAGTGGTGGCTAATGGCTGTGTGAATCTTAATGGAGATGTTGTGGGGGTTAATACTGTGTCTTCTCTTGTTTTCAATATTGATGTGGAGTCTTCCCAGAGTTCTGGTAGCCGGGATGTGGATGCATGTGGTATTAATGCTAAGGAAGGAATGGTGGTTTGTTCTAATTCCTTTGTGGATGTGATTGTGAATTTGATTGAGCAACAAGCTTTGGTTTACCATGTGGGAGATAATGCGGGATTGGATGTGAGGACTCATCTTAATTGGTTGCAGTGTTCGTCTGAATTTGAATCCGATTCGAATGCCTCTTCGGATCACTATGGTGGTTCTGACCCTGGTCATGATTCTAAATTGGTTCGTGATAGACCTATTGTCTCTGTCGCCACTCGTGGTAGGTTTCGTGGGAGGGGCAGAAGAGGTAGATAGGCCTCTTTTTATTTTTTTTTTGCACCTTTGCTTTCTCTGGATGGTTTTTTGGTGCTCATTTTATTTTTGGGGAACATGGATTGTTTGGGCTATGATGTGGCGGGGGCTTGTTCCCCCGTCGTCATGCTGGTGGCAATCTTTGGTGATGCTTTTTGGCTCTGTTGGAAGGTTCTCTTAGCGTATTTCGTCTCCAAATTGGACGGCCCATGTGCGTGGTCTCGGGGGAGCTGGGAGTCTCGGCTGTTTACTGAGCCCGCTGATTATCTTCAAATTATTTTTTCTTCTCTTTTTTGGCTTTCAGCCTCTTGTATTTCCTTTTTTTGGTTTAATATGATTTTGGTTTTAAAAAAAAAGTAAAAAAAAGGATGGCGGGAACAAATTACCTAAATATCCATGTAATAAATAATTTTTTAATTTCTATGTGCTTCATTAACTTACATAATTTAATATGAACGTGACCCCAAAATATGAGAGGAGAGAAATGACATAATTAATCACTAACAAAATTAAGATAAGAACATAAATAATGCATATCTTATCAATACTGTATATGAGGGCCCCACTAAAAATTAAATGCTAATCCTCCATAAGTCCATAACCCTTTCATAAATAAGACAAATATCTTAGGCCCAAAGTATCAATTAAAAAAATCAGTTTGACTTATGTGTACTAAACCTTGTAGCTAAAAACACTCACTCTAAATGCCTTTCTATACTTATAAGCTAATTTTTTCTTTATAATTGATTTTGATAAGATTAGCATAGCTATGTAAAAAGACAATGACCAATATCAACAAATCATTAAAGAAACAATCATAGCATCCAAATTGTTATAGGACAAAATTATATCTCTAATATCACATACTTTATAACGTATCATTCATTAATGTAAAAAAATAAAAATAAGGACAGCTTTTTCATTGCTTCTTAAAACAGTTTTATAGTACAACATAAAAATTTTTATACTAAAAAGTTGCTTTTAAAAGTTATGAAAAAGCTGTTCCAAACCAAATTTAAGGCTTCGTTTGGGACGGCTTTCTTGTTGCTTCTTAAAGCAACTTTCTAGCTAAATAATTAAAAATTTTGTACTAGAAAACTGTTTTAAGAAGCAACAAGAAAATCGTCCCAAACGAAGCCTAAGATTTTGTTCAAAACAACTTTTTTACTGCTTTTTTAAAGTAACTTTTTAATATAAAAATAAAAAAATTATTTAAAAAACTGATTTAAGAAGCTATAATAAAGACTTCGTTTGGGACAGCATTCTTTCTGCTTCTTAAAACAGTTTTTTAGTACAAAAGTTTTAATTTTTGTACTAAAAAGCTGCTTTAAGAAGCATCAAGAAAATCATCCCAAACAAAACGAAAATCTCCCAAACGAAATCTAATAAACGGGCAAGCAGCTGCAGCTGTGGGTAGCAGGAGCTTCGATTCTCTGAAGACTCCTATTTTAACGTATTCCATTTGTTTCTTTCTTCTTTTTTTAATTGGAAGTTCTGCGTCCAAACAACTAAGGTTTGCTTAATGAAACAGAGAAAGCAATTAAGGCATTTGGTGAACTCCATCAATCATGCAGAAGACTTTTACACGTTTGGTGTACTGTTAGCATTCTTCTTCTTCTTCTTCCTCCACACGTGCTCCGATTCCTTCATTCTGGAAGCTGAGAAACCCTAATTTGCAACGTAAATATAAATTTATCTTAGTTATTTGGAATTATTATGCTATTAGAGTGTAGGAGTAATATTGAGAATAAGATCATGAAAAATAAATCAAGATGTGTATCATTTTATAAAGATGATTATATAATTATTGTGAAAAAAATATTAAAAAGTTGATATAAATAGTACAATTATATATTTTTAAAAAATTAAACTATTACTTTTTTAAACCTAATTATCATGTATCATGCATTAATAATTTTAATTATGAAAAAATATATAGCTTTTTCAATGCAAAAAAAAATTAGAAAATAATGAAAAATAGTAAGAAAATAATAGTCAAATGGAACTCTAGTTGTGATCTAAAAATGAGGGGTATCAAAACGGGGTAAAGAGTCAGGTTTGGGTTCGACTCAAAATTGTCCTAATATGATCTAGTCAACCTAAATCATACTCATATAATAAACGAGTCAAAAAGCCCAAATGACCTTGATACGTCATCACAAAATTATCTTGATCGGGCACGAATCTCGAGGCTAAAAGCTAGTTGAAAACTTCAAAGATTAAATTCAGGAGCATCTGAACTCCGATTTCGGCGGGCTTATAGTCAAACTGAGCGTCTCGGAAACATGAACCCAATGACACCAAATTCGACCCAATCCGAGCCCAAATGGGTCCAAATCAATGACCCGAAGCAGTGTTGGAAGGTTTGAATCACAATTTGAGTTACCAAACGGTCTTTGATTTTAACAAGCTTATACTCGAATCGAACAACTCGACGAGACGAATCCAACGAGTTCAAGATCGCCAAATTCTGACATCACTAAGGCCTTCAAATGTCCAACGAACGGTGCACAATCGTAGGATTCAATATCGTCCGTCCATTCGACCACTCCCTATTCGCCCCTAATCTCACGACTATTTACGAGCTATGCCACTACAGAAAAATTATAAATAGAGCCCTCATTCTTCAGAAAGGGGACTCAAGTGAAGAGAGAGAAGAAGAAGGGAAGAAGAAGAGAAAGGGGAAAGGGAGAATCCTCTCCTCCTCGACCACCGTTGGAGCTCTTCCTGCCGCCTGAATACCCCGGAACTCTACTGGATTTTCGAAAAACGTCGGGATTTTGCATCACTTTGTAACTTTGTTAGAAGCTGATTGTAAACTGATTGTCTTGACTTGTGAGACGAATTAGTCTTCGTACTTCAAACAAACACTAGTGGAATTATTTCAACTGGGCGTGACCCCATGATTTTTTCCCTCTTCCGGGTTTTTCACGTAAAAATTCTGATGTTCATTCTCTTTTCTGCTTGTGTGATGAATATTTGTACAACGCTCAGACGCGAATTTACAAACTCTACTGCCGCGTATATTTCAGCCCGCAACAGACCTGAACTAAACTATTAATCCGTTTTGGCTTAAATTTTGTTGGTATAACTTGTTAACTATAAAGTTTTATATATATTAAATGAGTCATTTTTTGATCAAAAGCGAATTCAAGCGTCAACCAAAGCTGACCCGTTCATTAAAAGGGTCGAAAAATTCAATTCGGACTCGACCCATTTATTAAGCGGATCAACCTAAATTTGAATTTTTTAAATTAGGTATGTCATTTACTAACACCCTACTAAAAAAAATTTCTTCCAAAGTAGACTCAATGGAGATAGAAATTATTTTTAAAATATGTGAAGAGAGAAACAAAGTGGTACAAAAAGCACGTGAAAGTTGAAAAAAGCAAGGCTTTGAAAACCGGACCGGACAATGAACCGGAAAAAGAAGATGTTAGCGGTTCAATGGTTCGACCGGGGTCGAACCGGGGTCGAACCGGATGACCTAATAAATATTTATTATATTTAAAAAATAACCAGATATTTAATTCTAGCAGAGGATTTAAAATTTATATGCTTATAATTGGCAATATTTGGTCTTCATTTGAGATATTGTTTTGACTATGCTCACACACATATATACAACTAACAACAATCAAGACATCAACAAATTTTCTCACAGAAAATCATTGAATTTTTTTTCAAAAAATTATCAAATAAATTTTTAGCAAACTTTTTTAACAATAAAAACATTCTCAAAAGGAACTTACCTAGTCTTCAGCAGCTCCACGCTTAAGCAAATCATGGGGCTCTTGCTGATCATAATTATTTTTTCTTACAGAAAAGCTTCGCCTTTGATCGGCAGTGGCGGTGATGACCAGAAGCAATACATCGACTGTGCTGCTAAGGAGCGAGCGAACCTTCGGGTTGGTAGCCATTGTTGACGATATCATCTCACATTCCAAATCAGAGAAAATAGAAACCCCTAAATGCATAAAAAAGCATGTGCAAGAAATCTATACAGATTAAAGACTTCAGATTCTGAAACAAACCAGGATGTTCGGTGGTTGGCTTGTGGTTTCACGAACTAGTACGCCTGCAAGAGGAGATGGGGTTGGCTTCTTGATTCGCGAAGGAGAAGAATGGAGACGGTGAGTCGAGAGCTGCGAATGAGATTTTTTTTCCTCTGTCGCTCGAAGCCGAAGAGTCGAGAGCGGGATGCGAATGAGGGTTTTTTTTTTTCATCTCCGTCGTATTAGCTTTCCCTCCTCAAATCACTGCCGTTGGATTTAGATCCGAACCGGCCGGTTATCAGAAACCGGAACCGGTTCGGCGGTTCGACGGTCAGACCGCCGGTTCGAACGAATTTTTCCCGGTTCTCAGCGAAAGCGGTTCTCATTTGAACCTTAACCGGCCGGCTGGCCGGTTCGCGGTTCAACCGGTTGAACCGGCCGGTCCGGTCCGGTTTTAAAAGCCTCGGAAAAAAGTAAACATTAATGCATTGAAACTAATGCCTCATGCTTTGCTACTTTTGGTAAAAATGACTACAATGATGAACAATGAAAGCCATCATCAATAATGATTGTGATTGTTTTCAACGTAGGATCTCTTTTAAGCTGGCTTACTGTTTTACTTTTTAAATAGTTATTGCATGTTTATTTATTTATAATATTTTTGATGAAAAATTAATTTTAATTTTTCAAAAAATACATATTTATACTATTCATAATTACTTTCAAAAAATTACTCTCATAATAATTTTACAATCACTTTTATAAAAAATTCATATCTTTTCAGACGACCTCGTGATATATAATTGGAAATGATTTGAAATAGTAATATGTAATGATGAAAACAATTGATCAAAGAGTTATGTTGTAGCAGACTAGTTTTGAAATGTGGAGAAATTTAGGTATTAGATATGAGAGAAGTTATTTTGTGTGGAGACCGGATGACAAGAACCATCTGAATTTGTTGTACTTTGGTTATCCTTTTGCAGTGTTTTTGCAAATATTCAGCAAAAGGATAACAAATATGCATTCATAATTGCACTTTTGCTGAGCATTTGTAAAAAAACAGCAAAAATGCAGTAAATATTCAATTAGTATGATATTTGTTGCGTTTTAGCTTCATTTTGCTACTTTTTTGCAAATACTCAGCAAAATGACAGCAAAAGTGCAATTATAAATGCATGTTTGCTAAGTATTTGTAAAAGTGCAGCTAAATGACAACAAATCCGAATGGTTCTTGCCTTCTAGTCTCTGCATAGAATAATATCTTCAGACATGAAAGCCAAGTGAAGAACAAATATGTGAATGAAATCACTTGTTCCCTCAATCATGGAATGTGCTTATTTATTTCTTGGGAGGTGATATGAGAGCTAAAGCTAAATAAATTACTCAAAAGCAAAATTACAATTGATTCACGAATAACGTAAGGCTAAAAGATACTTCATGAAAAATACAACGGTCGAAAAAATGATCATAGAAAAGAAGGCTAAGATCTCGCCGGAGGAGCCAAAGTACATTTTCAAAAGAGGAGTGAGGAGTCGACATCAAAAGCAGACCGCCAACTCGGCGACCCGACCAGACTAATTGAACCTACCCAAGTTGGTAGAAGAACCATCCAACTAAGTTTAGATCTAATTGCCATTCTTGTTGATACTTCAGCTTTTCATTGGTTCTTTGTCACATTCATGACTGCTTTGAAGTAATGTATATCATAGTTTCTTAAGAATTAGTGATCCTTCTTTTACATTACCTTAACATACCCACTTTTCCTTCCTTGTGTAGTTCATATAAAAGTTCTTTTTCTTCTCCTATATCATTTGCCCATATCTGATGGGGAGAGCGACAGTACAAGAAGCTCTTTTCTTACCTACTTTTAATTTGGTAGTTTTGTGGAAAAAGCAAGTGTTTTAGGCCTTGGATGTGAGACAAGGAATTGGTATAGCTGTTGCAATTTTTCTTCTTTTAATGTTGCCTTCTTTGGGGCAGCAAAAAGCTTGGGTGTAAAGGATGAATAAAAGAGAGATTATTACATGCGGAGTCCAGACATAAAGAATCGTTCGATTTTGTGACTATGAACAGTAAAAGCGCAGTTGTGAACAATAACTAGGCTTTTACTGTTCACAATCACAAAAATGAACGTTTCTTTGTATCCAGACTCCGCATGTAATAATCTCTTTGCATAAGAGGAAGCCAAATTATCAAGGAGCTATTTATTTCATTGAAAGCAATGCAAAGCAAAAAGATGGTAAGAATATGTGATGGCCAGCTAGCAATTGAAATGACGATAGTAGTCAATGACGTTTCACATAAGGGACACAATATTAAGTTACAAAATATAAAATCATATATTTCAATATATCTACGGGCAATATTCAAATTTATAAATTCCTCTAAGAAAAAAAGACAATTTTAGTGCACTCAAGCTTTTATTTTGAAAATGGTCAGAATGCGGATTGAGTTGTGACCCGGTAGATCGATAGAATGTGTTCCTACCCCTCGATTGTTGGATGCCCTAAACAGTCAAAATAATAATAATAATAATAATAATAATAATAATGGGAGGCCACTAACTTTTGGCCATCTGATGTGACATTTTTCTTAAAACGAGGCTTCTTATTATATGCTATTTGACAATACATGCATTTTGCTTTTGAAGATGCTTTTACCATGTAATTTGACAATATTTTCTTAAAGCAAGACTTCTTTCATATGACTATTTGGAGATTAGTAATCATAATTATGAAGCAGAAAGTTTTAATGAAATTTTTTTTTGAACTGTTAGTTTATGAAATCATAGTTCGCAGTGACATTATTGAAGCAATAAATTGTCAGATTCATTTTCTTTCCTTCACTTCAATGTAAACAAATCACAAATGGGAAGAAAAAAAATAAAATTTAAAAATATTTTTTCAACTTTTTTCATTAAGGTTTGAAATTGATATTAATAGTTAAAAAAATAAATTGAAATTCTTATTTTTAAAATATAAATATAAGATAATAAAAAAATTATAATTTAGAATGCTTATTGGTTATTGTTGAGGGCTATATAAACGTGGCGATATAGTTAGACATTTTCGTCTTAGCATTGTGGACCTTCGAAAGAGCATCGCGCAAACGGACCAATTGGAAGAGACATATTGGATTGTGCATACGACTAACCATTGAGGATAGCGTGTCACGACCCGACCCGAGACGAGACGGATCCCGTTCGTACCGGGCCGCGACAGAAAAACTAACCAGGATCTGGCTTTGGAATTTGCTTCAGAACTGATTCTTCCAAACATTTTAAATAAAACAGACAAACACAGAGCTACTAAAAACATCAAATGCAGCGGAATAAAACATCTATCTTTTCTTTTCCTCAAAACAATCATCTACAAATACAGTACATGGCTTTTAGACAGAAAGAAAGACATAACAGAAAAGCCATGACTGCACAAAAATCAAAAGGTACAAAACAATACCTATCCTGATCAGACTCTGAAATCTATTCCTGGACTTCCTTCCCTTTCCCAGAACCTGAAAACCACCAGAAAGCAAGGGTGAGCTCAATAGCTCAGCAAAGCAACAAACCTCCAATCAAAATTCTCAAAATCTCAAAACCAACACATCGGACAAATAAGTACAGAAATCAGAACATAATCAGACAGATATCAAATCGGATAAATCACAACGGAACAGATCAAATCAAACAGAACTGTACAGAAACAGAAGTCGTATCAAATCAGAAACAAAACAGATCAGACAGATTAAATCAGAAACGCAATCGTACAGAAATCAGAAGTTCAGATCATATCGGAACAGAACAAAATCGTATCAGAATCATATCAGAATCATATCAAATCAGATATCAGATATTTAATTAATAGCTAAATTCCCTGACACTAACTAAATCTCATAGGATCCAGGCCCCTTATGCCTCCCTTTGTGCTCACGGCACCAGAACAGATGTGCATAGCACCAGAATACATATATAGTGCTTATAGCACCTAAACAGATTTTCCTCGGATCCGGAACATAACAGATATCAGATTTCATATTGAGCTCATTTCAGATTTCCCAGACACTAACTGAATCTCATAGGATCCATGCCCCTTATAGCTCCCTTTGTATAGCATATACAGATAGCATATCAAATCCGAAGAATTCCGGACAAATCAGAAATTACCCAAAAACCGGGCAGCACAACGGCAGTATACAGAATTTACATAATTTTCCTGAAAATAATAATTTATCAAATTTGCACAGAATATAGATATCAACATTTCAGAACATTTATTCTACTACACAGAGAATTTCCAAGTTCACAGAAAAATCCAGTCGACTAAAAACACAGTCGAATCAAAAATACCCGAACAGAAATCTTCAAAATATAGTCAAAACGTGCACACCCGGCACGGCAACAATATACAAAAAGTTATGCAGTAAAAACTGAACCAATCAAAAGATACGGACAAAAATCGCTAACGGAAACAAAATCCGGACAGAAAATACCGCCAAACACGACGGTTCTGAAAATTGAGAAAGGCGGAATGTGCCTTACCTTGCGTACAGTAATTTTCTGAACAGTCTCGTCGGACGAAAACGGCTCCGCGTCGCCCGAAAATCAACTTTTCCAAAGTTCACCTCGACTTTCTCTCTCCTCAGAGATATTTTTATAAAAATCTGATTTTTCTCTCTCTTCAAAACGACTGAATTCAGCTTTATCATACTCAGATCGGCCCGGCCGATTGCCATATCGTCCCGCGATGATCCGACCAATTTGATCGTCCTGGATAGTTCCCAGGGCTATTGTCCGGCCGATATTTTGAACAGTGCCAATCGGCCTGGCCGATGCCTCGATCGGCTTGGACGATGCTTACAGGAAAACACCTGGAACAAATCTGGGCAAATTCTGGAACAGATTCTCAACTGATCGTCCCAGGACGATCCCAGATCGTCCTGGACGATCCTGGAGCAGATCTTGATATTACATAGCGGCTCTCGCCAGCGCACCCCGATGGGTAGTAATATACACGACCTAATCACAACGGGTTTCCCCCACCCGATACATCAGCTCGGATGGGGTTTAACAGATGTGGGACCATGTTTCCCACGGACGCAAGCCCCCATTGTTAATTACATCCCAGGCCGGAGCCCGACAAAATTCACGATTAAGGATCATACATTATCCCTTCCTAAAGTGGGATTGACACAGAGGTCTAGACTAAGAAGTCCTACTCAAAGGGAATAAAGGTCCGAATGGCTGAATCAACATGCGTGGTTCACACCAGCATTCAAAGGCTCTAGGGTACTAAGGAGAACCTGGATAAAATAAAAGGTCAAGCATCCAATCACATGCGTGAGAGAATGATAGAGGTGATGTCATCATATGACGCAGATAAGTAGGATTTATAGTCCCTGAAAGGAAGGGACCTACCTACTTTTTAAGGCATACTACGAGACCGAATGTAGTAGCCTCGAGTCCTAAATCTAGATTGGGCTTAGTGTTCTACATAACACTAAGACCCGTGTCCTAGCTAATGCAATGCAAAATCTGGACTTATCTCGGCCTAGATTGGGGAGCCAGCTAACCACCTAATCGCTTTAAAACCATGCTATCCAGTCAGTTATGAAAGATGGGTGGGTGGTATAATTCTTTGGAAATAGGACCGACATCTAGAGGATTTCCTAATTGGTCCCGAACTTATATGGGGTGAATGCCCCTAACTAATGTAGTTAAATTTTATTTAATTAGTTATTAATACAATGCATGCTAGTTGAAAGGTCTCAAATCATGTATGCTTTAGGACTTTAAAAACAAGCTTATAAAAAATAAATTTTTAGAAAAGACTGGGCATCCCTAGGTCCGGCACTTTATCCTCATAGGTCAAATTATCTGGACTCTACCCCCAGGCATGAATGTGTCTTATTAGAAGGAGAGAGAAGATGCAATAATATGCATGCGACCCCGGATGGTTCCGGCAATTCCCTAGATTTGTTAAGTTTCTATGTTATTTAAATCTTAAAATTTTAAATATTATTTATGAGTAGAAAAGTTTTTGTAGTCCTTAGTGAGCCTAATGAGATCCAGGCGAAAGCAAAAAAAAAATGGCATACAAGAAAGAAACCTAGAAAAAGCAGGTAATTTCTACTGCTCAATCAAAATAAACACATAAATATAAATCAATCAATCAAATAAATGTCCATAGGCCAACTGCCTTTTAATTACAACCCAGGGTATGCAAAAGTAAAGTGGCCGGGCACCACTTGTAAAACCCCTTCAAAAGCTATTTTTTTAGTGCTGTTAGTCCCGTACGAACTGCCTTAGTCCCGGACGAACTGAAGAAAATTGTGAAGAAATCTGTCATTTTTGTCTATACGAACCTGGAAGGGTCGGGATGAACCGTCGGGATGAACTGAACCCGAGAGCATCGTCCAGGGATGAAATAAATTGGAATTAATTTCGTCTGTACGATCCGTGTCCATAGGAGTTTGTCCCAGGACGAATTTGGATTGTCCGGGATGATCAGTGTTGATAAATATCTGATAGAGATATTTTGGATTTATTTGAAGAGAGAGAAAGTGAAGGCAGGAGAGAGAAAGTGAAGGAAAGAAAGGAAAAAAACATGGTTTTTGAGCCCACGGAGCGCTTTTCGTCCGACGACGTAGTTGGAAGATTTGTCTGTCTCGCAGTAAGGACTCCGAATCCTATTTCTGTTTTCGAAGATTTTGTGTTTTGGTGTTTTTCTGTTCAGTTTTGTGTTTCCGTTACCGAATTTCTTGCATATCTTTGAAATGACGAAAGTTTTACCGCGCAACTTTTGATATGTTTCTGGTATGATATGTCTGAACGTTTTGAGTATTTTCTGTAAAATTACTACCAGTTATTTTGAGTTCCATGCGATTTTTATCAAAGAGAAAATTATTTTGATGTTGAAATATGTTGCTTCAGTATGATAAAAGTCTTATAATGTTGTTGTGGATATTCTGTGATAATTTGGTAAATTTTTGAATCTGTGATTTTTGTGTAAATTATGTATACTGTCGTTATGCCGCTGACGAGTTTTCTAACGAACTCCGATTTTCTGATTTGAATGTTTTGATGTGTGCATGTTATCAGAAGAGAGTTATAGGGGTCGGAATCCTATGTGATCCCGTTGTCTGGGTCCGGGAAATCTGAAATGAGCTCTGAAATCTGAAATTTTATATATCTATTCTATTCTGGTGCTATAAGCACAAAAAGGAGATATAAGGGGAAGTTCTGGTGCTATAAGCACAAGGGAGATATAAGAGGAAGTTCTTGTGCTATAAGCATAAGGGAGCCATAAGGGGAAGTTCTGGTGCTATAAGCACAAATGAGATATAAGGGGAAGTTCTGGTGCTATAAGCACAAGGGAGATATAAGGGGAAGTTCTGGTGCTATAAGCACAAGGGAGATATAAGGGAAAGTTCTGAAATCTGAAAGGAATCTCTGTTCCGAATTCTACTCTATTCTGATGCCACAAGCACAAAGGGAGACATAAGTGGCCAGAATTCATATAGATTCTGTAAGGGTCTGTGAATCTGGAATCTGAAATCTGATATGTGATATGTGATCTGAAATTTGATGTTTGATATCTGATAACCTGTTCTGTGACATATCTGATCTATTTTATGAATTATCTGAGATGAATGTAATTTTATCTGATTTGAAATATGTTATGTACGATTCTATTATTTCGTATAATTTTGTTCGTTCTATACGATTTCTTTACTCCGTACGATTCTGTCTGTGCTATGAAATCTGACTCGTGAATTCTATTTTTCTGTATCAGTGATTTGATTTCTGTTTGATCAAGTATTTGTATTCTGATGACTATATGATTTCTACATGATTCTCTGATTTCTATACGACAATTTGAATAACTGATTCTGGTGAATTATCTGATTTGTTTTGGTGAATTATCTGATATATGATTTCTGATTTCTGTACGATTCAGTTTATTCTGTATGATTCTGTTGGTTCTGTACGATTCAGTTTATTCTGTATGATTCTGTTGGTTCTGTACGATTTCGTTGGTTCTGTGAAATCTGACTTGAATATTCTGCTATTCAAAATAAATTCAGTTCTTCTGTATCAACTGTTTGATTCTAGTCAAGTATCTGAATATCGTATTTCATTTGATTATATACGATTTCTGTGATTATCTGAATATTGTACAAATTTATAAGTTTCCTATCATTGCACGATTTCATTGATATTTCATATTGTACCTATCACTGAACACAGATACCGATATGGATATTGATACTGCATCGATTCGTTGATACTACCGATACCGATACTACTGATTCACTGAACTGACTTTATGCACGTGATATACTGAGCAAGTGACATGTGACTCACTGAGCATGTAATACCAATTACTGGATTGCATATGATTTATTGAGCAAGTGTTAAAGAACTGGAATTTATAAGTGTATGTTGGTATGCTGTGATACGATTCTATTATATTGATTTGACTGATGTTATAGACTGATGTGATAGATAAGACTACTATTAAAGAGATTTGATGCACGAACTGATTTATTGAACTTGATGGATTTCCTACTGTTCACTGATTCTATCATTGATGATTTTGGATTCTATTATTTGTGCAGTGATTTCTATTTCTGTACTGATTTCTCTGTTTCTGTACTGATTGATGTATCTGCATTGATTTAAAGATCATGTGCAAGTGACTAATAATGATTTGACTATTTGACATGCATATTACTTTCGTGCTGTGCTTTGATTTCAGTTGTAGGCTTTGGTGATCTGCTGGGCTATTTAAGCTCATTATATGTGGTTAACAATTTCAGGTACAGAGCCTCCCGCGTGAAGCCTCTTTCAGACGCTAGTATAGGTTTTTGTAGTTTATTTTCTTGCTTTGTTTTGTAGCCTGAGCGGTTATTATACATGTTCTTTTGGATATACATGTTATTTTGGACGCTCCTTTTGACTGTATATATGAAATATCGAAATGTGGATTATAGTATTTTGAGATACTTGTTTTTTTTAATGCAATTATCATTTCTAGATGTCTGTATTAATCTGAGCGAAAAAAAGAAAAAAAGTAAGACTGTCAGACGAATCCTTTCACTATTGATGTCTGGGACGTCACACCACTACTAACAACTCAGATTTTTAAATCTATGACAGACGCAAATAACTTTGAGTGAGATATTGGTCTTCAAATCTTCAGCTCTTCATTCTTCTAGATGTATTCTCCTTGGACTCCTTAGATCTTCCTCCATTGGACTCCTTGGATCTCTCCTCCTTGGACTCCTTGGATCTCTCCTTCTTGGACTCCTTGGATTTGTCGTGGCTTGAATATCCAAACGAAGAGACAACTCCCACTGGCAGGGGGTATTTCCTTTTCTCTTTGGATATATAAAGCCATCCAACTCGATCTTCCAAATGGAAAAAATTCTCCCCTATGAGGATGCCTTCTTCTTTTGGAATTTGAGTTGGATAAGAATATCCACACTCAAAGTTATTTTCACAACTCTTAAAAAATATTACAAATTTTACATTAATTGAAAAATAGAAAATTCTAGACTTCCTACAAGGTTGTCCTAATAAAAATTATCCCAAGCAGTTATAATCATAAGCAGTTATATAAAAATAAAAACAACCCATTGAAGTTGTGCCAAGCCATGCTCTTAATCATGAGGGCTAAGCAGCTCTGAAGCACCTATAGCAGTTATTATTAATTATTTTTAGCCCTCATTTATTTAGGGGGACTGAGCAAGCACCTGCATAAAATATCATTAGAAATCATAACAGTTGCCCCCCTTTTAGCATAGCATGAGCATGACCACCTGCAAGAAGAACAGTATATATGTCGTTCTTATTCTAGGGGTCTAGGTCTGGGCTCAACAGACTCAGTCTGACCCACTGAATTGATTGGGAGAGACCTTGGGTCTTAGCTTGGTCAAATTGACCAAGTCAACCCCTTGGTCCAAGGGTTTTGACAAAATCAAGATCAACAAGTGTTACACGAATATCCAGCAAACAAATAGAAGAAAAATGAAATACTAAAATTTTTATGTGGAAAACCCTGGAAAAGGGAAAAACCACGAGCCACGCTCAGTTGAAATGATTTCACAAGCGTTTGAATAAATTACAAGTGTTTGATTCATCCTTGAAATTGTCGACGATCAGTTTACAATAGTCAACAGTCATATTGAAATTTTAAGGTTGGACGGAAGTCTAGAGTTAGTCCGTGACCGAACAGAAATTCGATGTCAGTTGGTGGTTGGGCTGAAGTCTGGCGTCAATCAGTGGACGGGCGGAAATTCGACATTAGTCGGTGGATGGGCGGAAGTCTAACGTCAGTTGGTGACTGGGCGAAAGTCCGACGACGGTTAGTGGTCAGGCAAAAGTTCAGCCGTGGTCGAGGAAAAGTTTGATAGCCAGAGAGCTCTCTTCCTTCTTGTGTCCCCCCCTCTATATGAAATTTCTAACTTAATTTTGCCTCGATATTCATACCCGAGTAAGATAATTTTTTGATTATATATCAATTATATTCTAAAAGAATTATATAATTAATTTATTATCAATAAAATTATTTTTTAAAATAAATGATTAAAATATTATTCATCTACTGATCTCTCTAAGTCCATTTCTTGATTAATTTTTATAATAGTCATAGAAAAAAAATCTCTTTTTACTTATATCACATTTGTCATAAAATAATTTTTTTTTAATTTATCAAGATAAAGTTTTAATTATAATATCCTAATGTAATTTATTTTTATATAGCAGTCAAAGGTACAAGATCAATTAAAATGATTAATGTAATTATCCATCTTTCTATTTAATAACGAATAAATAATAATACCCCCATCATATCCGGGCCCATTATCATAATAACTTATTTTCATTTATTCCAAGTTATGAATTTTTTTTTGTGGGACATTTAGGTCATTTAAGGCAAACTCACACACTCAATGCATACACAAAGACTTGAACTCAAGACCTCTTAGTTTGAAGCCTAAGCTCAACCAATAGACTAAGGTGAGCTGTGCCAAGTTATTAAAAAGAATTTGCAATTTGATTCATTAATTTGCTTCAAATTTGATCCTAAGAAGCTAACATAAATTAATTCCGCCTCAATCTTGATCCTTAAATCTGACTTTCAACTTTCTTATGGTGATTTTATTTTTAGGTATCTTTAAGATTGTTGGGGAAGTAAAACAAGTAGCGAACACCAATAAGAAAGATAAAATACAACATAAATAAATAAAATCATGATTTAATGCAGAAAAACTCAAAACAGAGAAAAAACCAGGAAGCCGCACCACACCAAGAAATTCTTTATGAAATATGAGAGAAATAGTACAAATCTCTCTTCTCTTTCACTTTCTCTTTGCTTCTCATCACCCTTGCACAATTCTGGCAATAGAACATACAAATAAAAACTTACATAACCACCGATAGATGCCACCTTTAATGAAAAACAAGAAAAAAACTGTCAGCCCGTCTCGTAGCGCCATGCCGCTCAACTCTCTTTCTCCAATCTGCATAACATACTCACAACACCACTGGGCCAAGGTTTGGAGCTTCGTAGCGCTCCCTTTTGTGTCTTTCTTAAAGCAAACTATACAACACCGGGGGGGCTCAAATAACAGTGTCGTAGGGTTGTACAGTTGCACGGAGGCATCCAAACCCAAACACGAAAAGAACCCTCAATGAGCTCAATAGATTTAATTGAAATACAAAATAATAATATAACATAATTAATCAACACAACCAGATTCCTCTTCGAACTAACAAAAACACCCATTTAATTTTTAATTCCAAACCTGATAATTACACAGGAATACAAGCTTTTTGCGACCCTCACTCCGGTCATGGCTAACTATAGTTTGCGACTGGTATTTTCATTGCATCACCGGTCATTAATATGCTCGTCGTAAACAAATTATCTCTATAGCACTGCAAAGATTTGACGTCTCCAACGAAGCAAAAGAGATCGATCTGCTTTCAGTTGAAAAAGATTCGACTATTGTTGTAATTAAATAACTGGAATAGATGAGGCATACAACTAATATTTTTGCAGAAATGAATTTTAGTTTAGTTATAATAGCTAGTTTTTTTAAGCTTTATTATTTAAGTCATGCATCTATTAGTGGAGTTGAATATTGAGTGTAATTGCTTGCAATATGTTTGTTTATAAAAAAAAATTGGTTATTCAGTTTTGTATTCATAATGAATTAGCTGAGTTTAGAGGATCCTTAGGCATCTTCACGAAAGAATTGCTTGATATTGCAAGCAAATGAATGCATGCTTGTATGACAAGGTAATTTGATAGTCTGCTAGAGCTAAATGTGAAGGCAAATGAAATTGTTAGGAGTTCCACGCATGCCTGAACAGACGCTATGGATTCTTATTTTGAGCTTTGCATGCTAAAGTTATGAGAATAAATGCCAATAAGACTGGAGATATCTTAAATGATTTTGGATGGAAATATGGCGAAGAAAAGTTCTTAGAACAATATCGTCATTTGATTGACATTTACTTTCTTCAAATGTTGTATCATGAGATACAACGTGAAAGAGAATATGGTACTTTGACCGATGTTCAAAGGATACCACTTGATTTTGAGCATATTATTTTAACATCCATGGGGTACATGCACTGGCGGAACCACCTCTTGCTTAGAGGGGGCAATTGCCCCCACTCAAAAAAAAAAAAATTTTTTTTGTAAGAGAAAAAAAAAAATTTATAAAAGTGTAAAATAAATTTTTTGCCCCCCCTAAAAAACTCTTTTTGCCCCCCCTAAAAACCTCTTTTGTCCTAACTTGCCCTAAAATATCTATATATTTCATGACAGTTTAATTACACATTTTTTTCATTATTTTTCTTGCTTACTTTTTTTTAAAGAACTTTTTGTAATATATAGATATATAATATTTTTTTTTTAATATTTAATTATTTTTGTGTTGTATTTGCCCCCACTCAAAATTGAAGTTGGTTCCGCCCGTGCATGTGAGGAATGCTTTATTATGGACATTTATAAGAAATGGATAAAGAACTTTTTAAATGCAACGGACTAGCAAGAGCATTTGTTTGAGTTTGAGTTTTACTTCAGTTGTTGTCCAACTCAAATCCAACTCCAAACTCACATGTGTTATGTTGCTTAATGAAAAACTAATAACTTTGTAGTCCTTATTATATTATTCGCGTGTAGCTGCGTTGGTAATAGTAATTGTTGAATGTTTAATTAGTATGAGTTTATATAGTTGATTGCAATAAGTTTGCCACCCCCTAAAAATTATGATTGGTCTCGCCCCTGCTTTTAGCAGAGTTTAAAACCGCTGCTAAATGGTAGGATTGATTAAAAAATATAGTGCAAAAAATCAATTTTTCTTATCAAATAGAAATATAATGCAATTTAAAAATTCATGTCAGCTACTGTAAACACTCCCATACATTTTTAGTGCCCATTAAAACTATGATGAAACAACTTCCTTTGTCTGCACAAGAATATCATTGATCAAATAATTGATCTCATCTTCAGGCCTGTCATTAGCCTCATCTTCTTATTCATGAAAGATAAAACACGCTCTTAACAATTCAATTCAGATAAATAAAACTACGAAGTAATCAAGCAAGGCTTTTGAGTTGTGATGGAAACTGATCCATTTCAACCATTTCAGATTTCTTTTAAACATAATCATCTTATGATTGATAATCTTTACAAACTGAAGATGCTTGAACCTTCAAATTATAAATGTAATCACAAAAATTTACATCTTAATTGATTCTGAAATAGTAACAGACCATGAAATATGTTGAAGTCATTGGAGAATCTGGTCCTCTTGCTTTTCTACCCAACCTCTCCCAGCTGCCACCCAATCTTTTGAATAGTTTAAGTAGCATGTTTTTGGAAGCATATTCTTCCTGTAGTTCAGCAGAGCATATAAGAAACAATAAATTTTAATTAGAATATGCAAACTATTTAAATAAAAGAAGATATAACTGAAAGGATTGAAGAACTGATCATATATAAGAATGAAAAATAAGAAAGACAATAAGAAAACAAACAACGGGGAAGAGGAAAAATTGCTCAACACAAACACAATAGCACGCGAGATTTAAATTCCTAGCAAGAACCAAACTGCAAAAAGATTAAAAAAATACAGCGACTGATGTCCGAGAGGGAGTTAGGGCACGACACGGAAGGAAGAGGATAAATCGCGGGATATTATGAAAAGTTATTTTAAAAATAGTTTTTACGGCGGTTTTAAAAGTGTTGTTATTTAATGCTGCAAAAATATCATTTTTTTAGTAATAAATTTAGCAGCGGTGAAAACTGCTTCCTATATCTATCTATAGCAGCGGTTTATAAACCGTCACTATGAACTGCTGCGAAAACATTAAATTTTTGATAGTGAAAGTGAGCAATTCAATGTCACTACGGCTTCATTTGGGACGGCTTTTTTACTGTTTTCTAAAACGGAGTTTTAGTACAAATTTTTTATTCTTGTACTAAAACTCCGTTTTAGAAAGCAATAAAAAAACCGTCCCAAACGAAGCATACAATTGATCTTGTAAATGATTAACCAGACTTTATTCAATGTCACAAAAGAGTGATTTTGGCTCTCAAGCAGCAGAGTAGATCTGCCTTCAATTACTTCACATACTCGAGTTTCGTTTGGGACGATTTTTTTCCTGCTTCTTAAAATAACGTTCTAGTACAACAAATTTAATTTTTGTTCTAAAAAACTGATTTAAGAAGCAATAAAAAAGTTGTCTCAAATGAAGTCCCAATGCTTTTCCATCATATCTCAAAAGGAATCCTTAAAATACTGTTTAAATAAAAAAATAATTGGTACTTTCCAATACTATAAAGCAGGATTACATTTTCCAGTGATCATGTTCAACAAACTAAGGTTTTGATTTCTTACTGTCTTTTAAAACAACTTTTTTTAATATAAAAAATTTAAATTTTTACTAAAAAAACTGTTTTAAGAAGCGGTAAGAAAGCCATCCCCAACAAAACCTAAGATTAGCTCGACATGTCTGAAATCTCAACATATAAAACAAATTTTGCCTCAAACAATATTGACAGTGGAGGCATAAGGATAAGCCTCCGCTTCAATTCCTATGCCAATCACACCATTTTTATTTTATTTTTTAAGTAAATTAAACTCGTTCAATTTTGAGTAAGAACTGTTTACACCACAGACAAATTCGTTTGACTGTCGCCACAATCCATCGGTCACCCGCCCCCGACCAACACCGCAGTCAGTCACCACCCGCCACTGCAACCCACTACCATCCACAAACAGTCTCCGCCACCATCCACCACCAGCATCGCTGCCGGTCACTATTATTTTTAGACTTTGTCTTATACTAATTACTTCAAAAAAAAAAAAAACAAAACTTGCATTTACTTTACACTCATCCAAACGAATCCAAAATATTCATTTTACACTGCAATCTTTTTTTTTAACACGAAATTAGGTGCCCCTTAATAGATGTTAGTACTCCAATGGCAATTAAAATATCATATAACACAATCTTTATACATATTATAAGATTTCAAGAAAAGTTAGCTTTATAGTCATAACTCTTATCAATTTCATCATTCTTTTGTATAACACATAAGTATCACTTTATTTTTTTGATAATATTAATTAATAATTCTTATTAATAATACAATAATAAAAGTTGCATATTATATATTAATCTTTAATCTACTTCTACTTCTACATCCTTTATCTTCTAAATGCTCACTCTATTATTATAACTTTATTATTATTTTTTAAAGCAGCTTTTTAGTATAAAAATTTCTAATTCAAGAAATATTTGCACAAAAAAGCTACTTTAAAAAGCAGTAAGAAAGCTGTCTTAAGAGAATCATATATATTCCATAACGTTTTTTAAGAAACTTCATTACAACAAGAACAACATCAATCATTTATCCCACTTTGTGGGGTCGGCTACTCGGCTATATAAATCTTTTTTCAACGCTGTGTTATGTTAAGAGTTGATACGTCACAAAAAAAATTTAACTTAATCGGGCACGAATCTCGATGCAAAATCAAGTTGGAAACTTCTAAAATTAAAATTGGGATCATCCGAACTCCGATTTTAGCAAACTTACAATCAAACTGAGCTTCTAGAGAATACAAACCCAACGACGTCAAATCCAACCCAATCCGAGCCCAAACAGATCCAAATCAAGAGTTAGAAGCGCTGTTGGAAGGTTCGAACCACAATTTGGATTACCAAATAATTTCCAAAGATAACATGCTTATAGTCGAATCGAGCGTCTCAACGAGACAAATCCAACAAGCCCAAGATCACTGAATTCTGACATTAGTAAGACATTCAAATGTCCACCAAATGGTCCATGATCAAGGGATTCAACATCGTCCGTCCATCCAACCACTCCTCATTTACCCTTGATCTCTCACCTAATTACTAGACATGCCACTCCATAAATCTATAAATAGACTCCTCATTCCTCTTGAACGAGGAGGGAAGCAAGAAGAGAAGAAGGAAGAAGAGAAGGAAAAGAAGGAAGAAGCTCCTCCTCGACCACCGCTGAACTTAATTATGTCGGACTACCACTTGAGGCCCTCACCTCCGCCGAACCACCACTAAAGGCCCTCACCTCCACCGGATCACCGCCTGACATCATTGCTCCGCCGGACCACCACTTGAGGCCCTCACCTCCACCGGACCACCGTCTGACGTCGTTGCTCTACCGGACCACCATTTGAGACCCTCACCTCCGCCGGATCACCACTGGAGGCCCTCACCTCCGTCGGACCACCGCCTGATATCGCTGCTCCGCCAGACCACCATTGGAAGCCCTCACCTCCGCCAGACCACCGACTGAGGTCGTTGCTCTGCCGGAACACCACTTGAGCCCAGAGCTCTGTCGGACCACCACCTAACGTCGTTGCTCTGTCGGACAACCACTTAAGGCCCTAAGCTCTGTTGGACCACTGCCTGACATCGTTGCTCTGCCAGACCACCACTTAAGGCCCCGGACTTCTGCCGGACTACCACATGAGGCCCGAATTTCCACCAAACCACCACATGATTCCCAGACTTCTGTTGAACCACCACTTAAGGCCTGAACTTCTATTAGGCCACCACATGATGCCCAAAATTCTACTAGAGTACCGCCCTACTACAACGATCTTTCTAACCTCGGTTTCCTGTCGACTACAGTCCTTCCGACCTCCATCATTAGATAATGGTCTTTCTGATCCCGATCTCCTACAAACTACGGTCTTTCAGACCTCTATCTTCTGCCGACTACGATCCTTTTGACCTCCACCACCAGTCAACGGACTTTCTGACATCTATCCTATCGACTATGATCATGCCAACTAAACGAACACATCTATGTTGATTATTGTAACTCCCACCATGTAATGCGCTCAATATGATGTAAATTTATAACATCAAGCCAAAGCCTTCTCCTAAGGAAAGGCCTCATTTGTAATCGACTGCAAATACTAGTGGATTCATTCAAACTGGGCTAGGCCCCATCGTTTTTCCCCCCTTTTCAGGGGTTTCCACGTAAAAACTCTGGTGTCTCTTATGAACACTACTCTCTCTCTCTCTCTCTCTAGATCTCTCTCTCTAGATCTCTCTCTCTCTCTCATATTTATTTGTGTGCTGGATCTTCGTACAAGGCTAAGACATTAAATTATATATTTCTTTATCGCTGCGAATATTCCAGGACGCAATAATAGTCATATTAGTTTCCTTCATAGCGTGCACTATTTTGAACATTCTAGAGATGTCTTGGCACAAGCTCCACAATTGCCTTTATTTCCTCCTGGTCATTAGAATTATAGTTGTCATTTCAAATCTAGCGTAATTAATTAGAACTCAGGGACTGTTTGGTAGCAATTAGGATTTAATTTAAGTAAGATTTAGTAAATACTCTAAATTTGGATTTCAGAAATTCTGAGGGGCCTAAATCCTAAAAATGTTTGGTAAAATTTATGATAAATCCTATTAAATCCAGTGTGACTTTTAGGCTAACGAGTGGAAGAGCCAATGAATTTCGTAAATCCGGCAAAAAATAGGTTTTCGAAAATCCGAGATTTAGCACAAAAAGACAGAATTTTCCATCTACGTTGGCTTTCATTTGCCATGAGAATTGATTTCGCATTTTTGGTCGTTTGGCTGAATTTCACCGCTTCAAATCCAACCTAAATCCTGCTAACAAACATCTCCACAAGGTCATGAATTGAAGGTCTCCAGTGAGTTGGTTTATATGTGAAGAATTTACATTTCTGTACATGATATGGATCTTTCCCTTAAGGCTGTTCAATTCTATTCTGATGTCATTGACAACTTGGGTAGAGATGACTTTGATATAACGAAGTAATCTATAGAGTAATTGAAAATGATGAGAATCCGGATTATGCATATGTTGGCATAATAGATTAACCACAAAGGATATATCCGGTATGGTAATAGTAAGATACTGTAGAGACCCAGTCAGCTGTTTGTATAGTTTAGGATCGATGGGAAGAGATGTTTTATTGCTAGGATTCGGATGCTTAGTGCACGTCGGATTGGCTAAAGCTTTGCAGTTTGTCATACCGACAATGTTCAGAATTGACTCAACGTATGGTGTTTGTGACAACATGTAAGAATTGCATGCTGATCCAATATTAATTCCCAAAAAACTGTTTGCTAGCCCAAGGTTTTTCATATCGACTTGCTTGTGCAGTTGAGAAATTACTGTAACAATCAAAGAGGAGTCACTGCCTATTAATAAGATATCATCTACATATATAACCAGATACAAATAACTTTTATCTTTGTGAAAAATAAATAACGACGAGTCTGCCTTGCCCGGAAAGAAACCAAGAGTTTGAAGGAAATTTGAAAAAGTTTGAAACCATTGTCTAGGGGCCTGCTTAAGGCCATAAATGGTTTTCTTGAGTTTACAGACATAGTCGGGATATTGATCGTCTTCAAAGCCTTTGGGTTGTTGCATATAAATTGTTTCATTGATGTTGCCATGTAGAAACGCGTTCGTCACGTCCAACTGATGCACCGGCCAAGCATTCATAACGGAAATTGTTAACAGAATTTGTATGGTAGGGAATTTAGCCACTGGACTAAAGGTCTCTAGGTAATTTAATCCGTATTGTTGATGGTTGCTTGGGGAAACCATACGGGCTTTGAAACGAGCGATAGTTCCATCAGATTTATGTTTGATTCAGAATGTCCAGCGGCTGCCAAGGACAGAAATGTTTTAAGGAGTGGGAACTAGCTCCCAAGTACCTTGTTTTTGTATGGCATAGAATTCCTCTGCCATGGCATGCCTCCAATGCGAGTGTTGAATAGCTTCATTGTATGTTGTTGGTTCTTGCTGGTGTGTGGACTGAGAATTGGTTTGAAGATAAAGCAGATTGAGACGTTGAGTAGGTTTTAGTGAACTAGTTTTGGTTCTGGTAGTCATATGATGAGTGGGCTTGTTGAGGTTGGGTTGAGAATTGATGTTAGGCATTGTTGTAGGAGCAGATGAGGTGGATAGGGAAGAGGTAGCAGGAATGCTTTGATTAGGAGAGATTGTAGTAGGGGTGTCAATTTCGGGTCACGGGTCGGGTTCGGGTCGAACCCGGAATTGACCCGGGTTCAAACGGGTCGACCCTAACCCGACCCGGGTAGACAAACGGGTCGGAAAACCGAACCCGGACCCGACCCGGCGAGTTGCCGGGTTGACCCGACCCGACCTAGTTTGGGTTGTCGGCGCCAGAACGACGGCGACGGACGGCAGGGACGCGAGCGTGGCAGGCGGATGCGAGCGGTCGGGCGCGCTGGGCACGCGGGAGCGGTCGGGCGAGGTCGGGCGCGCTGGGCACTCGGGCTCAAGCGCGGGCTATCAACGCGCGGGCACGGGCGCGAAGGCAGGGCGAACAGCTCGTGCGGGCGCGCGGCGGGCAGCGCGGGCGGGCGCGCGGCGAACAGCGCGGGCGGGCAGCGCGGGCGGGCGCGCGGCGAACAGAGCGGGCGGGCGCGCGGCGGGCAGCAGGCAGAGGCGGGATTCGAAATTTTTCAAATTAAACGGGTTGGCGGGTTGACCCGGCAACCCGTCGGGTCAACCCAAACCCGACCCATTTTTTAAACGGGTCGATTTCTGGAACCCGAACCAAACCCGTTTTGAAATCGGGTTGGGTTCAACCCGGATTTTCCGGGTCAGGTTTTCGTGTCGTGTCAAATATTGACACCCCTAGATTGTAGGAGTATGAGCTGTAGTGGATTGTCAAATCATAGGAATAAATGTTTCAGAGTTTTGATGAAGTGTAGAAGGTTTTGTAGTAGTGTTTTGCTGGAAATTTTGAGATACCGGAACAAGAAGGTAGGGAGAGATTTGAGAAGTTGGCTGAGGTGGAGGAAGAGGGGTTTGTTTGAATGGAAAAGTAAGTTCATCAAATATGACATGTCTGGTTATAAAAATCTTGTTTGTTATAGGATCTAAACACTTATAGCCTATAGATATGTGAGAATAACCCAGAAAAACACAAGTGCGAGCTCGAGGTTGTAGTTTATTGCGTTGAGGTGGTAGTATCCATGGGAAACAAGCACAACCGAACGAGGACTTTGAAGACTTTGTAGTCTGGAGTTTTGTGAAAAAGAAGATAGAGAGGTGATTCGAAGTTCGTTGTGAGCATGGGTAAGTGATTGATTATGTAGGATGCTGTGAGAACAGCATCTGGCCAAAATGAATGAGGAATCAAGGCACTGTTAAGCAATGTTCGAGTGGTTTCAAGAAGATATTGATGCTTACGTTCAGCTAGACCGTTTTGTGCGGGTGTGTAGGGACATGAAGTTTGGTGAGATATGCTGTGGTGAGTTAGGAAATTTCTAAAGTTGGTATTTAAGTACTCGGTGCCTCCATCAAAACGAAGGCATTTAATCGAAAGTTGCATTTATTTTCAGCAAAGATTTTAAAATTTTGAAAAACATTGAAAACTTCATACTTATGTCTCATAGGAAAAACCCACGAAAAATGAGAAAAATCATCAATAAAAACGACCTAATAAAGAAAACCTTGATGCGAAGGAACTGGGGAAGGACCCCAGACGTTAGAATGAATAATAGCTAAGGGCATAATGGCTCTATGGGTGTTATTAGAAAATGATAGTTTGTGACCATTTGAGGTCGTAAAATCAGAGCAAAAAGAAAAACTATATGGTATATGAAGACTGTTTGTTAGCAGATACAGCCTTTAAAATTATGGAATGTGGATGACCCAATCTTTGGTGCCAGAGAGAGGCGGCATGAGACGTTGCAGCTAACGCCTTAGCTGAAGTAGTCCTATTGGCCAATCGAATAGGGTAGAGCCCTCTGCTACTTGGACCCGATAGAAGAGTTCTGTTTGTCTTCATATCCTTAATGGCAAAACCGTGATGATTAAAACATACAAAGACATTGTTATTTTGAGTAAGATTAGATATGGATAGTAAGTTGTAAGATAAATTAATGTGGAACATGAAATAGAGAGTTGAGTTTTAGCTTACGATACGGTGTTGGCAGAATACCATTACCGGAGTGAGCGATAGGTGAAGATCTGCCATCACCTATGGTAATGTTGTCTGTGCCACTATAGGAGCTGGCTTGTGATAGATTATCCACGGAGTTGGTGAGATGAGCTGAAGCACCCGAGTGTAAGTACCAGTCATGATTGTCTGCATCCGTAGTAGCAACCATAGCTATGGAGGAAGAATTTGGAATGGATGTTTCTGGAGGATTGAAAGATATGTTGAGACGATGCCAACAGTTATGTGCCAGATGCCCCCTTTTGTTTGCATATTTGGCATTAAAGGATGCTCATGTTGGCTGTTCGAGAGGGCTGAGATGTAGATTTTGCATGTCAGAGTCGTCCACGACCTCTATGTGAATAGAGTGCCGTAGATGAATCACCAAAATTAAGCTGACGAATCGACTCAGACTGAAGATTGATTTCTTCCATAATCAGAAGAGAGTAAAGATTATCAAGATCCATGGGAGTCTGTGCGAATAGCCGTCTTCACGGCATTGTAGGACGGTGGTAGCCCGTTCAAAGTGTGCAGAAGAATATCTTCTTGATCAAGAATGGATCCAGCATAGGTGATATTATCCACAATGGTCTTGATTTGTTGAAGATATTGGGCCATATTCTCAGATTTCATTTGCACATTGTGTAGCTCATTTTTGAGCTGTATAATGCGCGATCGATTTGATGATTGGAGTCGGCGTTCAAGCGTGATCCATATGGCTGAAGTTGAGGTAAGATGGATAACATATGGTCGGATAGCCGAAGATAAGGTGGAGCAAAGAGCAGCTGCCTGATTTTGATCAACAAGAACCCATTCTTGATGTTTTGGATTGGGTTCTTTGCGATCATCTGTAAGAGTTTTATGGCTAGCGGGAGGGGTAGCCGACGGAAGAAGAAAAGAAGCGAATCCTTTTGCGTTGAGGAGCTTTAGAACCTGAGAACACCAAATCTGGTAGTTGTCAAAGGAAAGTTGCACCGGAACTATGACCTTGATATTAGAAATCACAAATTTGAGGACGGCGGGAATAGCGTAGTTGTCGTCTGTAGGAAATTCTTGAACGTCTTCAGTTTGTGTTGTAGATGAGCTGGTGTTGTAGAGGAGACGTCCATGATCGGAGAGAGGAAGTGAGCAACAAGAAGATTGAAGAATCAAAATGGGAGAGGAGAGGAAAGAACCTCAGAGGAAGAGAAGACACGCTGCTCTGATACCATGAAAGCAAAACATAACTAGATTGTATTCATTGATGTGTGAAGAAGAATACAGAGGAGCTATATATAGACTAATGTAGAACCTATACATAAAGCTAATAGGATAAATCTAGATAACATGTAAACAGATACAAGTGTTATAACAGGTGCATATTATTAGTTTTCCTTTCATTAGGCTCGTTGGATTTAGAATCAACACCATTAGAAACCTTTCTTGTAGCTTCCAACCAAGTCAAACTCAAAAAGAAAACTCATGTCGACCTCTCTACCCACAAAAGATTTTTTGAGATGTTCACTCACATATGGAGCTTTAATCGCAACTTTTTTTCTTCCAACTCTTTTCAACTTCTCCCTCCAGTTTTTTCAAGTAAAGGGAGGAAAAAGGTCCCTCTAGATTTTTCCTCGCCTCCCTTTGTTTTATAAACCAACATTTTAGCAAGGTTCCTCCATGAAAGCTTCTTAACACAATCCACGGCCTGAGAGAAAAGAAGAAAAGAATTAGAGCTAGGGCTGAATGAACAAGGCCAATTTTTAAGAAGGAGCACGGTTTATGCGGCTTTTAGGGAAAGAAGCAGAATATTTAAAATTTTTGAAAATGAGCAGATGCACTATTATGTTTGTTCAGTGCATTCTTTGAATGCGCCGTAGCATTTGGCGCATTCCGCCAATTAAGATCGCATATTCTATAGAATGCGCTATTTAGGTTAGCTCATTCCATAGAATGCGCTATTTAGGTTAGGGCATTCTACATGCATTGCTAGCTGGTTATCACAATTTTCGGATTTTCTGTCTGTTGTAGGGACAAGATCCGCTTATCCCGGGAGTGATCATGGATTTGAGTGCAGGGCGAATTGAATGCAGTGGTTGGGAGAAGAGGGCTGAAGGAGGGAACTGGCTTATAAAAAGGGCCCGTTGTAGTGGGCAAATTATTAGGTCTGGTCACCGGACGTGTTCATAGCCCAATGAAAATGTGCCACATCACCTCCTACTCGGTACTGAGCAGCACCGAGCTCGATACTGTGAGATCTCGTTCCCTTACTGTTCCTCTCTGAATTGGATTTTCCTCCCAGAATCGGCCAGGACGATGTTGAGATCGTCCAGGCCGATCAGTGCATTGAAAACAGCTGATTTCTGGAGTGCTTTCTGGAGTGATTTCTGGACAGGATCGTCCGGGACGATGTTGAGATCGTCCAGGCCGATCGGTACTGTTCAAAATATCGTCCTGATCATAGCCCTGGGAACGGTCCAGGACGATCAAAATTGGTATGATCGTCCCGGGACGATAGGGCAATCGGCCGGGCCGATCTGAGTATGATTTAAGCAAATCAACTCGTTTTGAGGAGAGAGAAAATCATTTTATAAAAATCAGATATTTTGAGGAGAGAGAAAGAGAAAGGGAAAAAGAGAAAGCTGGTTTTCGAAGGCCGCGGAGCGCTTTTCGTCCGACGCTGCTGTTGGAGAAAGTGTAGATCTCGTGGTAAGGACTCCGAACCCTATTTTTGTTTTAAGAGATATTGATTTTTGACCGAGTTGTGCACTGTTTTGTGTTTTCGTAGTCGAACTTTTAACCTGATTTCGTATTGACACAACTTTCACCGCACAACTTCTGGTATGTTATAGATATGACTATTGTACACGATTTGAGTACTTTCTACGAAGATTTTACCGGTCAGAATTGATTCTATGCGATTTTAATTGAATAGATAAATATCAGGACTTGATTTGATTTGGATTCTATAGAATAATAGTCTTGTATTGATGTCGTGAATATTTTACTGTAATTTAGAGAAATTTGGAATTTGTGCCTTTTTGCATGATTTTTGTGTAAATTTGACAGACAGCCGTTACTCTGCCCGATTTTCGTACGATTTCTGATTTTTCTGAAACTGATAGATTGAATTGATATGCATATGACTATTGATATGATTGCTTTAATATTGACTATTGAATTGATTATTGATTAATTATTGATACTGATCACAAGTGGAACCTGGTTGAACATTGGTTGGAGATTGATATTGTTGACCTCGATTTTGCCTAAGCATGGGCATGGTGGACCGAGTTGACCAGGTCAACCTTTGACTTGGTCAACCCGAGTCTTAATGGGTCAAAATTGACCCATTAAGCCCTTTTTGAGCCCAATTCGAATCCAAATCGAATCGAATCCATTTAATGGCTCAATCTTCATGCCCTATTGACCTAATTGACTGATTTGACTAAGTCAAGCATTGACTTAGTCAAATTTGGCCATTAATAGGTTATAATCACCTATTTAAATGAGATTAATGGCTAATTAATGGAATTTAAAGCCTCCCTTCGTTTTGAATTGCAACCCACGGCCAAAACCGACCTATTTCCCTCCTATTTACTCAGTGATTCGATCTTGGACGTGGAGATGAACCCTAGGACTTTAAATAGCAAAAATTAGGTCAAGATTTAGATCTTTTTGCTCTTGCTTCTTGGAGAGACCGCCTTAGGCCTCCAAATTTTCGGTGAGAGCTCCTGCACCTCCCCTCCACCTTTTCCGACCGGATCCCGACCTGCTCGAGTCGTCGGCGACGAGAAGTCCGGCGAACCCGAACTTGAAGCCCTTTCGGCGCGAATACCGTTCGATCCAGGCTGTTTTGGAGTCAAAGTTCAGGAGAAGAATTGTTCTAGACGATTCCACGAATCCAACAAGTCCAAGATCGTCCAAATCCACCATGTGGATTGAGGTAAAATCTAAACCCTAGTCTAGGTCACTTAGAGTTAATTAGCGTTGTGATTAGTGAATATTAATCCGAAATAAACCTCCCCCATTGATGCTCTTCACTAGCAAAAGCCAGATCTAAAATTTCGTCGCGTTTCGTCCATCCAATTGAGAGAACGAGACGATTTTCTTTTTAGGGTTTCGGTTCCCTGTGCATGCGCAGAGGAAGATGAAGTTTCTGTTCATCGTACTGTACGAAATATTTCGTACCGTACGATATAGTCGTACTGTACGAAATTTTTTCGTACAGTACGATATATTGTAACAAGAAAGAATAAAAACGCTTTTTTTGTGTGTTTTATCTTTCTGTTCATCGTACTGTACGAATTTATTTCGTACAGTACGATCTAGTGTGACAGAAAACTTTGAAATTACATAACTTCGTCGTTTTAAGCCCGCTGTCGACGCACAGCACCTTGTTTTGGATGTATTTTGAATTCTGCATTGTTTAAAACTATTTTCAGATAAAAATTCTATTTATACTTTCTGTTATTTCAAAAACAGTAAAACTGCTTTATTTTAAAATATTATTTGTATTATTTTTAAGCTTGTAAAATCCATATCTTTCTCGTTTTCGATCCGATTTTGACGCACAACCCCTTGTTTTGATCGTATTTGGATTCTGCATGTTTTAAAGGTGGTTGGGCTCAAGTTTTTTTAATCTGTCTGCAGTTATGTTTTAAGTCAGTCAATTGCTTATTTTATAAAACAATTAGTTATCGTATTCAAACTTTGAAATTACATAACTTTGTCGTTTTAAGTCCGCTGTCAACGCACAATACCTTGTTTTGGATGTACTCTGAATTCTGCATATTTTAAAACTATTTCCAGATAAAAATTTTGTCTGTATCTCATGTTATTTCAAAAACAGTGAAACTGCACTATTTTAAAATATCATTTTATTGTATTTGAACTTGTAAATTTCGTATCTTCGCCGTTTTAAGTCGGATTTTGACGTGTAACCCCTTGATCTTTTCAGAAAAGTGCGTATTTTAATTTGGAACCATTTCCAGTCCTTGATTTTGGCTGTCTTGACTGTTTTTTTTATTTTATCCTATGATTCGGTTATTTTAATATTATTTAAATTAATTATCATACTAATTATTTTTAAACTAAAAATTATTTTTAAAATATTTTGAAACCTCGATTGGGTGGTCAGCGGGTTCTCTTATACTTATGTATTACGAATTGAATTATTTTCAATTATTTTATTTTCCAAAAATATATTTATATATATAAGTACTTTTAAATTATTTTAAAACTACTTATGCCTAAATTCTAACTTCGGGAGACCTGCTATCGTGTGAAATTTTAGACATGGATCTTATGTGTGAAGAGCAATCATGGGGGAGTGGGTTAGTGAATGGTTGAGTCCCAATCATTCACTAATCATCTCTTTAGGTGTCTTTACTTTTTTATCTTTCGTAGATTGCATGTGTAGGTCGTCGCACTACCACCACTTAGTTTAGGTTCTCCTAGATCTAAGGACATGGTGTGTTTATTTATTTACTGTACTCTCATGCATTTATTATCCCAAGGGTTAGTGTAAACATCACTTTAAACTCCTACAACGTAGTGACACCCTAAGGACAAAAAATTAAGGACCTGTCTAGCGAACTTAGAAGTTTTCTAGGAGCTAGGATAGATCCCAGAACGACATGAAAACTTCAACACTTAAACTTAGTGACATCATAAGCCTTTCATAATTTTCTGGAAATTTTAGGAGCTTTTAGAGCCCTTAGCTAACTAACCCTAATTAACTGGTTAAATAAGGCCCCGAGACCCTCCGAAAAATACAATAATTACATATTAGGTCAGAAAATTACCCATAATGGCTTGATTTGTTCAAAATCTGACCCTTGACTTTAGATAAATAGGGCTCCCTAGTTTGACTTCAGGTTGACCCCTAATTTGACCATAGGTGGAAATTACCATTTTGCCCCTAATAAATTACTAAAAATTATTAAAAATCCCAAATTTTCTCCAAATACTTGGGATCACTTTCTCAGGTCATCCCTGACTTTTGGGAGTGATTCCAATCAGTTTGGAGCTCATTTGGATCAAAACAGTAAAAAGGGCCCTTCGTTAGGAAATTTAGGAAATTCCCTTAATTGCCCGAAACTTAGAAAATTCATAACTTTGGATAGGAAACTCCGATTCCAGCCTACTACCTGTCTAACTACTCGTATTGAGGCCTAGTATTTTCCTAGGGTATTAGGAATCCCAAATATAGCCTTTTTCCTATAGTGACTTTTTGGACCCTTAGTTTAGTTCCTAGGAGGACCTAGAACTTTCCAAAATTGACTAATATAACTTTAACTTCAAATATCATCACCCTAAGTTCTTAAAATTGATCAACAAACTATATTAACAAAAATGCACCCCAATTCACTAATATTCGAATTTCAACAAAAATTTCCTTTTCTGGCCTTCAACAGATTTGAACTTTAGATAATCTTAACTAACTATCCTGCCTAGGATCTATCCAAACTACACAAGCCTTACACACACATAGAATGGTTTGCTAGGGCATCACTTCTAGACCTAGGTTAGGCCGCTGGGTTTTACTTTTCTGCTGTGTGCCGGAGCTTTCCGTAGTTTTCACTGCATGCTGTTTGAAAAATGATTGGTGTGTTTGCTTATTTTCTCTGCACTCTGTGATGTGATGAGCGCTAGATTTACCCCTAGGTTAGGAACGTTATATATATATACTGTTCTTCTGTGCAGGTGGCCATGCTCATGCTGATAAAAAGGGGGAGCATTATAATTATTTCTAATAATGTTTTATGCAGGTGCTTGTTCAGCTCCCCCTAAATAAAAATGAGGGCTAAAATTAATAATTATAACTGCACAGATGGAGCTGCTTAGCCCTCATAATTAAGAGCATGGCTTGGCACAGGGTCAATGGTGTTAGCATTTTCATTCTTTATATAAACTGCTTGGGATGATTTTTATTAGGATAACCTTGCAGGGCTTTAGAATTTTCTGCTTTCTATTTAATGTAAAATTTGTAATATTGTTAAGAGTTGTGAAAACAACTATTGAGTTGGGATATTCTTATCCAGCTTGAATTCTAAAAGAAGAAGGCATCCTCAAGGGGAGAGTCTTCTTCCATTTGGAAGATCGAGCTGGATGGCTTTAGATATCCAAAGAGAAAAAGCAATACCTTCATATTGGGGGAATTGTTTCTTCGTTTGGATATTCAAGCCACGACGGATCTAAGGAGTCCAAGGAGGAGTGATCCAAGGAGTCCAAGGAGAGGGTACCCAGGAGATTGAAGATATTGAAGATTGAAGACCCAATATCCCACTCAAAGTTGTTGGCGTCTGTCATAGGCTTAGAAATCCGGGTTGTTGGCAGTGGTGCCCGGCCACTTTACTTTTCTGCATACCCTGGGTTGTAATTAAAGGGCAGTTGGCCTATGGACATTTATTTGATTAGTTTGTGGATTTATATTGATGTGTTTACCTGATTGCGCTTAGAAATATCTGCTTTTTCTAGGTTTCTTTCTTGCATGCCGACTTTTATTTTCGCCTGGATATCGTTAGGCTCTTTAAGGATTATAAAAATTTTTATACTCATAACTAATTTTCTAATATTTTAAGGCTTTTAAATAATATAGAAATTTAACGAACCTAGGGAATTGCCGGAATCGTCCGGGGTCGCATGCATATTACTGCATTTCTTCTTTCCTTGCTATAAGACATCTCCCTGCCTGCGGGTAGAGTCCGGATAATCTGGCCTATGAGGATGAAGTGCCGGACCTAGGGAGACTCAGTCTTTTCTAAAAATTATTTTATATTAAGCCTGTTTTTAAAATCCAAAGCATTCATGAGCTGACATTTCAACTAGCATGCATTGCATTAGAAATCAATCTAATTAAAATTTAATTGCATTAGCCAGGGGCATTCACCCAACATAAGTCCAGGACCACTTAGGAAATCCTCTAGATGTCGGTCCTCTTTCCAATAAACTGTACCTCCCACCCATCTTTCATAATTGACCTGATAGCATGGTTTTGAAGCGACTAGGTGATTAGCTGGCTCCCCCAATCCAGGCCGGGATAAGTCCAGATCTTTGCATCGCATTAGCTAGGACACTGGTCTTAGTGTGTGTCGAACACTAAGTCCAAACTAGATTTAGGATTCGAGGATACTACATTCGGTCTCGTAGTATGCCTTAAATAGTAGGTAGGTCCCTTCTTCTCAGGGACCCTAAATCCTACTTATCCGCGTTACAGGATGACGCCACCTCCATCCTTCTCTCACGCATGTTATTGAATGCTTGATTTTATTTTCTCCAGTTTCTCTGTAGTACCCTAGAGCCTCCGAATGCTGGCATGAGCCATGCATGTTGATTCAGCCCCTTCGGACCTTTCTTCCCTTTGAGTAGGATTTCCTAGTCTATACCCTCGTGCCGATCCCACTTTAAGAGAGGATAATGTATGATCCTTAATCGAGAGTTTTCTCAGGCTCCGGCCTGGGATGTAATTAACCACGGGGGCTTGCGCCCGTGGGAAACTTGGTCTCCACAATCTACTAAACCCCATTCGAGCTCTTGCATCGGATGGGGGAAACCCGTGATTTGGTCATGTATATTACTACCCATCGAGGTGTGTTGGCGTCAGCCTCTATCCTCAATGGTCAGTCGTATGCGCGATCCAATCTGTCCCTTCCAATCGACCCGTTCGCGCGGTGCTCTTTCGGAGGTCCACAGATATTGACCTGTACAGGATGGTGGGCCGACGGGCTTTCCTTTAAACATTGATTATTGATATATTGATGGGAGTCATAAGGAGTTTATTGATATGCCGACGGACGAAAAGAGTGACGACTCTTATTGATAGAACCAATGTATGGATATCTACAACAGCAATATAGATTCTATAACAGCAACATAGCCAGTTGATTGTACTTGTTCAGTATTATAGTATTGAATTGCATGTTTACTGTATTAACATACAGATTTATTGATTTATCGATTTCTGCTTTATTGAATCGATCGGATTTACTGTACCGTACGATTTTATTGATTTCTTACCGAGCATTGATACTACGGAATATTGATATGGACATGGATAGATATAGATATTGCATTGATAGCATGGATATGGACATCATATAGATTTATTGACTACTGCCTATAGATTCATTGATATTGCTGCCTATAGATTTTATAGATTCACTGTTGCTACTGTTTCTACACCGTATTGACTGCTGCATGGATTCATTGTTAGAATAGATTGAGATTCATCGTATTGCTTTTATCGACTTGATAGTATATATTTGATTGACTGATTTGACGGATCGATTGATTTTCTACTGGGTACGGATTTCTTCGAGATTGACGTGGATTGATTGAGTTGGTTTATTGATTTGCCTGCCGCTGCATTGACTGGTTTTATTGACTATTGCTTCTCGGATTGCATTGACTCATTGACCATTGACTGATACGGATTTGATTGACTGACATGCATATTGATAGCATCGCCGTGCTTTGATTTCAGTTATATGTATTAGGTGACCTGCTGGGCTTTGTAAAGCTCATTATATGTGGTTGATATTTTCAGGTCAGGGCTTGGGAGCAGGAGATAGGAATTGATCCAGATCTTCAGGTTTTTGTTCTTTTGGTCGATTGATGATTCTTTTGTACTCATGACAGGATAGATTTCAGTACTTGTGATTGATAGTATAGTTCCTGAGTATTGTACATGATGTTTTGAGATATGAATCGACTTGTATTTTGATGTTTTAAATTTTATAGATGTTTGATAGATTGTTAAATGAAGATTTTAGATAGCTCTGGTAAATTGTTGAGTAATTGATTGACATTCTTTTCAAGTTTGATCTTGGGGCATGACAGATACTGCTCGGTACCCTGCTCAGTATTGCTCGGTACTCAGTACTTCACAGTACCGAGCTCAGTACTGCTCGGTACTGTGAATATCAAACGTAAACTCTGTCCGGTGTCCGAACCCAATAATCTCTCGTTGTAGTGAGGAAATGCAAATGCCTCCGGTTTGAGAAGGAAGGTTAGTTATTATTTTTTTGAAGTTTGATTTTGCTATGTAAATTTTTTTATGTTGTTATAATTGTAGTGACATGTAGAGGAAAGTTTGTCATTTTGTATCTGATTTGTGAGTGAGGGAAATTTAATATGCTGTTTTGTTTTTTTGTTCTACTGAATTTTTTTTATGTTAAATTTTAATTATCTGTGTATATATTGTTGCGCTAGTAGAAAAATTTAACTCGTTTAATTTTGTTAAAATTTGTTTCATTAGGTTTCTTCGTTAAATTTTTGTTAATATTAAAGTTGAATTTTTTGTATATATATATTTTTTATTTTTAGATCTATGATAAGCGTAACTGCTCCTTCTAGATCTGTGAAATGTGGAGTGTTGAGTCGTTTTTTAATTTTTTCATCTGCCATGCAAAGAAGAGAGAAATAGAGAGAGAGAGGAGAGAAAGTGAGAGAGGAATTTTTATTAGGTCCGGTGATTTGACGTAGCTCTACGTTCGGACGTCAGTAAAATGGTGCAACGTGCTCTTAATTTTTACCGCGTGGCCCGACAACCTGTCCTGGATTGGACCCGGGATTGCTACGTATTTGCTGTTTTGTGCAGACCAGGGTATTGCTCGATATTGCGCGACAATAACAAGAAATATCTTTATGTCAAGACCAATACCTAGCAATACCGAGCAATACCCTGATTTTCCTAGGTATTACTCGGTATTGTTAGGTATTGCTAGGTATTAGTATTGACAGAGCGGTATTTCTCGTTATTGTCAAGTAATACCGAACAATACCTAGCAATACCAAGTAATACCTAGCAATATTCGAACATAGCAATATCGGGTTCCGGTTCGGGTCGGGTCGTCGGGCTGCGCGGTAAAGAGTAAGTGCATGTAACGACATATTATTAGCGTCCGAACATAGAGCTACGTCAGGACACCGGACCTATTAAAAATTTCGAGAGGAAGATAGAGGAATAGAGAGGGAGAGAGATAGAGAGAGAGAGAGAGAGAGGTTAGAATAAAGCAAGACTGACAGTTGGAGGTTAACAAATTAAAACTCCATGCAAATGAGTATCTGAGAGTTTGACCTTCAAAAATAAGGTGAAATATTAGGTGAGCGTGTCATGTTTGATTACAAAAAAATCAATCGAGCATAATGTCTTCTATATTAAATTTTGTAGTTACATAAAAATAAGAAAGAATTTTATCTTGAGTCTTATGATGATCAGGTAATTTACATGTGAAATATTCTGAAAATTATGAAGAGAGAGAGAGAAATAAGTGGATGCTTCCAATTTTATAATTCAGACACTTCCAAGCCAAGATTTTGAGAAAATCTTATACAATAATGCTGCACATCCATAGATTCTTAATTCATACACATTATGCCAGCTGAGAAGAACAAAAAAACAGCAAGCATAAAGATCTACATTCATAGGGACCAATTTTTTGGTGAATTTAGCAAAGATATTTTTTATAATAATTACATAATAATTTATTTTTTCTCATTTTTGATATATTTTAAAAAAAATGCAATACTTAAAAATATATAAATTATTTAGTTAGAAGTACTTAAATGATAATGTGTAAATATTATTGTAATTTTAATTTGTAAGTAATGATGAAATATTTAATAAATCATATAGTTTATAATTTTATAAATGTTATAATTTGAGAAAATTAAAATCATTTATTATAAATATCAATTAAATATATAGATATAAATTTAAATAAGATTGTTTAAAAATGTAAAATAAATTTTATTAACAAACATTTAAAAATGTATTTTGTTATGTAAAAAATTTATTGTAATAGTTATGAATATTAATTGAATTTTATAATAAATGTTAATTAAATAAGGATAATTTTAAGTGCTTGTTAATACTAGTTAGAATCAAAATTATCAATATTAATAAAAAAAAATTGTATATCATATAGTTTATAAATATTTAGATGTTATATTTATAATTATATAAATGATTTTTTATAAATATCAATTTAATTTGTAGGTTTAAATACTAAAATAAAAACTTATAATGATTAAATAAATTTATAATTATAAATATTAATTAAATTAATTTTTTATAAATGAAATTGTTTGTAAATATTTTAATCTTATAGTCATATAGTTTTAATAATTTCTTTGAAACTATTAATTATATTTTTAGTTTTTAGTAAAAAAACAATTTTATAAGTATAGTATTTATTAAAATTAAATTATTAAGTATGTTATAAATCATGTAGTTTATAAAAATTAAAATATTATAATTTGAAGAATTTAAAAGTTTTTTTTGTGAATGTTAATTAAATATGTGGTTTAATTTTACTTAATTTTTTTTTAAAATAAGAAAATGTAATCTTTGTGAAATTTTGAAATATGTGGTTTTACTTAATGAGGACCATAGAGTAATATTTTGACCTAATAATTTTAGAGTTAAAGAGATCTAATATCGTAAGATCAACCAATCTTATATAGGCTCAAACAAAAAACTCAAGAGAAGTTATACCATAATCAAAGTCAAGTCAAGTCAAATTTAGCGAATGTGAGTTAGGCTTTGTTTGGGACGGCTTTTTTATTGCATGCTAAAACGGAGTTTTAGTATAAAAATAAAATATTGTGTACTAAAACTCCATTTTAGAAAGCAGTAAAAAAATCGTCCCAAATGAAGCCTTAATCTCTCTAAGAAACTCAGCTCCCAAAAATTAATTACAGTCGATGACATGAGTTACATCAATAAGTGAAATATGCTTTTATATTAATTTGTATATATTAATTAACAACAAGAGAACTTTGATTCAAATGTTATTATCATAATAGAACTATTTATGCCCCCAAAAAAGAGGAAAAATCATCATAACCAAGTGAGAAAATTATGTCTTTATCTCTAAAACCTATGCGATACTAATTAAAAAAAAATTAACCACTATCATGCTAATTATAACATAATATAATAATTTAATATTTAAGTTTGCAGTTAAAATAATTATCCTTTCTAAATTTTATTTCCAAAAATATTATTTAAAATAACTTTTACAACTTTTAATATAACTAAAGTAAATTTTTAGTTTAATTTTGAATTATAGAGATATTATTTATGAGATTTTATTTATATTTTGAAGATATTAAATCCATATATATTTTCTAAAAAGCTATATGTAAGATCTAATAATATTAAATACAATATTTTGAATTCTTATTATTAAAAATAAAAAAAATATATATATTGTAGAATCTATCAGCAAATTAAATTTAAGCATAATCAAATAAATTAACATAAAAGTTTAATTGTAAAATATTTAATATTAAAAATCTTATAATATGAAAATAGTAATATAAACGCGATTAAATTAGATGTAAAAATTGTAAAATATTAGTAGTATAATATTAAAATAATATTTGTAATAAATGTGATGTTATGTATAGAATTGTATTTTAATATTTAAATTTAAAAATTATGAAACATAAATGCTCGACTTGACTGATCGAGCTCATGCTAAATTTGTTCCCTCGATCTCTAGGAGAATGATTGGTGGTATGTGTCATTATTTTGCAAATTTTGAACATGTTTAATAAATTTGAATTTGATGGGCATATCACATATTGTAGGCTGACTACTACATACGTTCAACTGCTATTTTAGAGCCGGGGGACAGGGACAAAATGCGAGTTCATTATAGTTAGTAATTGACGTGGTCACTGAGCTTTCTAGTAGAGTTCAACGTTCAGTTCACATCGACTACACTACTTTTGACACCACAATAGATGAGATGAGCCAAATAACGGAACAAGCAACTGGTTCTTATAGAGTTGATGGAGCAAGACGGTCAACCTTTGATGCTGCATCTAAATCCACGGGAAGCCGCCACCATCAAAGTACTGAGAGGGAACCATCTAGACTTTCCATGTATACTATGTCGACCGGCTACGACATGATTGGGCTTGAACTGTCCACACAACATTGGAGCCCATTCGGTGCACAAGAAAGTGTTGTACATGAATTATACTATGGCACACCATCTCAACAACCCATAAAATATTCATTTTTTCCGATTGTTACACCAACGTGGATGTCAAGTGTTGGGTTGTCAACCTCTCCCTCGCAGCAATATATGCTATTAATAGGAGGACAAATATCACAATAATACAATGAGGCAACATGCACAATATCAATAAGAAGTTCCAAAGCAAGAAGATGAATTTATTGATAAGCAACATCTGCAACAACGAAGAAGAAAAGCCCCAATTAGATATACTCCAAGTAGTAGGGGTCTTCAGTGTCATCAGTAGAAGAGTTATCATAATGTATT
Organism: Dendrobium huoshanense; assembly: GCA_016618105.1. Taxonomy (NCBI): domain Eukaryota; kingdom Viridiplantae; phylum Streptophyta; class Magnoliopsida; order Asparagales; family Orchidaceae; genus Dendrobium; species Dendrobium huoshanense. The sequence goes on from CM028344.1 coordinate 40,366,970, forward strand.
TTCTTTATTCTGCTCTCAATTTCATGTTTATGTGAATGTATGATTGACATATATTGTAAAATGTGTTAATTAAATTAGCGATATTTTATGCTGCTCTCAATTGCAATGCTTACCTGAACTGATACTGCAACACAATATCATAACTCATACCTATTTAAAATAATATCACATTTACTTTAAAATTTCTATTGTATTTCAGTATATGATGTGAGCTAATTAATAAATATTATAATAATATTCTTACATAACGATTAAAGCTTAATAATAAAGTACTATATATATTATTATACTACTATCTTACTTTAACTACAACTTAATATCCAATATGTATTAGTTTATCTTATCTTATTTTTAACGTTAATATGTTAAAAGTCAATATAATAGTAACATTTATTTATAGCCGATCTTTATAGTTGTGGAATCATGCTTACATATAATTAACACATCTATCAAAATAGTATCATAATTGATTATTCCATTAAGGAAATGATGCCACTCTTCAAATAATTGATGCACTCACAATGATATTCTTCATCTTCGTGTGATTAAAATGGCACAAACGGAAAACGAGGAAATGCCAGAATGATTTCGCGCATTCTTCTTTGAATGTGCGGAATCATTCGGCGCATTTCATACTGATTCTTCAAGAAAATGAACAACACGCTAAACTCTAAAGCGTATTTTTTGAATGCGCTAAATGGGATAGCGCATCTGCTTGTTTTAAAATTTCTTACAAAATCTGCTCCTTTCCCTGAATGCCAGATTAAGCAGGCGCGTCCTTAAAAAATGCCCAATGAACTAAGAGAAGTGATCACAGAGAAAAAAAATGAAATAAAAAATGTTTAAAATAGTTTTAATATTTCAAGCAGAATTTTGCTAAATAAGAATGTTAGAAATTTGAATGTCCAAACGGGTTAATGAGTTGAGTTCGGATTTAATATGAAATTGATTTAACTCGGATCCAATCAATCCGAATCCAACATGTTAATAAATAGGTAAAAAAAGTGGATACGAATCCAACCTGCCAGCAACCCAAGTCTGACCCGATAATTCATTTTGATTAAAAATATTAATTTTTTTACTATAGATTTTAGATTAATTGATAAAAAAATAATAAAAAATATTAAATAGATCATTTTAGGTCAAAATCAAATTATTGGGTCAAATCGAATCCCAACCATTCACTAAACGTTTCAACATGAGCTCAAATTTTTCGGATCATGTCTTCCTCTTATTAGAAATAAATGAATATTTAATATATAATTCATAAGTTTATGATAAAAAATTATTTTGAGTATATTTAATATAAAAAGATATGCTTTCAAATAGATGAATTATGGAGTGTATAAAAAGAAATATCCCTTTTTAAAAACTCCTATAATCTAACTAATTAAAATTAAAAAAGCCCAAGATTTGACCTAAATTATAAAATTAAAAAAAAAAATCAAAAAAGGCCACAAAATATCCCCTTTCCGAATTTTGATGCAGTAGATGGGCCCCTCACGTCATCTACGATCAATCTGCTCCTCCTCCAGGAACCAGTCGCCTCCCGTCCATTGCCGTCCTCGCGAAGCTTCTCATCTCTACCCAGAAGAGTCCATGCCGTTATTGGCTTTCTCCTCCTCCCACCTATGAACTCCCTTCTCCCGCCGTCATCGGCCATGCCAAGCCGATAGAGATGGTGGAAGAGGAGAATAAGGGAAGGGAGGAGGGGGCGAGGGGCGTGCTCCACGGGATCGAGGAGTCCACTCCCGTCGTCATCAAGGAGCTCCTCGCCGGAGGGGTGGCAGGAGGTGTTGCCAAGACCGCCGTTGCCCCGCTCGAGCGCGTCAAGATCTTGTTTCAGGTACCTTGGTATCGGTACTCTCTTCCTGATTCTCGTATCTTTTCTTTGGTTTCGATGCCATTGATTACTGTTGATAGATGGGAAGTTGGTTTGAAATCTGGGTGAGCAGGATGGTTGCCTGTCTTGGCAAGTCAGATCTATTTTGGATCTAGTTTATGGCTTTATACGGGATATTTTCTAGCAGTTTTTGGTTCCCCTTTTTGAATATTTATAGTTCTATCAGATTCTATTTTTGAACTTTGAAGATGAATAGTGTAGTGTTTTTTGGGGATTGGGCCACTAATTACATTATATCCGGTCGGATAAATTATATATAGGTTTCTTTAATTTGGATCTAGTCAAGATTGGGTGTATCAAGTTTTTAATTTTTTGCTTCTGTGTCTCTTCAACTTAATCCTGAATTCTTCGTGTACGTTATCAAATCATGGATTGATATCTTAATAACGAAATTACCATTACCGTCGCTTATTATGCAATCATAAAATCAATGGTTACCATTGTCACCAAGAGCCAACATCATTGTTGGCGCGATCCCCGCCACAAGCCACCGGTCTCGTATGATACCTGTAGCTCCCGGTGGTGCAGTGTATTAATGGTATGAGACCTAATGATTAGGGTATTTGGTCCTGCAGCTTCAAGTTAGTGATTTGCTGGTGTTGTAATGTAAAGTTCAAGTGATCCATGGTAAATAAGGAAAATTGAAGGATTTTAATGAATATTAGAATTATCTATTTCAAGTGGAACTCACCATGGTTATTAGCTTTTTATTTTCAAGCTATAAAAGGATTGATCTTTCATGGACTACCAATGAGGGAAATTGTGGGGAATAGGATAGAATCCATGTCTATAATCATGCATCTTTAGTATGACCAAATGGGCTTTGCAAGTTGTTGATAAATTTGGCAAAGAACAAGATAATGCTATAGTGTGTTTGGGATGAGCTACTAATGCGTATTTGGTTGAGCTAATATAAGTTTTCAAGCCTAGGTAATCTTCTATCTTTGTATTGAATGTTATTCACCATGACTATTTCACCAATTCCTACAATATAATGTGATTGTTTTTTTTTTAAGCAATGGAAGGACCTAGTCTAATATGGGTGGAAAATCGTGTCATTAAAGTTTTGAGAGATTTTTACAAGTTAAAATGTTGTAAAGATAACCAAATGATCACACTTTGTTGCTAAATAACCATTGTTTTTAAAAAAATATTTTGATTGCCATTTTGTTGTAGAAAAGACATGCATGGTTCACTGAAAATATATAAAAAAAATTTAGATAACTATAAAAGCTCGCATTTTTTCTTTCATAGTATTATATGATTTAGATATTGTATAGCTTAACCCAATAAATTTCTTTATTATTCAATAGTGTTATCACAAAATAAATTTTTCAACATCAAAACAAGAGATTCAAAACCATGAAATTAGTAAACCATAACATATTTCTGCTATGATATAGGTTTCAGCTTTTGATATTCCTTTAAAAATTGGTAAGACAATAATTATTATTATTTATAATTTTGAAAAGAAAATATTAGACCAAACTGAAATTGAGGATGAGAAAGTAGGACCAAACCCACCCAGAATTCAAAATTAAATTCTTTTTAAAGTCTTGGTTATTTGAAATTTCCTACTTGATTTGCAATTGATGAAAAGCAATAAAGGAAATCATATTATTTTGCCTATAATATTGCTTGCCTACCCAAGCCCCCTTCTCCCTTTTCCCTCCCTTTTCATCCTTGTCCTTTATTCTTATAAATTCTACATCTTTTGCATTTATGGGGTTTATTCGGGTAGGGTAGGATGCACTTGGGTTGGCTAGCTATTTTTTTTTTTGCATTTTTCTTTTGCATTTGAAAATGAAGATTAGATCACAGTTTTATGATTAACGATATAAAATGGGCATTGAGTTCAATTAGTTTATGCGTTTCTATGTGTAAAATTCCAATACTAGGATAAAAGAAAGTAATTAGAATGAAAGTAAGCACTTTCTTTTGATTGTGAGTTTAAGTGAGAAGAGAAGAAAAGAAGAAAGAAAGGGAAAATTTTCCTTTATAAGTGGGATTTTGTTTATCTTAGTGTCGTTAAAGGTGAGTCGGGTGCTCCCCTAGGTCCTCAAGGGCAATGCAAGGTCAGTGCATCTAACACTACATTCAAGTGGGCATTTTGCATGATGAGGTCATCGATAGGAGATTTCGGCGCGCTTATCAGAGACGACCACGGAGATCGACGGCCGAGATTGCTAACCTTTATTTTTGATCTCATTTGTATTTTCAGTTTTCATTTTATGATTGTATTTTCGTAGTTTCCATTTTTACCCCTGAGGGTAATAGTTGCTTGTGTAGCCCCAAGGGGCATTTTAGACTTTGCGCATTATTTTTCTGTTGGGCCTATTTATATGGCCGTTGTATCTTGTATTTGATTATTGAATTATTGAATGAAATTTTGCTTTGTGTTCTCTTTGTGAGTGCCAACATGGAGATCTCTTTGTGAGTTCCATTAGAGATCTCTTAGTGAGTTCTCGAATTTGTTCCTTGTGATCATCTTCGTCTCTACGCGCTTCTCCCGCATACAATTCATCACCGTGAAGAGGAGCTAAATTTCCCGTGGCCATTCATTACTCTTGGAGCACAAGCCGCCGACCACCCTAAGCCCGCCGGCCCACCTCCTTGCCGCCGGCCACTCCCACCTCCTCCTCCATCTCCTCTTTCCTCTTTCTTTTCTCCACTAATCCATCATTGAAATTTGAAAATTTTCAAACTTCAATGCTTGCCAAATTTGGAAATTCCAATTATGGAAAGTTTTTGAATAAATCCGAAAATCAATTTACATGAAATTGGATTTATTTTCAAACCTTCCTAGTCATCAAATTCTATTTGGAAACCCCCTTTCCTCTCTCCACAATTCTCTCCCTATCTAGCCTTGCCGCCGGCCCCCTTATGGGATTCCATTAATTGCTCAATTAAATCCCAAATCCAATTTGAAATTCAAATTAGGATTAAATATTTTCTCCCTCCACTTATACTAAAACTGAAATAATTTCAGTTTTAGATCCCTAATTCCCTCTTCCCCTTCTTACCGCCGGCTCCCCTATCAATGCCCCCAAATTGAATTTTCATTTAATGTCATCATTACATTAATTGAAATTTTCAAAATCCTAAATATTCCCCTCCTAATTTCACTAAAACTGAGAACAAATTTCAGTTTCTTCTCATACATTCAGCCCCTCTCCTTGGCCCTACCGCCGGCTCTCCTCCCTCTTGCCAAACCGCCGGCTCACCCATCCTCCTTGGGAGATTTTGGTTGCGGCGACCATCCGGATCCAATCCAAGGATGCATGGATGATCAAGAATGGAATTACGGCTTTGAGTACGACGACAACGGAAGGGTCGACATCCTCCGTTCACAATTCTTCGACGTCGGATTTGATTTCGACGATACCGTCGAAGATTATCTAGCCCGCATCGTGCCGACGCTCATAGAATCAATTGACGAACACTTTTCCGTCTATGCTTGGCTTATCGAAGGTCGATCTACCGTGCCTCCTCCACCTCCAAGATCTTCTTCCATGGCGACGTTCGTTGGTGCTTCCATCTTAGTGGCAACCTCCTTGTTCGCTTGGACAATCTTCCGCCGCTCAACTTAGTCTTCATAGGAAGAGAGTGCTAACGGTCCCAAAGAGTGAACAACTTGGTATTAATCTTGGGAATCTTATTTACTAGCTTTTGTTTTACGTTTTCTTTTGCACTTGCTTAAAAGACTTAGCACTCTTGTTGTAGTTTCTTTGCCTAAGCAAATTAAACATCGCGAATTTTTTTTTTCGACTTAACTTTGAGGCATAATTATATAATTCGTGGAGCTAAATCTGTTTTTCTTTAAAAATCCTTGTGTAACTCACATTGCATCACATCATTTTGGTATCAGAGCATGGTTTACCATGCTTGACATGCGTAGAAAGCATCCTAGGGTTTAGTTCCTTGCAATAGTTCATAAACCTCATGCATATCATTGATTAGGTAAGTTATTTTCACTGTTTTGTTACTGTTTTGTGCATTTCCAGCAAACATCTATTTGAATTAGAACATTCTAGCTCACATCTTAGTGTCGGTCTTGTGCTTGGTAGATTCCTAAGTGTCTAGAACATTTTCGACTTGAATGACCCCTGCTGTCCTTACATTTCTGCAGCCAACATTCACTGATTAGGGAGTTTAGACACGTGTTTTAGCTGCTGCCTTCAATCCCTGCAGTCTCTACAAGTCCTCTGTGCTGGCCTCACGTTAGAATTCACTTGGATTAATGTTCCCTAGTTATTTACTACTGCTGTCCACTTAAAACCTGCACGTATTAGAGACCTAATTTTGACCAGAAAGCTATCTTAGTTGCTGTCCACACTTAGCTTCCCACCGAACACTTGCTAGACACAAACCTCCTTGTGTTAGTTTGCTGCCTTTGCTTTTCCTGCAGCAGTTAAGAGCCTTTGGGACCTCCTCCCTTAGCTTATCCTTGCTGCCCTTCGACACAACTCTTCCTCGGGAAACCTCTAGACTTTCCCCATGGACCCGCAACATCTCCAAGCTACCCTTGACCTTATTTTGGGACAATTGGGCACCGTTACTCAGCAAATCCGCAACACCCAAACGGATCTAGCTGACTTTAGGCGCCACACGAGTGACCGACTAGATAATATCGAGCGTAATGGGAATCCTGCGATCTATACTCCCTCGAGACCTCACTCACCTTATGGTGACGGCAACCGACCCGATCGTGAACAACCTCGCGATCCCGGACACTTCCAAGACCCTTATCATCATAATCCGAGACCCCATCAAGAACCTATAGGAGACAATAACGTATGGAGGGACAACGACGCTCAATTGTTGAAAAACATTAGAATTGATGCTCCCACATACGACGGGACCCTTGATCCTCAAGTTTTCCTCGATTGGCTCAAGTCGATGGATAGTTACTTTAAATGGTACAATATCTCTGAAGCGAAGAAAGTCAGATTCGCTGAAATGAAGCTTACCGGACGAGCCAACCTTTACTGGACCAATATGGAAAACATGCGTGAATCTCGAGGAGAACACCCAATAAGCGATTGGAGAACCATGAAGCAGGAACTTAGGAGGAAATACCTACCACCGTCCTACTACCCTAAACTCTTGGATAAGTGGAATCGGCTAACTCAGGGGAGCAGGTCAGTTAAAGATTACATCTCCGCCTTCGACGATTTCCTGATTCGTTGTAACGGCGAGGAATCTGCTACCCCAAATCAAATCCTGTCTATGTTTAGAGCTGGCCTTCGGGAAGATCTTCGCACCGAACTATTTGCTAGAGGGATAGACACACTTGAGGCCGCTTGCAGCCTGGTACTTGACCTAGAAGAATCTAAAACCCATTCCCACACTAGGCAGTTCGACTCCCGACCCAACCCGTATCGCTCCTCCACCAGCCAGCCTCAAAACCGATCCTCAAACTCGACCAGTAGTCGACCCACTGCTAGCCCAGCCCCTCAGCGTTCCGACCTTAAGGGTAAAGCACCAGAACGAGACACCCAAAAACCCAATTCTGAAACCAAATGTTATAGGTGTCATGGGTATGGACACATTGCCTCACAATGTTCCAACCCCTATAAGGTCACCATAATTGAAGAGGTCGACGACGACGAGGAGGAACCCGATACTGACGTAGTTCACCACGTGGATGAAGAGGAAGATTCTTTTACAGAGGATGAACCCGTCACCCTGCAAGTCGTTAGATGTGCGCTGTCCCAACCCAAGCCGAGTGATGATTGGAGAAGAACAGCCATTTTCCATACCTTTACCAAGATCGGGGATAAGAACTGTAAGGTTATTGTCGATAGTGGAAGCTGTATCAACGCTGTCTCATCAGCGATGATCTCTAAGCTCAACCTTAAGGCCACACCTCACCCAAACCCGTATAAGGTCGCTTGGATTAACTCAACTTCTATGGAAATTAAAGATAGGAGCCTTATACCACTCGAATTCAATGGATATCAGGAGAAAATTTGGTGTGATGTGTTGACTATGGATGTGGGTCAGATTATTCTTGGCCGCCCTTGGCTGTTTGACAATGATGTCCACATTTATGGGAGGACGAACACCTGCGTGTTCGAACACAACGGGAAGAAAATCAAGTTGATCCCCTCACAGCCCCGACCCGAGAAGAGCGAAGCTAAGGTTATTCCACCTAAGCCTAACAAGAGCCTACACTTCTTAACTGCAAAAGAAGTGGACATTGAGATTCACCACGGAACACCCATGTACGCCCTGGTAGCTAGGGAAGTAGATGATGATCCTGAAGGACAAGTACCTGAAAAGGTAAGACCCCTGTTAGAACAATTCGCTGATGTCTTCCCCGAGGAGTTACCTGACCAACTTCCTCCCCTCAGAGACATTCAACATGTCATAGACTTGGTTCCTGGAGCATCCCTGCCTAACCTCCCTCACTACCGGATGAATCCAACGGAACACGCTGAGCTAAAGAGGCAAGTAGAGGAACTTCTACAACGAGGATTTATTAAAGAAAGCCTTAGCCCATGTGCCGTTCCTGCCCTCCTAACTCCCAAGAAAGACGGCTCCTGGAGGATGTGTGTTGATAGCCGCGCTATCAACAAGATTACCGTTAAGTATCGCTTTCCAATTCCCCGACTAGACGATATGCTTGATATGATGACTGGAGCAACACTGTTCTCCAAAGTGGATCTTAAGAGTGGATATCATCAGATTAGGATTCGCCCAGGGGATGAATGAAAAACGGCATTCAAGATAAAAGATGGATTGTATGAATGGATGGTTATGCCGTTTGGTCTTAGTAACGCCCCTAGCACTTTCATGCGGATTATGACCCAAGTCCTACGACCCTTCATCGGAAAATTCGTAGTCGTTTACTTTGATGATATCCTAATCTATAGCAAGACTGTAGACCAACATTTGGGACACCTGAAACAAGTATGTGAGATCTTGAGAAAAGAGCAGTTATATGCGAACCCTCAGAAGTGTGTATTTCTCACTGATAGTGTCACCTTTCTCGGATTCATAATCTCATCTCGAGGAATCTCAGCCGACCCCGAGAAAGTTAGAGCGATCAACGAGTGGCCTGAACCAAAAACCATAAGAGATGTTCGGAGTTTTCATGGATTGGCCACATTCTATCGGAGGTTCATCAGGAATTTTAGTACCATCGTGGCACCCATAACTGACTGCCTAAAGAAAGGCGAATTTCATTGGACACCTGCTGCCACTAAAGCCTTCGAGGACATAAAAAGGAAAATGGTGGAAGCCCCTGTGATGCGTCTCCCGGATTTTTCTAAAGTATTCGAAGTAACCTGCGACGCGTCAGGGATCGGTATTGGAGGAGTTTTATCTCAAGAAGGACACCCCGTAGCGTATTTTAGCGAAAAGTTAAATGACATCCGTCAGCGGTATTCGACCTATGACAAGAAATTTTATGCGGTCATCCAGTCTCTTAGGTACTGGAGGCATTACTTGCTGCCCCTAGAATTTGTGATCTTCTCTGATCACGAAGCCTTGAGATATATAAACTCGCAGAAGAAACTCAATGCCCGCCATGGCCGTTGGGTCGAGTTTTTGCAGGAGTACACATATACGATTAGACACAAAGCGGGAAGTGAAAATAAAGCTGCGGATGCCCTTAGTAGGAGACTGATGACCACCCAAGAGATGAGGAATGAAGTTATCGGATTTGAACGCCTTAAGGAAGACTATAAGGACTGCCCGGACTTTAAGGATACCTATTCCCTTTTAACCTCAGGATATGAGCACTCGACGGACGATTTTATAGTAGAGAATGGGTACCTATTCAAGGCCCAGAAACTCTGCATTCCCCAAACCTCCCTTCGTGAATATCTTGTTTGGGAATTACATGCAGGAGGTTTAGCAGGCCACTTCGGGCAGGCGAAAACTATTGCTGCGCTAGAAAACCGTTTTTACTGGCCCAGTCTCAAACGCGATGTCGGACGACTATTAAGGCGATGTCACATTTGCCAACTAGCCAAGCAGCGAAAACAGAACACTGGACTCTACTCCCCTTTACCAGTACCGAGTCGCCCTTGGCAAGATGTGAGTATGGACTTTGTCCTTGGATTACCCAAAACCGCTAGAAAGCATGATTCTGTCTTTGTAGTAGTAGATCGATTTTCTAAAATGGCGCATTTCCTCCCATGCTCCAAAACTTTCGATGCTTCCCGAATCGCTAAGCTTTATTTTGAGGAAATTGTCAGACTCCATGGCCTTCCTAAAACAATCGTGTCCGATAGGGATGTTAAGTTTACCAGTTATTTCTGGAAAACCCTTTGGCACAAAATGGGGACTAAGCTCCAATTTTCCACTGCTTTTCACCCCCAAACTGACGGCCAAACTGAGGTAGTTAATAGAAGTCTAGGAAATCTTCTAAGGACTTTGGTAGGAGAAAACCTAAGGGATTGGGACTCTAAGCTTCCTATCGCCGAGTTTGCTTATAACAACTCGATAAATCGAACCACTGGCCTCAGCCCTGCAGAGATTGTGTATGGATTTCAGCCAAATCAGCCCATTGACCTAGTTCCCATGAGTCCTAGGACTAGAACATCTGAGTCTGCATTTGCATTTGCATCCCATTTGCATGAGTTACACAATGAAATTAAAAGAAAAATTGAACAAAGCAATACGGATTATAAAATTCATGCTGATAAGAAAAGGAGATTTAAAGAATTCAAGGTGGGAGATTTTGTGATGGTACGGATCCGCCCGGAGCGTTTTCCTCCTGGGTCCGTAAAGAAACTACATGCGAGAAGTGCCGGGCCTTTTAAAATACTTGCGAAGGTTAACGATAATGCTTATGTGCTAGAACTCCCGGAAGGGTTTAATATGAATCCCACTTTTAATATTGAGGATATAGTAGCCTTTGAGGGTCCTGATTTAAACCCCAACAATCCACTTCATAACGAGCCTTGTGTGACCCCACCTGGTGAGATCCCTAGCCTTCCTCCACTCCCCAATTTACCCCACTTACCTAGAGCGGAAAAGATTGAAACCATTCTGGATGATGAGATTATTTCCACAAAAGATGGAGGTCGCCAACGGTACTTGGTCCATTGGAAAGGAACTCCGGAGACAGAGGACACGTGGATCGATCGTGAGGAGCTACTGAGACTGGACCCGGACCTGCTGGAGTTATATGAGAGCTTTCGTAGCACACACTCGACGGGGTCGAGTTCTCTCCCACCCGGGGAGAATGATGAGGTCATCGATAGGAGATTTCGGCGCGCTTATCAGAGACGACCATGGAGATCGACGGCCGAGATTGCTAGCCTTTATTTTTGATCTCATTTGTATTTTCAGTTTTCATTTTATGATTGTATTTTCGTAGTTTCCATTTTTACCTCTGAGGGTAATAGTTGCTTGTGTAGCCCCAAGGGGCATTTTAGACTTTGCGCATTATTTTTCTGTTGGGCCTATTTATATGGCCGTTGTATCTTGTATTTGTTATTGAATTATTGAATGAAATTTTGCTTTGTGTTCTCTTTGTGAGTGCCAACATGGAGATCTCTTTGTGAGTTCCATTAGAGATCTCTTAGTGAGTTCTCGAATTTGTTCCTTGTGATCATCTTCGTCTCTACGCGCTTCTCCCGCATACAATTCATCACCGTGAAGAGGAGCTAAATTTCCCGTGGCCATTCATTACTCTTGGAGCACAAGCCGCCGACCACCCTAAGCCCGCCGGCCCACCTCCTTGCCGCCGGCCACTCCCACCTCCTCCTCCATCTCCTCTTTCCTCTTTCTTTTCTCCACTAATCCATCATTGAAATTTGAAAATTTTCAAACTTCAATGCTTGCCAAATTTGGAAATTCCAATTATGGAAAGTTTTTGAATAAATCCGAAAATCAATTTACATGAAATTGGATTTATTTTCAAACCTTCCTAGTCATCAAATTCTATTTGGAAACCCCCTTTCCTCTCTCCACAATTCTCTCCCTATCTAGCCTTGCCGCCGGCCCCCTTATGGGATTCCATTAATTGCTCAATTAAATCCCAAATCCAATTTGAAATTCAAATTAGGATTAAATATTTTCTCCCTCCACTTATACTAAAACTGAAATAATTTCAGTTTTAGATCCCTAATTCCCTCTTCCCCTTCTTACCGCCGGCTCCCCTATCAATGCCCCCAAATTGAATTTTCATTTAATGTCATCATTACATTAATTGAAATTTTCAAAATCCTAAATATTCCCCTCCTAATTTCACTAAAACTGAGAACAAATTTCAGTTTCTTCTCATACATTCAGCCCCTCTCCTTGGCCCTACCGCCGGCTCTCCTCCCTCTTGCCAAACCGCCGGCTCACCCATCCTCCTTGGGAGATTTTGGTTGCGGCGACCATCCGGATCCAATCCAAGGATGCATGGATGATCAAGAATGGAATTACGGCTTTGAGTACGACGACAACGGAAGGGTCGACATCCTCCGTTCACAATTCTTCGACGTCGGATTTGATTTCGACGATACCGTCGAAGATTATCTAGCCCGCATCGTGCCGACGCTCATAGAATCAATTGACGAACACTTTTCCGTCTATGCTTGGCTTATCGAAGGTCGATCTACCGTGCCTCCTCCACCTCCAAGATCTTCTTCCATGGCGACGTTCGTTGGTGCTTCCATCTTAGTGGCAACCTCCTTGTTCGCTTGGACAATCTTCCGCCGCTCAACTTAGTCTTCATAGGAAGAGAGTGCTAACGGTCCCAAAGAGTGAACAACTTGGTATTAATCTTGGGAATCTTATTTACTAGCTTTTGTTTTACGTTTTCTTTTGCACTTGCTTAAAAGACTTAGCACTCTTGTCGTAGTTTCTTTGCCTAAGCAAATTAAACATCGCGAATTTTTTTTATCGACTTAACTTTGAGGCATAATTATATAATTCGTGGAGCTAAATCTGTTTTTCTTTAAAAATCCTTGTGTAACTCACATTGCATCACATCATTGCATGCCTAGGAGAGCACCTTTTGGTAGGGCATCATGCCGTAAGGTGGGCGTATGTCCATGAGTATGGAGATGAATACTAATATTTCAAATGTAAAAGTTCAGTTAATTTTTGATGATGATGATGGTTTGCATGAGGTGATGCCGAAAAAGAAAGATTAAAGGTTGGAGAAGCAATATTGTGTTCTAGGAGTTTAATTGGATCATTTGAAGGTATAAGAGCATTAAAGAATAATTAATGTTGAGAATAAAGAAGATATGAGTGTGAGGAGATAATGGAAAATATTGAAGGCTACACTCATATAGATTATAAATAAAGAAATCAATATATTTTTGTTTATTAAGTATTATAGATATTTTTCTTATGCCTTACTTTACTTGATCAAGCACCTAGGGTGGTGCCTAAAGCCTCTGGTATTGGGAAACAATATCACCTTGAGGGTGTCTAGTACTTTTGTTAACGTTGATTTCCTTTTTAAACGAGTAGAAACAAAGTGAAAAGAATTCCCACAAGCTTTAGTAAAGAATAAAAGTTTAATACTTGTGATGAGGGCATCAGATTTCGACATGTGTACCATCGCCGGGGACGCCGATCGACGGCCTTGATTCAGAGCCTTTATTTTTTATGCTTTAGTTTCTTCTTTTCATGATGTTTATTTCATGCTTTCCTTTTGTACCCCTATGTGGGAAGTAGTACTTATTGTAGCCCAAGGGCGTTTTCGTCTTTATGCATTTTATATTTTGTCAGCCTATATAAAGGGCTTTTGTCATTGTATTTGGATTATTATTGAATGAATGAAAATTTCCATGCTTTGTTCTCTTTGTGAGTGCATGAAGTTCTCTTGGTGAGTTCTTCCATTGAGATCTTTTAGTGAGTTCTCTAATTATCTTTTCTTTTAATTGCTTTGCATAATTTTCTTCTTACTAGGGAGCTCTTCAACATTCCTTTACCCCTTTGCTCTTGCCGCCGGCTCCTAGGGCTTTCCCCACCGCCGCCCACCACCTCGCCGACGACCTCCTCCCCTTCCGCTACCACCACTCCACCTCCCCATTCTACCCCTCATTGAAATTTGATTTTCAAGTTTCAATTTCTTTCCAAATTTGGAAATCTATTTTTGGAAAGTTTTCAAATAAATTCAAATTTTAAATCAAGATTTTATTTGGATTTTATTTCAGAAATTTTCAAATCAAATTCTCAATTTGGAAACCTTCTCTCCCTCTCCATAACTCCCTCTCCCTCCTTAGTCATGTCGCTGGCCCCCATTATGCTCCCCCTTTAATTACCCCATTAACTCCTTGATCCTATTTTGAAATTCAAATTAAGATCCATTAATTTTCCCTCCTATTACAATGAAAACTGAGAGAATTTCAGTTTAATCTCTCCCTCTCCCTATTCTTCTACCGCCGGCCTCCCCCCTCTCTCTTCCTCATTAATTCCTCATTAGGGAATTAATTGCTCTCTCTTGGGAATTCAAATTTCCCCTCCAAAATTCTCCAAAACTGAAATTTGTGAGTGCTTGAAATCGCACGAATACATTTCATGATCTTGGGAATTTAATTTCGCTTTAAACTCTTTACACAATGGATTTGACTGCTTGAAATCGCTCACAAAGGCTTTTGTATGCCTAATCTCCCATTGTATGAAGTTTGGAAGCTTCATACAATGGGGTGAGTGAACTAATCTAAGACCTAGAGTTCAGGCTAGGGTTGGGTTTTACCTGTATACAGAGGATTTTAGGGCTAGCTTTCAATTGGGTTCTGTTCCTTGGCTCCTAGGAAGCACTTTGCTGAAGAAGTCATTGTTGGAGGAGCACCAAGTGCGGAGTATAAGTTGCTGGGATGAAGAAGTTGGAGTCTTTTGGTTCTAGTTGCCGGTAGCCTCCAAATGGCAGCATTTCACTAGGGAAATGCAGAGGGAGCTATGGAAGACTCAAATGAAATGAGAGCTTTTGGATAGGGAATTATCTCTAAATGAATGTTTTAGTTCTTTTGCCCTATTCCAACTCTCGAGCTTGTTGTGGATGGCTAGGATCGATCAGGGGAACTCCATGAGGTGTCTACACATGTTGTAGACGGTTAGGGAGCAGGGACTGATGCTGGGAGTGGCCGACAAGGCTAAAAACGACATGGGTGGGTCGGGTCTACGCCAAGCCATGGGTTGGGTTCAGGAGAGTATAGGAGCATTCTAGAGACCCATTGGATTGAACTCTAACAATTGGTGTGAAGAGAATTTGAGTGTTTATGTAGGTTTGACCAACTGAGTATTCTTTGGCCATTTAGGTGTTTGATTGGTCAAAGTTGGTCAAGTCACCTAGGATAGACCCTAGGGAGGCTCTAAAAGTTTGGATCAAATTTAAAAGTTTAGTTTCAATGGATTTAGTGTTTACAAGCATGAGACTAAGGTTGACTTGGGCTGACCATTTTATGTGAGCTAACTTGGTCAATTCACCATGAGTTAGGCCATGACTTAGGTGTATTTAGGAGGTCAAGTGGACTAATCTTGAGAAATGGGGGCAAGCTAATTTATTATAGGCAGGAGTTTGACCAAGGCTAGGCTGATTTGACTAGTTCCGGGTTAAATTGACCAATCAACCTTTAGCTCAAGAATGTTGACCAAATTAGTATGAAACTTTAGGAGCTTTCATAAGTTTGATTGAATGAGGTTAAGTGGATTGAAGAAGGCTATAGGCTGTCAATGCAAGGGTTTGATCTATTGAGCTAGTTTGACCTACCCCCAAGTAGGTTGATTGGGTCAACCCATAGCTTGGGGAACTAGGGTTGATGAGTTCAATGTATGAAGCTCCTAGGGTAAGAGTTCAAGTAGGGTATGAAGTCAACATGCCAATGTCATGCAAGAAGCAGTCTACTAGGTAGGCAGGATGTGGATCAGGGTTTTATTTTGGTTCTTGTGTCAATGAAAGTTTGTTGCAGGGTTCAGAATGGTTTAGAAATATTTAGATATACTTTAGGAAGCTTAAGATTCAATGGCTAGGTCTAGATCACTTAGACGTCGCCAAGCTCAAGGCATGGTGTCTTAGGCATGTTGTTATCCTATGGTCAAACATAGTTAACTAGGATTGGGCCTAAGGTATTGATTTATCTAGACTGGCTCAGGCATGATCCTAGACTAATCTAGACTAAGCATGAGGATTTGGATATATGATTGAATAGGCTTGAGTATATGATTAACAGACCAAGATAGGAAACTAAGGGCTGGGTTCCTACTGCCTGATGAAGACATGCAACACTATAATGATATAGTGTTGGCTTGAAGTTGGTTTCAGGATTTGAGATTTCAATGACCTAAGCTAAAAATGAGGTGAACAAGGACCAAATGTACTTTTTAGTAAAAAATGGAATATTTCTCTTGAAGTCACATTGGTGTTTGCCCTTAACAATGGCTAGTTATTGAAATCTTGAAATTGGACCAAATGATGAGCATGGAATGACAGAAACCAAATGATAGGAAATACTTGATTTCAAGTATTCCCTAATCACTTTAGCAACAAATCTCAAGGCGAGTTGCTGTCCACAGCAGGAAATCAGCCCAAAACAGTAGAAAACACGAGGAAAACTGCTGGAGACTAGGAGAAAACACCGGTATTTTACTAGTAGATGATGAAAATAGCAAAGATACAATTTGTTCTTCGATTCGAGAGGAAGAACGTACTCTCCAAAGTCTCCGGCGAAGCCAAGAGCCCAAAACAAAACCTAGATCTCAAAGAGAAAACTCAAATTCAAGATGAGGCGCTAATTCCCCCCAAACTCCTAATTATACAAAATTAATCATAAAGGACAATCATAAACTTCCTAAAACAGCCTTTTACGTTCAAAATTTCCCTCCTAAACTTCACGGCTCACGGCAGAGCCGTTTCCGCCCGTTCGGCCGTCTCGCGTGCGTCTCGCGTAGACGCGGACCGGTCCCTGCTGGACCGGTCCAACCGGCCCATCCTGGGCCGGTCTAACACCAAACTTGATTATACAAGTCATGGACCAGATTGCAATGTGAAGAAAGCAGGTCCAAACCACAAATCGATAATATACTCATTATTCAATAAGGCTAATTATTATGAGCCAAACAAGGCTAATTATTATGATTAGCAAATAAGCATCGTTTAAAGTATGATGAATAGTTTATTCACGTATTAGTCAATGATTAAAGCAGTTTTGCGATCTGATTAATGTGGAAGCTGTAATTATAAGGGCAGAAACCAGTGCTTAGATTAAGCTTTATGTTTTACTACTATTATTGAGTGTGATTTTTGTTTGAAATGTCTCTGTTTCTTATCTTTTTGTAATATTTTCTTATTAGTTTTTTCTTTGTTGTGGTTGGCAGACTCGAAGAGCTGATTTTCAGGGTATCGGTTTGTATGGTTCTTTCCAAAAGATTATTCGAACTGAAGGAGTTCTTGGATTTTACCGGTCTGACTTATTTTTTAGTTCTCTATTATGTTAAGCTTGCCCAAAAACTCTTATTGCTGATAATCTTCTTTTCTCGTACTTTCAGGGGAAATGGAGCTAGTGTTGCTCGTATTGTGCCTTATGCAGCATTGCATTATATGGCTTATGAACAATACCGTCGTTGGATCATTCTTGGTTTTCCTGATATTAATAGGGGACCTGTGCTTGACCTAGTTTCAGGTTCCATTGCTGGTGGAACTGCAGTGCTCTGCACTTATCCTCTTGATTTAGTCCGCACTAAACTTGCTTATCAGGTAAACATTGTAAAGTAATTCTTGATCTTTCTTTTAGGTGTGCAATATTCTCTTGTTGATGGCTGACTTTTTGTTGTAATTCTTCTTATAAATGATATGGGTCATCATATCTAGTCAATTTTGGATCTGTATGCTTTATTTTGAGATGAGTGCACTACATGATGAATCAATTAAAGTTTCGGAAACTCCAAAATAGCTTTTCCCTATTTGTATGGGGTCAATTTAGTTTCAAAGTATTATATTTATGCAACTAAGTACATCTACCGCTAAATTTGGATCAATTTTGTATAGTCGAGAGACTAAATTGGGATCAATTTTGTATAAAATATCTTATATGAGTGATCATTGTTGATCTATTTTGTATAGTTGAGGGATTAAATTGAAGAAATGCGATATTGTTGGATTAAATTAGCCACACATAAATTGTCAGGAATTATTTTAGAAATTAATCTTACTGCATCAATCTCAAATCTATGATATTGAGCCATTTGACAAACAAATACATTAGGATCTCCCAAGCCAATTTTGCTCATTTCTTTTTTAATGTCACTTTTCTTACTGAGATACCCACGGAAATTGTTTTGCAGGTTATTGAATCATCCAAGCTGAAATTTACAGGATTAATTTCTAGTGGTCAGGTTTATCATGGAATTCGTGATTGCATGACAAAGATATACAGAAAAAATGGCATAAAAGGTCTCTATCGAGGTGTTGGTGAGTTATTCTTCTTGCAATTTCTTTTATCTAGATTTCTAATCCTCTTTTATTTTATACGGGCCTTTTAATAATCAAATTTCACCACCATGTTCTGCATGAATCTTGTAAAAAAACCTGCATGACCTGTTTTGGGACAGCTTTTTACTTTTTATTTTTTTTCAGAAAATTGAGGAAGTTCTATTAATAATAAATGTAACAGTACATCATAATTACAGTTATGAATACAAAGATTGGAATGGACTTCAGGAGTTACAAAATTGTTAAGAAAGAATAAGAAGAATAGAAGTAACGCTAATGTAATCACAAGCTCCGTCTAATGGTAGTGAAGGTAACCACAGGTTATATATTCTTGAATGGCACAGGATCCAACATGGTACTAGGTGACACTTGCATAAATTAATCTTCTTGAAGACACAAGATATCCCTGCAGAATATTTGAAGGGCACAGGGATGAAAAAAAAAAAAAAAACTTATATATAATTTAACCTGATCATCGCCCAACATAAAGGAGAAATTATTCTGTGCGGAAGCTGGATGCAGAACGCTATTTGGAGATCAATCATAATGCGCCACATCAATTGTACCAAGCAGTACCGAGCCACAGTCCCGAGCGAAGGGGTGATGTGGCGCATTCTAGATGGTCTCCGGATGGCATACAGCGTCAACGACACCAATAATGGAGTTAGGCAACAGTCTTTAATAGTGAAATAGTGAAAAGGGAAAGTAAAGTAGCAGAATAGTTAAAATAAACTTCCAGTTGCTCAAACATCCACAACCTTTAGCAGCAAGTTTTAACCGAAATCCAGCGATTAAAAAGCCAATGGAAGTCCTCGAACGAAAGAAAAAAATGAAACAATATAGAGGAGAACGACTATGTGGTTGACAGCTTCTTTTACCATTTTTTTTGAAAGTTTGCCTTAGAAAAGCTGTTTATGAGAAAAAATATTATAGAAAGTGTGGTTGAGAAAATAGATTTTAGGCTTCGTTTGGGAAGACTTTCTTGCTGCTTCTTAAAGTAATTTTTTATAAATTTTTTTAATTTTTGTATTAAAAAGATCCTTAAAAATCAGTAAAAAAAACTGTCACAAACGAAATCATAGTAACAAATGGATAAAACTATAAACTGCCCCAAACAAAATTCATGATTGTCCGGGCAAAATCTACAAAACGGCAGTATTCTACAAATTGCTGAATTTATCATCAAGTCAACTTGCTAAATTTTTATCCTAATCTTTTTCCCCCAAATTTAACAGGTCCATCCTTATACGGGATCTTCCCATATTCTGGCCTCAAGTTCTATTTCTATGAGGAGATGAAATCTCATGTCCCCGAGGAGCGCAAGAACCACATTGTTGTTAAGCTTGCTTGTGGCTCCGTTGCTGGCTTGTTTGGCCAAACTATTACTTATCCTCTAGATGTTGTCAGAAGACAAATGCAGGTAGGTACCTTACCTAGTTACCTTCCTCTGCCTTTCTTAAATTATATGTTCTGTAAAGCTTGAGAAATTACGTGAAAATATTGGAATAGCTCCAGTAGAAGATAAGATTAGAGATAGTCGCCTTATATGGTTTGGTCACTTAAAATGGCGGCCTTCCGATGACCCGGTTAGGAGAGTAGAAGTATTAGATTTGACTTATGTTAAGAAAGATAGAGGCAGACTTAAAAAGACTTGATTAGAAAATATTAGGAATGACCTTTCTTTATTAGATTTAAATGAGAATTTGACTTTTAATAGGACACAATGGAGGAAAAGGATTCATGTAGCCGACCCCACGTTATGAGATAAAGGCTTGATGTTTTTGTTGTTGTAAAGCTTGAGAAATTGAAGAGCAAGCTTTAGTAAGATGAGTAAATAACCTTCAGGTGCATTCACTCTCAACATCCAGTGAAGGAACTGCCAAAGGAACCTTTGAAACACTTGTAATGATTGTTCAAAACCAAGGATGGAGGCAACTATTTTCTGGATTGAGTATCAATTTTCTGAAGGTGATTATAATCTTAAATTTGCAATTTATATCATCTTATCTTCTTAATATGACTATAATTATTACCTCTTCTGCGTTGTTATTGTGAAAAACTTGCTAGGTTGTCCCCTCCGTAGCCATTGGATTCACAGTTTATGATGCCATGAAGTCATGGCTTAAGGTTCCAGCCCGAGAAGAGATATCCATAAAGGCAATTACAGAAGAAGGGAAGAGCCATGCTTCATCATCATGGCAATCTTGATAAGTTTTTGTATTCTTTCTTTGACTCCAAAGAATTAGGATTATTGTATTACTTTTATATCAGGATTAATTAATCTGTGCGGACATCAAACGCCGTCCAGAGGCCAATCAGAATGTGCCACGTTACCGTGTGCTCGGTACCGCGGCTTGGTACTGCTCGGTACCGCTCTATACTGTGGCTTGGTACTGCTGACGTGACACATTCTGATTGGTTTCCAGATGGCTTTCTACATCCTGTCTCCGCACAGAATAATCTCTCCTACCATACCGAGTTTGTACATAGTTCAACATGTTAGTTCTTGGGCTCTAGATTTTTTTGGTGCAGATCTTGCATCTTCGACAATAAAAGAAAAAGGGTCATAGCTATGATGATCTGTCTTACTGATTCTTGGGCATTAGTTTGGTGAACTGTATATGTAGAATTGTGTAAGTAGTTGATGACATAGTAATAGGATTACTTTTAGTTATTGTTGATAGGTCTCAATAAATATCAGTTTATTGACACAAATCATAATGTAATATTTAATATTAGAAATTTTTTTGAATTATTTCAAATTTTGATTCCAGAAAATTGATATTTGAACTGAGTGTCTTGATAAGATGAATCTAATGATATTAAAAATCATCTGATTCGAATTCAAATGAACTCAAATTAAGCAATTAGAGGATCAAATGGTCTTCCAAATTGGTAGTGAAATGAAGTGGTATGATGAGAAGAATTCAATTAGTTCAAGATTATTAGATTTTGAGATCATGAAGGCATTTAAATGCTAATTGAACGGCTAATGATCAAAGGAGTTAGTATGGACTGAAAATTTGAGTGAATTTATCAAAATATTATTTTATGAATAGGCTTTCATTTTTCATATGAAAAACACCATGATTTGAATTTGGATTGAGTTTGGAGATTTGAAGAATTTTATCTCTACTAGATGTTTAAAGTCAACAACCATCATTAATCATTTCCATTGCTTGATTGTTGTCATGCGACAGCCATTTACCGAACATTGTTGTCTAACTATTATCGTTTGATCGTTATAATTAATGCATTGTCATCTAATTATCATTATCAGATTGCTACCATTAGACCATCATAGCCCGATTGATGTCGCATTATATTATCGTCTAATCGTCATTACACGAGAAAGGATAAAAGAGAGGACAACGAAAAACCCTAACCCTAGCAAAGCTCCGCATCATACGAAAAATGCAAACAAATCACTATCAACTATTTCATTCATTGATATTGTCAAATAATATTTTATAAAAAAATAATCATATTTTACTCTATTAACTTATGATTTTGTTGGCACTTCAAATTAGATGACTAAGTCAAAAAAAAAAAAAAAAAAAAAATCGCACCAAAACTTTTTTTTTATTATTTAAATCAGGGAACATTTGTTTTTATTAGTAAAGCAAATGCTGGTTCTTTATACGAGTAATTATTACGTCCGGATAAAAAATTGAAAATTCGGACGTATACCGAGTTTCATGTGACGTGGCACGTGATTATTAGTCTTTGGATGTGTCAGGTGACCTAACGTAATAATTGCTCGATACAGCCGAAATACCTCTATTTAATTGTTAGAATTCTCATGGTATAGTAAGCAGTACGTAATTCTTAGGCTTCGTTTGGGACTGCTTTTTTATTGCTTTCTAAAACGGAGTTTTAGTACAAAAATAAAAAAAATTGTAATAAAACTCCGTTTTAGAAAGCAATAAAAAAGCCGTCCCAAACGAAGCCTTAGTCTGCTTTCTTAAGTTTTACTTGCTTTAGAAGAGACAAAGGGTAACTTTCATTTGTGACAGCTTTTTAACTGCTTCTTAAAGCAGCTTTTTAGTACAAAAATTAATTTTTTTTGAATTAAAAAGTGGCTTTAAGAAGCAAAAAGAAAGCCGTCCCAAACAAAGCCTAAGGCTTCTTTTGAGATGGCTTTCTAATACATCTTAAAGTAATTTTTTAAATTTTTTATTAAAGATTTGCTTTAAGAATCATTAAAAAAATCATCATAAATAAAATCTAAGGCTTCTTTTTGTCTTCAAAGCAATTTTTTTATATAAATATTTTTTGAATTAGAAAATTTAGTACTAGAAAATTGCTTTATAAAATATTAAGAAAGCTATTACAAATGAAGCCTAAGGTTTCATTTGTGACTGACTGCTTTTTAAAGCAATTTTTTAGAGAAATTTTTTAATGCTAAAAAAGATGATCTAGAAAGCAGTATGAAAGCTATCCCAAACGAAACCTAAATCATAGGGGTTTGAAATTGAAAGATATAGTGTTATGATAATTAATTAAATTTTATTGAAGATAAATAAATCACCTAATGTTTATGGACCGTTTGTTTAAATTATTAAACTAATTGAAATTAATTCTTTTATAAATATAAAACAATTCCTCCATGTAGCTCATAGTGGCCCTTAACAATTTTGACCGGCTGAAGGAAATGAAGACGCTTGCATGCAGTAGGAATAACCTCATCAATTGAATGAGAGTCTCTCATAAATAATGAGGCATTTTTTTGGTTGC